>CM016616.1:26737423-27314234 GCA_005393395.2 Gossypium australe | reverse complement strand
GTGGAGGAAGGCTCAGGTTCGAATCACTTGGGCAGCAAGGAGTGCTTTTGTTTTTGGCATGTGACGTCAAGGTCGAGGGGGGAGTGTTGAACGGCACATGGGTTTTGCAAGGATGGGATAAGCTTTGGATTTTTCCTTTTTAAAATTCGGCTGCAGTAAGGTAGGATAATTGTTGCTTTATTTTATTTAGATTAAATAGGTGATTAAGAGATAATTTAGAAGAGTGATAAGGGATTAATGTAGGATTATTGTTTTTTTTTCTTTTTTGATTATTTGATTAAGGGGATAAAGGAGAAAATTTTGGGATATGATAGGAGCTGTTTTAGTGGCCAATTATGGGTCTCTTTGGTTGGCAAAATTCGGCTATGAAAGGGGGGAATTAAGTGCCGAAAATGTATAGTATAAATAGGAGGGTGATCTTCTTTGGCATTTTTTTTTTGTTTGTTTCTTTATTTCCTTTGTGTCGAAATTGAAATCTTCCATTGTGCCGACTTCTTTTTGTGAAACAGCCACCTAGCTTCGGCTTTTGTTTTGTGACTGAAACTTCAAAGACCTTAAAGCCATTGGCGTTTTCTTCTTCTCTTCTATTTGGTGTTTTGGCCGAACCTATCCCTCTTTCGGAAACTCTCTTCTTTTATTTTGATAGCCGAATATTTCAACCCTCTTTTAAGGGCCATAGCCGAACCATAAAGCCTCATTTTCTACTCTATTTCTCTATTATTAAAAGTGCCGAAACACCATAGTCGAATCTTTATTGGAGGGGCTGTCGACTACGTGCTTGTGATCTTCTATTCTCTTCAACGTGTAGTGGTAAGTTCTTTCATTATCATTCAGTTTTGTGCTCTTTTTGCTAGTGTGCCGAAATCATGAGGATAGACCTAGGGATGGCCGAATATTCTTTAAGCCATGATTATGTGTTCTTTGGTGTGTAGCCGACGCTAAGGAGCCTTAAAAGAGATCTATCGGGTTTTGGAACATCAAGGTAAGTGATTGATAACATTCGGCCAAGGGCCATAATTTGGGTATTTAAGTGTTGACTGTTTTCGATTATGGCTTTTAGGGGCAAGTCAGCTAGATTAAGAAAAGCTTTCAGGATTTAGATCCGTAAGGAATAAGCAAAGCCTTCGGGATTTGTTAGGAGACCAAATCAGCATTAAGGGAGGAGAAAAAACCCCGTTCGTCGTGTTAGATACAAGTAGTTCGGGATTGAGTAAACTGTGCTAAACAGGTGCGTAGTTATCGTACTGTCTCTTGAATGTTTAAATGTGTTATTATATGTATGTATATGATGTGCATGGTAGCCGAATTAATGGCTAAAAAGGTGGATACCCATGGTGGGTAAGCGATTAAACAGGTCAGTACTTTATGACAATAAGTTTCCTATGGTATACGTATGAAATTGTGATAGCATGTGATGTATGCTTATTTTAATGATATTGTGGCATGACATATCTATGCATGGGATTTGGGATGAACAAAGAAGGAAAGGGTGTACATTATGTACGTGGTCTAATAATAGCCTTGTGCTACATTGGCGCTTGATGTTAGCTATGTGCTTCATCAAGGGAGGTGTTGGCTAGGTGCCCATCTCGGCGGTTGATAGCTGTGTGCATCACCGTAGACTGATTGATATGTGGGATCACTTATGTGATCGGTGGCTTAGCCACGGCCTTGAGCAGCAGGTTTGCCAAGGTAAGATATGTGGGATCACTTGGTTGATCGGTGGATTAGCCACGGCCTTGGGCAGCAGGTCTGCCAAGGTAGGTGTGATGGATGGACATTAGGATGGGTTGGGCTTCATAGTTGCATGATATGTATGTGGACTGTGTGGAAATGGGCCAAGCCCATAAATGGAGACATGTGAAATAGCTATGCACTGAGTCTGTTTGACTCACCCAATTTTTCTCAAACCTTACAGGTGATGCATAAAGCTTGGACCGGGTTGGAGTGGATACGAGGTGGCCCATGCAGAAGATGTTTTACTTGTTTTAAATATTTTATATTTTCAGTATTTATGAATGAGTATTTATTGTAATAAGGGCCATTTAAAGTATTTGGGAATTTTATTTATGTTAAGGTGGATTGACATTTACATTATTATTTGGAAATGTTTTTATGTTTTAATTCTAACACCTCATATCATAAGAATTTCATATTAAAGTTTTAAATCTGAATATTTTGTAACAACTTAATTTATTTAGAAATTTTAAATACACGATGTTTTTTTTCTAAAGATAATAAATTTATACGTTTTCACCTCTAAGTCAAAATATTTTTCAAACGTTTTTCGCAGTGGCATTTCAAATTCGGTCGTAGTGAATGGGCCGGGTTTGGGGTGTTACACTGATTACCATTGTGGAATTGACACTAAGGAATTGAGCCTAGTCCCGGATCTAGTACTCCCTCCAAAGTTCAAAATGCCGGGATTTGAAAAATATAACGGGACCAACTGCCCTGAGGCTCACATTATAATGTTCTATCGGAGAATGACCGGATATGCCACTGACGATCAGTTATCGATTCACTCAAAACAGCTTGACTGGGGCTACGACAAAATGGTTTAATCAGCTAAGTCATGCCCAAATTAGTTCATGGAAGGACCTGGCACAAGCCTTCATGAAACAATATGGCCACGTGACAGATGTGGCGCCTGACAAAATCACGCTAAGAATATGGAGAAAAAGCCAAACGAAAGTTTCAGGTAATATGCTCAAAGGTGGAGGGAAGTCGCCACGCAAGTCCAACCGCCACTGCTAGAAAAGGAAACTACCATGCTCTTCATTAATACCCTGAAAGCACCTTTTATCAATCACATAATGGGAAGCGCAACTAAGAGTTTCTAAAACATAGTGATGTCTGGCGAAATGATAGAAAATGCAATAAGGAGCAGAAAAATAGAGGCCCGGGAAAGCACAAAAAGGTCGGCCCCGAGAAAAAGAGAAAATGAGGTGAATAATGCGAGCACGTATAACAGGGGTTACTCGAAACCAGTCACTATGAACCAACCAAGAACAGTAACCACTGACCATCAAGGCCCACCGAGACAAGAGTACAACACAAGGCAAAATTTGGAGAAACTCCAGTTTACGCCTATTCCAATGACGTATAGGGAGTTTACCAAAATTTATTCGATGCACATGTTGTATCCCCTTTCGACCTAAAACCAATGCAACCCCCATACTCGAAATGGTACGACGCAAATGCCTAATGCGAATACCATGCGAGAATTACGGGACACTCGATAGAAAACTGCACCACTTTCAAAAAGTTAGTCGAAAGGCTCATCAAAATGGGCATTGTAAAGTTCGATGATCCATCTGGTATAGAAAATCCTTTACCCAACCATGCTGATAAGGGGGTAAATTCGATAGTCGAGAATGCAGGGAAGAAAATCAAGGTGAATATTGTAGAAGTGAAAACCCCATTGAAAGAAGTTTGGAAGAAAATGGTGGAAAGGGGATTAATCACACAAGACTCGAGAAGCATGTCCCTAGAAGCAAGGAATTATTGTCAGTTACATGATGAAGAATATTAGGAGATTAAAAAATGCAGTAAATTTAAGGCCTTAGTACAGGGTCTAATGGACAACAAGGAGCTCGAATTCTTTGAGTATACTGGAGGAGAAGAGGTATGCGCCTTATAGGGAGGGTCGAAAGAGAAGGTCTATGAGGCCAACCACCCGGTGGTAATCATCTCACGACCAAGAATCAACAAAGCCAGAGTAAGAATTGCACCAATAGTTGTAATCCAGACACCTGTTGCTTTTCCTTATAAAGATAGCAAAAGGGTACCATGGAACTATGACTGCAACGTGACAATCCCGAAAGAGGTAGGCTTGGTCAGCACGCCAGAGAAAGATCAGGGTGTGGGTTTCTATACACGTAGCGGAAGACGTTATGATGCCCCAAATACAAAAGCCGAACCTGTAAAAGGGAAATCCTTGGCGTTCAGACAAAGGAAAGAGAAGCCAGAACTACCTGTTAATGAGCTAGTAAATGAGAAAGAAGCTAAGGAATTCTTAAAATTCCTAAAATATAACGAGTATAGTGTCGTGGAACAACTACACAAGTAGCCAGCTCGCATATCGGTACTGGCTTTGCTCTTAAGCTCGGAGACACACCGTAACGCGCTCATGAAGGTGTTAAACGAAACCTACATCGCTGATGATATTTCCGTAAACAAGCTAGACTGTCTCGTCAACGACATAAGTGCCGACAATTTCATCTTCTTTAATGACGATGAAATACCATCGGGGGGCATTGGGTCCACTAAAGCTCTGCACATCACCATCTGTTGCAAAGGGTAGACATTACCAGCGGTACTGATTGACAATGGATCGGCACTGAATGTATTGCCCCTATCCACATTGAACAGGTTGCTTGTGGACAACTTTCACATGAAGACATGCCAAAACATAGTGAGAGAATTCAACAGCACCGAAAGGAAGCTAATGGAAGGATTAAGATACCTCTATTGATCGGTCCAAAGACATATGAGGTAGACTTCGTAATGATGGACATCAAGCCTTCTTACAATTTCCTATTGAGGAGGCCTTGGATTCACTTAGAAGGGGCGATGCCATCGTCACTGCACCAAAAGCTAAAGTTGGAAACGAAGGGCTAACTGATGACGATAAACGTGGAAGAAGACACTATTGTGCCCGTTACCAGTAATGCGCCATACATAGAGGCTAATGGTGAAGCGATAGAATGTTCCTTTCGGTCGCTGGAATTTGTGAACGCAACCTTTATCGTTGAGGGAAGCAAGATCCCAATACCCAAAATATCCAAAGCCATGAGGATGATCTTACAACTGACAATGGGAAAAAGAGAATCGCTTGGAAGGGGACTCGAGAAATACCTCCATAGAAGGGTCGAAGTACCAGTCTTGGCCGAAAAATAGGACCACTTTGGCTTGTGGTATAAGCCAGACGTAAAACAGAGGAAGAAGGAGTTGGAAAGGAAGCAAAATCAAAGAAGAGCAAGATTAAGCGGGGTAGATGTCCAATAGGAACCAATGACCTTCCCCAATATATCCAGAACATTTGTGTCAGGAGGAATTATTCACCCTGAACGGAAGATGAGAAGGAAAGAAATTGTTGAAGATATGATGGGAAATCTGAACATCAACGCCATATCTAAAGAGGGAATGGTGGAAGAAAACTTATCGGGCATCCGCCCTTATGAGCCTAGAAGTGTTCTGAACAACTGGACTATGGTAGAGATTCTGTAGTTTTTAGAGCTAATTCAGAGAAATGTTCAAAACATGCTTGTTGCTTTAAGCCTAGAAGCAATAAAAATCCATTTGTAAAATAGGCTCATGTCCAACATCTTTATTTCAATAAAAAAATGTATTTTTTTGTATCATTCTGAGCAAATATTCTTTTATTCTTTCATTTCATTCATAATCACACCAAGATTCATTTGTTCTTTGGATATTCTTTCGTGTCTTCAATAGATCTCTAGATATCAACGACATGAGTGACGCTGCTACTGACCCAAAATCTCCTTTTGAGCGAGACATGTGTCTAGAGGGATATCAGGATTTTGAAGATGATAAAGACTGTAACCTATCTCCAGATTTGTTAAGGATGGTAAAACAAGAAGAGAAACAGGTCTTACCTTACAAGGATACAGTAGAGATTTTGATCTTGGAAGAAGGAAAAGAAGTGAAAATTGGAACTTGTATAGCCGAAGAAACAAAGCGAGACCTCATTAAGTTACTTCAAGAATTCAAAGATGTCTTCGCATGGTCATACCAAGATATGCCCGAGTTAAACACTAATATTGTGGTAAAAGATGAGGCTAGATGTTGTGATAAAAATAAAAGAAGTGGTCAAGAAACAATTCGATGCTGGGTTCTTACAAGTGGTCAACTACTCAAAATGGGTAGCCAATATCGTCCCCGTCCCCAAGACAGACGGAAAGGTACAGATGTGTGTAGATTATAGAGACTTAAACAAGGCCAGCCCAAAAGACAATTTCCCATTGCCTTACATTGACACTTTAGTGGATAATACGGCAAGCTACTCACTGTTCTCCTTCATGGATTGCTTCGCTAGATACAATCAGATAAAGATGCATCCTGAGGACAAGGAAAAGACCACATTCATAACCTTTTGGGGAACATTTTGCTATAAGGTGATGCCATTTGGATTAAAAAATGCGGGAGCAATGTATCAAATAGCCATGTAACCTTGTTTCATGACATGATGCATAAGGAAATTGAGGTTTACGTTAACGATATGATGGCAAAATCCCGAACAGAAAAGGAGCACGTGCAACTTTTGAGGAAATTGTTCTTGAGGTTGAGAAAATTTCAGCTAAAGCTCAATCCGACCAAATGTACTTTCGGGGCTAAGTCAGGAAAACTGCTAGGTTTCTTAGTCAGTGAAAAGGGAATTGAGATCGACCCAGACAAAGTCAAGGCTA
This sequence comes from Gossypium australe, assembly GCA_005393395.2. Lineage (NCBI taxonomy): Eukaryota > Viridiplantae > Streptophyta > Magnoliopsida > Malvales > Malvaceae > Gossypium > Gossypium australe. The sequence goes on along the minus strand of CM016616.1, from coordinate 27,307,803 downwards.
TACAAGAACTGCCTCCATCGCACACTCAAAAGGAAGTTTAAGGTTTCCTAGGAAGACTAAATTACATTGCCCGGTTCATTTCACAACCAAGTGAGAAATGTGACCCCATATTTCATCTTCTTAAGAAACACAATCCAGGTGTATAGGATGATAAATGCCAGAAAACTTTTGACAAGGTAAAACAGTACATGTCCAATACCTCAGTGCTGTCAGCACCAAGTCCAGACAGGCCACTTATACTGTATTTGACAGTATTTGACAATTCTATGGGATATGTGCTTGGCCAACATAATGAGACAGGAAAGAAAGAAAGGGCAATATACTACCTCAGTAAGAAATTCACTGAGTGTGAAATGAGACATTCGCCAATTGAGAAATTATGTTGCACCTTAATTTGGACAACTCAGAGATTGAGGCAATACATGTTGTACCATACGACTTGGCTAATTTCGAAACTAGACCCTCTAAAATATATGATGGAGTCAACTACTTTGAATGGAAGGATGACCAGATGGCAAATTATGCTTTCCAAATTTGACATAGTCTATGTGAACCAGAAGGATATAAAAGTGAGTGCAATAGCAGATTTTCTAGCCAGTAGAGCTTTAGAAGACTACGAGCCTTTGAACTTTGATTTCCCTAATGAAGATCTAATGTATGTACCAACTACCGAAAAAGACGCTCCAGAAGATTGTCCTTGGAAACTGAACTTCGACGGAGCATCAAACGCTATTGGTAACGGAATTGGGGCAGTCCTGATATCCCCAAATTGAGATCATTATTCATTTACTTGCAAATTAGATTTTGATTGCACAAATAATATGGTAGAGTATAAAGCATGTATCATGGGAATCCGTGCGGCCATGGAACACAAAATCAAAGTGCTAGAGGTGTATGGAGATTCTGCACTAGTAATCTATCAACTCAAAGGTGAATGGGAAACAAGAGACCCCAAATTGATCAATTATGAAAAGCTAGTGCCGGAATTAATTGAGGAGTTCGATGATATCACCTTCTATTACCTTCCGCGAGATGAAAACCAAATGGCTGGCGCATTGGCTACATTAGCTTCTATGATCAGAGTAAATAAACAAGAGGATGTGTAGCCTATCCAAATGAGTATTTATGAGGCTTCAGCTCATTGCTACAACATCGATGAAGAGGAAGAAAAAGATGATCATCCTTGGTACCACGATATACTGCAATATGTAAAGAATCGTGAGTACCCTGATCAGGCAACTGAGAATGATAAAAGAATGTTGAGAAGACTGGCCAGTCATTACATCTTAGATGGAGAGATCCTATACAAAAGAAGAAAGGATCAGGTGTTATTAAGATGCGTGGATATGTTGAGGCTAAGAAAATCCTAGAAGAAGTCCATGAGAGTGCCTGCGAAACACATGCCAATGGTTTCGCAATGGCCAGGCAAATCATGAGATTCAGGTATTATTGGTCCACAATGGAAGGGGATTGCATCAATTATGCTAAGAAGTACCATAAGTGCCAAATTTATGGGGACAAGATTCATGTGCCTCATTCACCTCTTCATGTTATGACTTCTCCATGGCCTTTCTCTATGTGGGGCATGGACGTCATTGGGCCAATCTCGCCAAAAGCCTTTAACGGGCACCAATTCATCTTTGTGGTCATCGATTACTTCACCAAGTAGGTAGAGGCTGCTTCATATGCCAATGTCACCAAGTCGGCAGTCAGCATGTTCTTAAAGAAAGAGATCATCTTCCGATATGGAATGCCAAAAAGGATCATATCAGACAAAGCATTGAATTTGAACAACAGTACGATAGCAGAGGTTTGCAGTCAGTTCAAAATTGAACACCACAACTCGTCACCATATCGCCCAAAAATGAATGGTGTAGTTGAGGCGACTAATAAGAATATCAAGAAGATTGTGGGAAAGATGACTGATACCTATAAAGATTGGCATGAGAAGTTACCATTTGCTCTTTATGCTTATCGAACATCATTCAGGACCTCCACCGGGGCAACTCCTTTCTCATTGGTTTATGGAATGGAGGCAGTATTACCCATCGAAGTTGAGATTCCTTCCCTTCAAGTCTTGTCAGAGCTGTAGTTGGTCATGGTCAAATTTGATTAGTTAAATTTGATTGAAAAGAAAAGGTTGAAACCTATCCGTCATGGTCAAATGTACCAAAAGCGAATGATGCGAGCTTACAACAAAAAGGTTCGCCCTAGAGAATTCCATGAGGGGGACTTTGTATTGAAGAAGATCCTACCCCTACAAAAGGATTTCAGAGGAAAATGGATGCCAAACTGGGAAGGACCTTACGTGGTAAAGAAGGCATTTTCTGGAGGAGCGTTGATATTAACTGAAATGGATGGCAAGACTTTGCCTAATCTAGTAAATTTAGACGCAGTCAAGAAGTACTTCTCTTAAAAAAAAGAGAGGGAGAAAAGGAAAAGAAAAAGGAGAGGCCAAGGCAAAAATCTGCAAAGGGCACTTTGAGACCAAAGGGGTTTTGAATTGAAAATCCGTGAAAGGGCAATTCAAATTTTGATCGAAGGTGGGGCATGCGGTAGCCTTGCTATGCCTAAATTAACGAAGAGGAGGTATGCTACATCTTGGGGCATCAACAAAATAATTTAGATCTCCTAAACACATATTAGGCTCAAAATGGTCCTCGAGAAGTTTGAATAGAGAAGCTCATGCTATGATATCTGGGGCACCTAGTTCTCATCTTACCCATATTCAATTTGCTATCTTTGATTAATTCATTCATTTCGAGCTACGCTCCCAATCAATTTCCTTCTTATTGTATTTTCTATCTTTGATTAATTTATTCGTTTCGAGCTATGCTCCCAATCAATTTCATTCTTATTGCATTTGCTATCTTTGATTAATTTATTTGTTTTGAGCTATGCTCCGAATCAATTCCCTTCTTGTCCATTGTGATAATCTTTTTCAAGAATTTTTCATTAAAAGAAAGATTAAAGGACTGATAATATTCAAGCAAAAGGAATTTTGCATATTACTCTAAAAAGTTTCTAAAAAGTACAGTGACATGAAACAGGACCACTAGTTAGAACTAACCAAATTTAAGAAAAATAACCCAAATTGGTTCTTCACCAAAGATACCAGCTGAACAAGAAGGCATGGTAACACATCAGTGATAGAACCTTGATGAACAACGAGCAATGACAACCTAAGCATTAAAAAGGGATTATTCTCAAAAAAATGACATTCTGCATTCATGCAAATATCATTGGTACACATCCAAATAGGAGCATTTGATTAATTTTGATCAGGACATCCTAATTGCTTGGCATAAATGAGCCCATAAAATGGATTCTACTGGTCATGTTCCCAAGAAAATGGTGTAACAGATCAGAGTCACAAATCCTATACCTCTGAAGTTACAGTAGGTCAGATCAAGTCTACCATGGCGAATCTTATCTTCCTGAAGTTGCAATGGAGCATATTAAAGGCATTAACCTTATCTCCCTGAAGTTGCAGTGGAGCAGGTTGAAGATAGCAGATCTTATTTCCTTGAAGTTGCAGTGGAGCAGGTCAAAAATAACAAATCTTATCTCCCTGAAGTTGCAGTGGAGTAGATTGAAGTTATAAATCTCATGCCCCTGAAGTTGCAAAGAAATAGATTACCACAAATCTTATCTTTCTGAAGTTGCAGTGGAACAGATTAAAGTTACAAGTCACAAATCCTATGCCTCTGAAGTTGCAGTAGGTCGGATCAAATCTGCCAAAGCGAAACCTTATCTCCCTGAAGTTGCAGTGGAGCAGGTTAAAAACAACAAATCTTATCTCCCTCAAGATACAATGGAGCAGATTGAAGCGACAATTCCTATACCCCTAAAGTTGCAATGGGTTGAAATGAAGCTACTCGAAGAAGAAAGGCACCAAAAGAAGTCAAAACTCGGCAAGATCAGGCAAAATTGGCCCTTTTAAAGTCTTTGCTTCATTCCCGTTACACGACAATGAACAAAGAGGGCCAGCTGCAAGGCCCAATTCTTCTCGAGCCCAATTAACAAAACCAGAAACCCAAAAATAAAACAAAATGATTAAACAGTCCAGTCCATTTACAACATCAAGTCCAATTTACAAACCAAAACCATAAGACCAAAAATTACAAGGCCCAAATGGCCCAAAAAAAATTTAAACATTCACAGAAACCCTAGGGTCCTCTTGCGCCACGCCTCATGTACGGCCTCCAGCACCGCATCACATGTCAGCACCTCCGTACACCACCACGTTCCAGCAAGCGTCCTTTACCATACCTACAAACCAAGCAAAAAAAAAACACAACAACAAATGAGGACAAAATGAAAAACTTTGTATTTTTTTTCTTTTTCGGCTATAAAAAGCCACAAACAGAATGTATTTTTTTCTCTACACAGATTATAAATACAAAAACAATAGATTGTCAAATACAAAACAGAGGGAAATATCTACTGAAATTTATCCATCGATTGAAAAACAGTAGGTTTCTTTTGCATTGTTCTTTTATTTTCAAGACATATATATAGCAAAGTATAAAGATTGATTCTTTTTACCTTTCGCATGCTTCTGGCTCTCCGTTTGGGAAGATCGAAGCACCCCTTAGGGTTCCGTCAAAAGGTCAAGATGGATATGAGCGGAAATGAAGGGTTTCTTCGGTTATTTTCGATTTTTGAGGGTCTTTTTTGCAAATATTAGCCCTAAATCTAAATATGGCTAAAAAATGAACAAAAATGGGGTTAGAAAAATTTTCCGGCCACCACGAACGGCGGCGCCGTCGCCGGCGACTGGATTCTTAGCCTGAGCCCAGAGGGGAAGGGAGAAGTTGAGAGAAATTTTTGGTTTTTTTTGAAGAAGAAAGTTGAAAATGAAAATTTTGGGAAAATTTTGATTTTTATAATAGTGTGAAACGACGCCGTTTCACTTTGGCCATTTTAGTGCCAAAACAGCGTCGTTAAGCCCCTTGACCCGCGCACGCAACCCGACACGCAAGGAGAATCTGCGTGTTTTTAATAATTGGGTTATTTACCCTTTCGGTCCTTCCGCTTTTTTGGGTTGTTTTAATTTAATCTTTTTTTTATTTTTTCTTTCTTTTTAATCTTACCGCATAATTTTGTTTTTGTTACATTTTGGCCCGTATTGAAACGCTGTGCATAAGGACTGGGAATAATTTCCCATCTAGTCCCTACACTCTTGAGCACATTTTAATTAAGCCCTTCAACCTGCCCCTGTAGTCTTTTATTTTTAAAATGTATCCTTAAAATCCCTCTAAGTTACATTTTAATCCTTGGCTATTTAATCTCAACCCTTTTTATATTTTACATGTTATGATTTACTTATTTATTTATTTTTATTTTATATTCTTTACATATATATTAAAATTTGTTGTTTTAATATTTTCTTTATTTAAATATTTGTTGATTCTCGTTATTCTCTTATTACTAATATCTATTTATTTTTTTCATCTATTCATTATTTGTTTCTCTTTTACTAATATTTACTACTAATGCTTATTTATTATTTGTTTTTTACTACTAATATTTACTTACTTTATCCATCTATCTATTATTTGTCTCTTTTATATATATTTTTTCGTATTTCTTTTTTATTACTTTATCATTTCTCATATTATATTATTCTTGAGATATCTCGCATTTTATTTTCTTTTATTTATACTACTTTACTTGTCTTATTATTAATATCACGAATTAGTACTTCATTGTTATAATTATAATGATTTTACTATAATGTTCCTTCATTTTGTTATAGTATCACATTCTTTCATAGAGTTATTTTATATTATTTCATCATTACTACCCCATGCACTAATTCGAATATGCTGGCCGTTTTTTATTCCCCAAAATGAAATGAATACACATCATTTTAAAATTCACATTTGCTATTATTTCATAAAAAGAAAACTTTTAAAATAAGACAATGTTTCGTATTTGAAAATTTGAGAAGTCGTACCCTAACTTACGGAGCTTTGATTTTTCTCGTTGAACCAAAATGATCGAACATCCTTTTAAAATTAAAATGCATAAGTTTTAAATAATAAAAAATGCAAGCTCATTCTCAAAGGTTCGATGTGTCGTATCCTAACTTACGGGATGTGACATTTTGTTATCTCGAGACAAGAGGGTCTTTAACATTTGTTTCGATTTATTCAAGTATTTTTTAAATAAAATTAAAATTAATAAAAAATGATCGTATTTTTAATTCTTTCCAAATTTTCAACATTCGACATTAAGACATCAATTAATCAATTAGGTACCAATTTTGGGCATTGCAAGTGTGTTAATCCTTCCTCGTACGTAACCGACTCCCGAACCCGTTTTTTCGAATTTCGTAGACCAAAATTGTTGTTTTAGTAAATCAAAATATTTTATTAAAACGATCAAATTACGAAGTGATCCGATCACACCTCATAGAAAAAAGATTGGTGGCGACTCCCATTTTCGTTTTTAAAATAAAAAGTCGGTCGTTTTTCAAAAAAAAAAAAGAATGGTTTCGACAAGAACTATTGACCAAAGTTTGAGTTCAGGATTGTCACTGGATTCTGAGTCGACAATCGGATCAATGAGTACCTAACATGTACACACGGCAGAAGAATAAATCATACACTAAGTAAAACTTGGTGGTATTTTTATAACCTGAATATTTAAACATATTACGAAGTAGCCAAGCACAAAATTTAAATATAATAAGAGATAAGCAGTTAAACATGCAACTTTCATATTTTCGAAACTACATTCAGCAATCTCTCTATATTTTTTTAATATGAATCATCTCACTTTCATTTCTTACTCTATAAAATAACCACATAAGCATCTTATTCCATTCCAAAATTCATAAAAAGTATCCAAAATTCATAACCAACTTTAGTATCATTGATTATTCACATATGAATTCTGATGTCCATTTATTCTCTTCATTTTCCTTATTAATGTGACTCGAACTTGAACTCAGACCTCTACGCGAATCCAACCAACACACCAAGTTTGACACCCAGTGCTTGACGGATAATTCCGTAATGATGAATTGTGCCCTGCGCTGCCTAGCATTGGTCAGTAAAACCGACAATAAATGTGTCCAGCACTAGTCAGTATAACCAACAAATTGGGTTCCCAGCACGTCCCGACACGTAGTCGTAAAACCCTCCTTATTCTATGGAATGCCCATTTATACAAAACCAACATCTTAGTTCCATTTCAAAACGAATTTTACATATAATACACACTATTTTTATAACTACTCAATTTAATCATTTGTTATCAAAAACCATTCGATCTCATTGTTTCGATTCAAACTTTAGTATTTCACTATGTTATTTCAAAATATTGTCTCATCTTATATACTTATCAAAATAATGTAATATGCATATAAAAACAAAAAATGAAATAGTTCAGTTATAGAAACACAAACCGTAAATTCTGAGCTATTCATTGCTGACCTTGTCTTTTCCTTTCTTTCTTGAGGACTCTGGGTTCACATTAGCTATAGATTAAAACAAATAAAATAAATTAACAATACACATTATACCAAATTTCACTCCAAGCCTTATTTAACTTCCTGTTTCACATTTCTACCCCAATATATTTCATTTTTTTTGCAATTCAATCCCTATTGTACAAAATCAACAACTAACATTACAATTTAGCCCTATTTCGCTTCTAACCCAAAAATCCATCAAACTGGTCCCTAAAACTTTAATTATTCAACAATGATAACATCTTAAATCTTTACCAGTATCGAAAAATAGGACATGGGTCAGTTAGCTTATAGTATTGGGATTCCAAAAACATAAAAATTACGAGAAAATAACTAAATTGCACTAACCAATTTAAGCTCTCAAAACTTTTAAGCCCTAAGGTCGTGCGCTTATCCCTTTTCTCCTCTGTTTCAAATGGTTGTAGATGGAAAGAAAACAAATGTTTTCTTTTTACCAACCACCACCATTTAACTTTCTTTTATTTTATTTTACTTTTAATTAACTATGTTATATATATAATAACATATCTATATATGCTAACCGGCCACTCATAATGAATTTTAGTGCTTAATTGTCATTTTAGCCCTGCTTTTTTAAATTCAAACAATAATCATTTTATAAATTTCACTTTTACCACTTATGCAATTTAGTCTCTGTACTTAAATTAAGCACTAAATATACGAAATTATCTAACCAAAATTCAATTTGCCTAAAAATTAATTTCGTAAGCCTGATTTATGGAATCAGATTTCTGAAACCACACTTTTCGACCCCACTGGCTTCTCGATCGTTACAAAATAGTAAAGATAAAGAGGTCTCGATAAGTTATGTCAATACAAGAAAATAAAGAACTAAGAATGAAAGGTTGTCAACAATAATTTTGCATGAAATAGTATTGTAGAAATAATGAAAGAAAATAAGGATCTTAAGTAAATTTGTCGAGAAATATAAACATGGAATAGATTGGTCAAAATGGAAAGACTCAATTCAAGTAGAATTAAACTTGAAAAGTTTTTGAACCAGTAGTCCAAACTTATAATGGTATAAAGCCCGTGAGGTATAAATGAATAGTTTTGCAAAAGCGAAATAAGAATTATGAAGTTTTTTGCTAAGTCCTGGCATTGATTATTAAAAGATATAATATTCCTTAGATATCTCATTAGTCTGGCAATTCATGAAACATTTAACACGTGTCTAACGGTTGTTACTACGACCATTATATGAATTACTATTTAGTAAAAGTTTATATTAAAATATTTAAAGGATTTAGAATGCTAGAAGCATATAGAAATTCCTGGAAATCGTTCAAGATGTTTGCATAAACATTTATAGGAATTAAAATTATTTGAACATATGTAATAAATTTGTCTTTGTGAATAGTAGTTGAAGGAAGATTATAAAATGATCCAAAATACCTATTTGTATTTTATAAAAAGATCATGATAAAAGTTTTCTATGATAATTGTTGAAACTCTTGAAGAGATCAAAATATATTTCCCCAAAATTTTTCCTCACTCATAACTTTCAAAAGAATAACGATATAAATGCTTAGCAAATATGTTCAAGTAATCATTTGAAAAGCTAGTATTCAAGATTGAATGCATAGTGTTAGAATTAAGTGACCCGAGTCCTTATTTAAATAAAATACAATGGTAAAATAGAATAAAAGAAGAATCCCTATAGAACTACACTTCTTTTATTTTATTTTAAATAAGGTTTTTTAAACCTTATTAAACTCCATCTATTTGATATTGATTATAATAAGGAGTTTCAATCTTACTACACTCCTATTAGAATATGGCTTTACAAGCCTATAAATAGACATAGTCTATTCCTCTTGTAATGAATTTGAATTCGACATAGTGAATTTTATTCTCCTCTGCCTGTGGTTTTTCCCCGAAAGGGTTTTCACGTAAAATCTGTGTGTTCTTTATTTTATTTCTCTTTTCTTTGCGATATATTGTCATTACCGATGTTATATATTTTTTTACAAATTGGTATCAGAGCTTCCGGATTTTTTCATCTCAATCACGGTAATGGCATCTTTGAAGTATGAAATTTCGCTGTTGGATCGCAACACCAGATTTGCATTGTGGCAGTTAAAGATGTAGACAGTTCTTGCACAGATGGATTTAGAGCAAGCCCTGCTAGGGGTAGATAAGATGCCTTCGACATTGACGGAGGAAGAGAAGAAGCGCAAAGATCAAAAGGCATTAACACGATTAGATCTGCATTTGTCTAACGAAATTTTGCAGGATGTGATGAAGGAGAAGACCGCCGCTGCATTATGGAAGAGGCTAGAACAAATATGTATGTCGAAAACTCTAACTAGTAAGTTGCATATGAAACAACATCTTTATGCTCATCGTTTGGAGGAAGGTACGTCTGTGCACGAACTGTAATATCCGGGAATTAGGGCTTGTGTATATTGCTTAAATGTATGAAATACCATGCCTATGTGTGTTGTGAATGTGTATTATGAATTTTGTGAACCTTAGTGTGTAGGTGAATACTTTACAAATTATTCGATTTTAAGTTTAAAAGAGGAAGCTAAGTCTGATAAGGCCTTAAGAAAATTAGTAGGGGAATTTGGACATGAAATTGGGCTTGTTAAAGTGGCTGCAAGGCGCCACTTAAGGCCTAGTAAGTGACGCCACAAGCAAGGGGAAAGGGCCTAAGTTTGAGCTGCATGGGAAGCAAAAAGGAGTTTTATTTTGCTGCATGGATGAGCAGCATTGGACTGCACTAAGGCACTTAAGGGATGAGTTTAATCCTTTCTAAAATTCGGCTGAGATAAGGGATAAATGATGGATTATTTTTATTAATTTTAAATGAAGGGATAAAGAGAAAAATAAGGGACTAGATAAGGGATGAGGAGTTGGCCGAATATGGGGCACAGGGGGATGGTATTTTCGGTTTAATGATAGCAGGGTAAGTGTGCCGAAAATTCTTCTCTTCTCATCTTTTCATTTGTGCCGAAGTTCTCAAAAAGATCAGCTTGTGTCCCTTTTCTTTTCTTCCTTTTTGCTACTCACTTCCATAAGCCGAAATTCATCAAGCCACATTCTCTTCTTTTCATCAAAGGCCGAATACTCTCCTCTCAAAATACCACCATTGCTGAAATCTTCTTCTCTCTATTCTACCATTGCCATAACCCCTAAAGCTTCATACCCTTCCTTTTTGTGTTCCTTGTTGAAGCCGAATCCTCTACTTGGTGGCCGTAGCCGAATGCTCCTCTACCCCTTAGGAGCCGGTTGGATCAGTTAAGCAAGAGCCGAATTTCTTGCTTCAAGGAAGGACATTTGATTAAGTTGGTAAGGAACCCCTTCTATGTCGAAATACAATTCTTTTTCTTTCACTGACCGTCGAAATCAAGGTACTAATCCCCTTTATGTCTTTGGCCGAAACTATGAAGGATTCTTTCGGGATTTATTATAGTCGACTATAAGGAGGTTTCGGGATTGCAATATCCAAGGTAAGTTGTGTGACATTCGGCCAAGGGGCTGCTTATTGTGATTTAATGTTAGAATTGGATCTAACATGGGTTTATAGGTATTTCGACAGATACCAAAACCAAAGGATACTTTTCGGGATTGAAATCCATCAGGTAAGTGTACATGTATATTCGGCCAAGGCCATATTTAGTGACTTAGATCTGTTACTTGTTTGTTCAAAAGCCGAAATTTAACCGGTTAAGTGATTTAGTAGTTGGCCGATTGCAAGGAGGAATATCACAAAGTTTCGGGATTTGTGGAGTGATCAAAACGGCAGCAAGGTAAGGATTCGGGATTTGATTATTTAGCCGAATAGGCTTTTTACTAAAATACTTAGTATTGGCCGAATGTAGGGACTAAGGATCTAAAGTATTAGATCGGGTTTTTGGGATTTCAGTGAAAGCGTTAAGTAACTAGGTGTGTACCCCACACTAAGCCTTAATAGATTTATGGTTATGTTTTAATAAATGTGTTAATAAGAATGTGTAAGATGTGGCTAAGAGTACCATGCAATGGTACAAAGTACTCAGGTACGTAACTTACTACCACTGTAGTTATGATAGCATGAATATCTGTTATGGCACATATGTGAGACTATAAGAATGTGAATAAGGCATAAGGCATAATATTTGCATGATATGTATGATATATGGGGCATATGGGTGTTATATTAAGGGGAAGTGATCTGGTGGTTTTATACCACAATATCTGAATGTGGTGACTTATGTCACGAAATCTGAATGTGGTGACTTATGTCACGTAATCTGAATGTGGTGACTCATGTCACAAAATATTATCTGGTGGCTATGCCACAATATATATAAGGGCGATGAGCACGTCGTCTGCAACGACTGCCTTCGATGGTGTGTAGCGGATGGAGGGTCGACTTAGTAGTCCCCACGGTGTGATGGTTGGTACGGGTGATGTGTAGCAGACGGTATCTAGGTTTGGGTTCGGGTTTGCATCATTATGTTTAATTGCTATATGTATATGTATGATCTGATATGCCTGAATCGTTAGGACTTAGTGTTGGTTGTTACACACTGAGTCTGTTTGACTCACCCCGTTGTGGGATATTTTTCAGGTGACGCTCAGTAGATGGACCGGGTCGGCAGGAGCTTAGTGGTGGCCATGCTCAACACAAAATTTATTTTATTTGGACTTTTTATTTGAAGTACTTTGAATTTATTTTGGGTTTTGTTTTGATGTAATAAGGCCAGTAGTATTGAACTGTTTTATGCATGCATGTTATTTAATTCAGTACGATACAATTTTTTGACAATTCAAAGTTTACGTAATGTTTCAAAAGAATTTCTACATATTTGACACTTAATCACAAATGGTTTTCAAAATTAAAGGTAAACCTTAAAAACTCGGCAAATACTTTTTAACTTGTTGTTTTCAAGTATGTAATTAAAGTTTTATTAAAACCCAGACTTTCCAATTCAAACCCTCAAAGTTTTCCAAAGAACAAACGAATTTGAACCGTTTTACCCGAGGAACATACCAGATCTAGTCGAGGCTCGTAGGCCGGGTTTGGGGTGTTTCAGTTTGGTATCAGAGCCCAGTTTTAAAACTCTCGCCCTTGGGTTTAAAGCCCACAACGTTTTCAAATCGAGCCCAAATAAGTTTTATGAAAATCTTTTTGGAATTGAGCGGGTTTTTCTAGCATGGCACCTAAGTCTCCGACCCGAGGTCCACCAGTTAAGTACCCCTATCTATTGTGTGATTTATAGTATGATTTGTAGAAGGGTATAAAGGGGACGTAGATTAGTATATTAAGTACTTGAACTATAGGACTAGTTTACCCCAACAAGTACATAAAACTTTAATGCTTAATTAAACAAACCTGTGATTAAGTCGCTGAGTTAGGGTGTGGCAACCATTATGCGCATGTCTAGGATTGGTTTTGGTGGGAGCTTGGTATTTAAGCAGTCCTAGTGACTCACCTCCTCTCCACTCGAATCCTACCTGGTGCGTAGTGACGGTTCACCCTAACTAAGAGGACTTATTCACGGGCTAAACCCAATAACAAAAACCCGAAAGGGACTAGCCATATTTTTTATAAAACCCTAGTTTTAAAATCCTCAAATTACCATTTTGATTTGTAAAAACTATTTCTATAAAATTTTTCTGAAATATTCCCGATTTATAAAATTACCTAAATACCCCTAGTTGAAAAATTACAAAAATGCCCTGGGTTTCTAAAATTACCATACTACCCTCGATTTTAATAAAATTTTCTTACTTTGCAAAAGTAACCAAAAACCCTATTTTGCAAAAATTCAAGATACCCTGATTGGGAAAATTTACCAAATTACCCCTGGTTTACGAAATTACCAAAATAACTCCGATTTCCAAAATTTCTACAACATCTTTGATTTGGGAAAAATTTCCAAAATACCCTCGAGTTTGAAAATTTCAGAGTGCCTTGACTTATTAAGATTTTCCAATGGACCTCGATTTAGTACCAAAATACCCCTATAGGACAAATGACGAAAATACCCCTGGGATAGGAACAGACAAAAATATTCGAATGATGAATGTGTGTGTGATAGATACTATTGAATGTGAGTATTTCTCTGAATTAGGGTAGAAAACTTGAAATGAAAACTCTGAATGATCGAAAGAACTACTATTAAGCCCTTTTCATAAAATTTTTCGCGGATAAACAGTGGAACAAATACTAATACATAAAATTTCTTAAATCAGATTAAAGCACGATCGTAGACATGAGCTCTAGGGGACGTGGTCGTAATGTGCGAGGACGTGGTCACAAAATGACTGTGTCGGAACCCGTTAGGTCGAGTCAAGGGTCTGAAAATGAGGTACCACCACCACCCCCACCACCAGCTGTTGGTGTTGAGCAGCAAGATCAGACGGGGGATGATGCTGTATCGCAGGCGGTGCTACGAGTTCTGGAGATGGTGGCTGGAGCAGGTGGAAGTATGGGAGCTCAGAAATCTGTACCCGAGCGACTCCGAGCCAATGGAGCTGAGGTGTTCCGTGGCGTATCGGGTGTGGCACCCAGTACTGCTGAGTATTGGTTGGAGGCGACTGAGCGAATTATGGATGAGTTGGATCTGACGGCTTAGGAGAAAGTGAAAGGAATGGTGTCGCTTCTTCGCGATAAGTCATATCAATGGTGGCTCACAGTTCGGGATGGTGCTACGGCTGAGGAACTCACTTGGGAGTATGTTAAGGCGGCATACCAGAAGAAGTATGTTGGTACTCATTATATAGATGCACAGAGGAAGGCATTTCTGGGGCTGGTTCAAGGGAACAAGTCCGTGGCGGAGTACGAGGCTGAATTCCTAAGATTGAGCCGGTATGCTCGAGGAATCGTGGCTACGGAGCATGAGCGGTGTGTCCGGTTTGAGGACGGGCTGAGGGATGATCTGAGGTTATTGATAGCTCCGCAACAAGAGCGGGAGTTTGCTGTGTTGGTAGAGAAGGCTAAGGTAGCTGAAGGAATTAAGGACTCTGTGAGGCAGAACACGGACCGGAATAAGCAGAAGATAGGATTTGGACCATCAGGGTCTTCTAGGAATATTCAAAAGAGGCCTAGAGTTGAAGGGCCGCGAGGTCAGCAGGCTACGACAGGAGGGCAGTATCGTACCTGTGACCAGTGTGGAAAGAAGCACCTAGGAGAGTGTTGGAAGAAGACAGGAGGATGCTTTAAGTGTGGGTCTAAGGATCATATGATTAAGGACTGTCCGATAAAGATAGACGGGAGTCGACCATCAGGTCAGGGCTATAATCAGGCTAGAAGAGGCGGACAGCAGCCTCAGCGAGGGCGTGGTCTGAATGGTAGAGGAAACGGTGCTGGAAGAGGACGTGGAATACCTGGCAGAGGTGCTGGTAATACAGAGGCAAGACAACCGGGCTTGGTATATTCGGTTCGCCGGAGAGAGGATGGAGACGCACCGGACGTCATAACCGATACGTTCCTTATATTTGGCAAGCCTTACTTTGCTTTGATTGATGTTGGCTCTACCCATTCCTATGTTGCATGTAGAGTAGTTGAAACTCTAGGCATAGCCTCTGAACTATCTGATAGGGAGATGACTGTAGTAAGCCCACTAGGTCAAACTGTAGTGGTGAATAAGATGTTTCGGAAAGTACCTTTAGAAATTCAAGGAGCAGTATTCCCGGCTGACTTAATGGAACTACCCTTCGGAGAATTCGATCTCATACTTGGCATGGATTGGCTGGTGGAACATCGAGCCATATTGGATTGTGCCGCTAAGCGAATGGAGTTAAGGACACCGGAGGGTGAGGCGGTAATCATGATAGGAGAAAGAAGAAACTACCTGCCTAACGTAGTTTCAGCACTAAAGGCTGATAAGATGGTTCGGAAAGGATGCAAGGCATTCTTGGCTTTCGTTAGTGCGATGGATGCGAAGGAAGAGGGAGTTAGTGGAGTTAGAACCATAAGGGAATTTGTGGATGTCTTTCCGGAGGAGTTATCTAGAATACCCCCAGATAGGGAGGTGGAGTTTGGAATTGATTTGCTACCTGGTACAACTCCTGTGTCAATCGCCCCGTACAGAATGGCACCCAAGGAGTTGGTTGAGCTCAAGGCTCAAATCCAAGAGTTGCTTGATCGTGGGTTTATTCGACCCAGTGTGTCTCCATGGGGAGCACCGGTCTTGTTTGTGAAGAAGAAGGACGGAACTATGCATATGTGCATAGATTATCGTCAGTTGAATAAGCTGACTATCAAGAACAAGTACCCTTTGCCGAGGATTGACGACTTGTTCGATCAGCTTAAGGGGGCAGCGATTTTCTCGAAGATAGATCTAAGGTCTGGATATCATCAGCTTAAGGTGAAGGAAGTGGATATCCATAAGACAGCTTTCCGGACAAGGTATGGGCATTTTGAGTTCGTAGTAATGCCGTTTGGTTTGACGAACGCCCCAGCTGCGTTCATGGATATGATGAACCGGGTTTTTCAACCCTACTTGGATAGGTTCGTCATTGTATTCATAGACGACATCCTAGTGTACTCCAAGTCGGAGGAAGAACATGATGAGCATCTCCGGGTTGTGTTGCAAGTGTTGAGGGAGAAGAAGCTCTATGCCAAATTCAGCAAGTGTGAATTTTGGCTTAAGGAAGTGGCGTTCTTAGGACATGTAGTGTCTGCAGAAGGAATAAGGGTGGATCCTAGGAAGATTGAGGCAGTGTTGGACTGGAAACCACTTAAGTCTGTGGCTGAGGTTCGTAGCTTCTTGGGATTGGCAGGCTACTATAGAAGGTTCGTAGAAGGGTTCTCATCAATAGCTGCACCTTTGACGAAGTTGTTGAGAAAGGAAGTACCTTTCGTATGGACAGATAAGCAACAGGAGAGCTTTGAGAAGCTTAAGAGGGTTTTGACTGAAGCTCCGGTTTTGATTCAGCCGGAGGCAGGGAAGGATTTTGTGGTGTATTGTGACGCTTCTCATACCGGATTAGGATGTGTTCTGATGCAAGATGGGAAAGTATTCGCTTATGCGTCTCGACAATTAAGGCCACACGAGGTTAACTACCCGACTCATGATTTGGAATTGGCGGCAGTGGTCTTTGCTCTTAAGGTGTGGAGGCACTATCTTTATGGAGAAAAGTCAGTGATCTACACAGACCACAAGAGTCTTAAGTATCTGTTGACTCAGAAGGAGTTGAACCTGAGACAGCCAAGGTGGGTTGAATTATTGAAGGATTACGATTGTTCAATAGAGTATCATCCGGGCAAGGCAAATGTAGTGGCGGATGCCCTAAGTCAGAAAGTAGTGTCGGATCTGAGGGCGATGTTTGTACATCTGAGCTTGTTTGATGACGGAAGTCTGCTGGCAGAGCTGCAAGTTAAGCCGACGTGGTTGAATGAAGTGAAAGAGGGACAATTGGTTGATGATGATCTAAGTGCTAAGCTACGGCAAGTGCAGAGTGGAGAGTTGGAAGATTATGGTATTAGTGACGAGGGAGTATTGTGTTTCAAGGGTAAGGTCTGTATGCCTAGGAATGAGGAGTTGAGGCAGAGGATTCTTCAGGAATCGCATAGTAGCTCTTATGCTATGCATCCTGGAGAAACTAAATTGTATAGAGATCTAAGGGAACAGTTTTGGTGGCCTGGACTTAAGCGGGAAGTTACAGAGTTTGTAGGCAAGTGCTTGACGTGTCAGCAAGTCAAGGCTGAACACCAAGTTCCGTCAGGATTGCTTTAACCAATAAAGATTCCGTAGTGGAAGTGGGAGAGAATCACCATGGACTTCGTTAGTGGGTTTCCCCTTACGCCTACTAAGAAGGACTCGGTATGGGTGATAGTGGATCGGTTGACAAAGTCCGCGCATTTCATTCCAGTGTGGGTTGATTATTCCTTGCAGAAGTTGGCGAGGCTGTATGTGGCAGAAATTGTAAGGTTGCATGGAGTTCCAGTATCGATCATTTCGGATAGAGACCCAAGGTTTACGTCTCGGTTCTGAAAAGCTCTACATCAGGCTTTAGGCACCAGATTGGATTTCACTACGGCATTTCATCCACAGTCAGACGGCTAGTCTGAGCGAGTGATTCAAGTGTTAGAGGATATGCTGAGAGGCTGTGTGATAGACTTCAGAGGAAGTTGGGAAGAATATTTGCCTTTAGCAGAATTTGCATACAACAACAGCTATCAAGCTAGTATTCGATGGCACCGTATGAAGCGCTGTATGGACGGAAGTGTCGCACTCCTACGTGTTGGACGGAATTAGGGGAACGTCAAGTTTTGGGTCCAGAGTTAGTGGCGGAATCTGAAGAGAAGGTTAGTGTGATTCGAGCACGGTTAAAGGAAGCATCTGATAGGCAAAAGTCATACGCGGATCTCAAGCGAAAGGAAATAAAATTTGATGTGGGAGATCAAGTGTTTCTTAAAGCGTCGCCTTGGAAGAAGGTGATGAGATTTGGTCGCAAAGAGAAGTTAAGTCCAAGGTTTATAGGACCTTATCAGGTATTGAAGCGAGTTGGACCAGTGGCATACCAGTTAGAGTTGCCTTCAGAATTGAAGCAGATGCACGACGTATTCCATGTTTCCATGCTACGTCGTTATCGATCGGATCCATCTCATGTAGTACTGGTTGAAGAGGTGGAGCTAAGGCCAGATTTGTCCTACGAGGAGGAGCCGATTCAGATTTTGGAACGAGATGTGAAAGTGTTACGGAGGAAGTCAGTTCCTCTAGTCAAAGTGTTATGGCGTAATCATGGATCGGAAGAAGCATCGTGGGAGCCAGAAGAGGCAATGCGACAGCAATACCCTCACTTATTTCAGCCAAGTAATTTCGAGGATGAAATTATTTTAAGGGGGTAGAACTGTAATATCTGGGAATTAGGGCTTGTGTATATTGCTTAAATGTATGAAATACCATGCCTATGTGTGTTGTGAATATGTATTATGAATTTTGTGAACCTTAGTGTGTAGGTGAATACTTTACAAATTATTCGATTTTAAGTTTAAAAGAGGAAGATAAGTCTGATAAGGCCTTAAGAAAATTAGTAGGGGAATTTGGACATGAAATTGGGCTTGTTAAAGTGGCTGCAAGACGCCACTTAAGGCCTAGTAAGTGATACCACAAGCAAGGGGAAAGGGCCTAAGTTCGAGCTGCATGGGAAGCAAAAAGGAGTTTTATTTTGCTGCATGGATGAGCAGCATTGGACAACACTAAGGCACTTAAGGGATGAGTTTAATCCTTTCTAAAATTCGGCTAAGATAAGGGATAAATGATGGATTATTTTTATTAATTTTAAATGAAGGGATAAAGAGAAAAATAAGGGACTAGATAAGGGATGAGGAGTTGGCCGAATATGGGGCACAGGGGGATGGTATTTTCGGTTTAGTGATAGCAGGGTAAGTGTGCCGAAAATTCTTCTCTTCTCATCTTTTCATTTGTGCCGAAATTCTCAAAAAGATCAGCTTGTGTCCCTTTTCTTTTCTTCCTTTTTGCTACTCACTTCCATAAGCCGAAATTCATCAAGCCACATTCTCTTCTTCTTTTCATCAAAGGCCGAATACTCTCCTCTCAAAATACCACCATTGCCAAAATCTTCTTCTCTCTATTCTACCATTGCCGTAACCCCTAAAGCTTCATACCCTTCCTTTTTGTGTTCCTTGTTGAAGCTGAATCCTCTACTTGGTGGCCGTAGCCGAATGCTCCTC
This sequence comes from Gossypium australe, assembly GCA_005393395.2. Lineage (NCBI taxonomy): Eukaryota > Viridiplantae > Streptophyta > Magnoliopsida > Malvales > Malvaceae > Gossypium > Gossypium australe. The sequence continues at coordinate 27,288,664 of CM016616.1, read as the reverse complement.
TACCCCTTAGGAGCCGATTGGATCAGTTAAGCAAGAGCCGAATTTCTTGCTTCAAGGAAGGACATTTGATTAAGTTGGTAAGGAACCCCTTCTATGTCGAAATACAATTCTTTTTCTTTCACTGACCGTCGAAATCAAGGTACTAATCCCCTTAATGTCTTTGGCTAAAACTATGAAGGATTCTTTCGGGATTTATTATAGTCGACTATAAGGAGGTTTCAGGATTGCAATATCCAAGGTAAGTTGTGTGACATTCGGCCAAGGGGCTGCTTATTGTGATTTAATGTTAGAATTGGATCTAACATGGGTTTATAGGTATTTCGACAGATACCAAAACCAAGGGATACTTTTCGGGATTGAAATCCATCAGGTAAGTGTACATGTATATTCGGCCAAGGCCATATTTAGTGACTTAGATCTGTTTCTTGTTTGTTCAAAAGCCGAAATTTAACCGGTTAAGTGATTTAGTAGTTGGCTGATTGCAAGGAGGAATATCACAAAGTTTCGGGATTTGTGGAGTGATCGAAACGGCAGCAAGGTAAGGATTCGGGATTTGATTATTTAGCCGAATAGGCTTTTTACTAAAATACTTAGTATTGGCCGAATGTAGGGACTAAGGATCTAAAGTATTAGATCGGGGTTTTCGGGATTTCAGTGAAAGCGTTAAGTAACCAGGTGTGTACCCCACACTAAGCCTTAATAGATTTATGGTTATGTTTTAATAAATGTGTTAATAAGAATGTGTAAGATGTGGCTAAGAGTACCATGCAATGGTACAAAGTACTCAGGTACGTAACTTACTACCACTGTAGTTATGATAGCATGAATATCTATTATGGCACATACGTGAGACTATAAGAATGTGAATAAGGCATAAGGCATAATATTTGCATGATATGTATGATATATGGGGCATATGGGTGTTATATTAAGGGGAAGTGATCTGGTGGTTTTATACCACAATATCTGAATGTGGTGACTTATGTCACGAAATCTGAATGTGGTGACTTATGTCACGTAATCTGAATGTGGTGACTCATGTCACAAAATATTATCTGGTGGCTATGCCACAATATATATAAGGGCGATGAGCACGTCGTCTGCAGCGGCTGCCTTCGATGGTGTGTAGTGGATGGAGGGTCGACTTAGTAGTCCCCACGGTGTGATGGTTGGTACGGGTGATGTGTAGCGGACGGTATCTAGGTTTGGGTTCGGGTTTGCATCATTATGTTTAATTGCTATATGTATATGTATGATCTGATATGCCTGAATCGTTAGGACTTAGTGTTGGTTGTTACACACTAAGTCTGTTTGACTCACCCCGTTGTGGGATATTTTTCAGGTGACGCTCAGTAGATGGACCGGGTCGGCAGGAGCTTAGTGGTGGCCATGCTCAGCACAAAATTTATTTTATTTGGACTTTTTATTTGAAGTACTTTGAATTTATTTTGGGTTTTGTTTTGATGTAATAAGGCCAGTAGTATTGAACTGTTTTATGCATGCATGTTATTTAATTCAGTACGATACGATTTTTTGACAATTCAAAGTTTACGTAATGTTTCAAAAGAAATTCTACATATTTGACACTTAATCACAAATGGTTTTCAAAATTAAAGGTAAACCTTAAAAACTCGGCAAATACTTTTTAACTTATTGTTTTCAAGTACGTAATTAAAGTTTTATTAAAACCCAGACTTTCCAATTCAAACCCTCAAAGTTTTCCAAAGAACAAACGAATTTGAACCGTTTTACCTGAGGAACATACCAGATCTGGTCGAGGCTCGTGGCCCGGGTTTGGGGTGTTTCACGAACACTTAACAGTGTTTAAAGAAATTCTCTCAAACTTGAAAGCCATGGAGGTTCAGTATGATAAGGAAGATCTAGGGTTGATTTTACTTTGTCCGTTGCCCCCGTCTTATTCAACCTTTAAAGACACGATTTTATATAGCCACGAGCCTCTCACAGTTGATGAGGTTTATGATTCTTTGACCTCGTATGATTAGATGAAGCATCTTGTGGTTAAAACTGACTCTCAGGGAGAGGGTCTTATTGTTCGTGGGAGACAAGATCGGAATGCTGATGATGATCGTGGAAGGACACAGGAACGAAATCCTCGCGGTAAATTTAAGGGTAGATTGAAGTCTTCAAAAAGAGGTAAAACTTGTAACTTCTGCAAGAAGAAAGGGCACATTAAATTCGAGTGCTATAAGCTACAGAACAAGATTAAAAGGGAGGCTGCGAATCAAAAGGGAAAACAACTAGAAAATTCTGGTGAAGCTAATGTTGTAGAAGTCCACAGCATGTGAACTTCTAATCGCTTCTGTCAACAATTCTAAAGTGAGCGAGGAGTGGATACTTGATTCGGGTTGCACCTTCCACATGTGTCCCAATCAGGATTGGTTTACAAATTACAAAACAGTGTCTGAAGGTGTTGTTTTGATGGAAAATAATGCTTCATGTAAAATCGCAGGTGTTGGAACAATTAAAGTTAAGATGTTTGATGGAGTTGTCAGGATACTTAGTGACGTACGACATGTTCCAGAATTGAAGAGAAATTTAATTTTGTTAAGTACTCTTGATTCAAAAAGGTACAAATACATAGCTGAAAGTGGGATTTTGAAGATTTCCAAAGGTTCCCTCGTTGTGATGAAAGGGCAGAGAAAGACTGCCAAGTTATATGTTTTGCAGGGTTCTACTGTTATTGATGATGCAGCTGTCGCTTCCTCTTCCTTATCAGATGATGATATTACTAAACTTTGGCATATGCGCCTAGGGCATATGAGTGAGAATGGCATGGCAAAATTGAGCAAAAGAGGACTTCTTGATGGGCAAGGAATTTGCAAATTGAAGTTCTGTGAGCACTGTGTTTTTGGGAAGCAAAAGAGAGTTCTATTCATTAGAGGAATCAATAACACGAAGGAAACATTGGAGTATATTCATTCTGATTTGTGGGGGCCATCAAGAGTGCCTTCGAGAGGTGGAACTAATTATTTGCTAACTTTTATTGATGATTTTTCCAGAAAAGTTTGGGCATTCTTTATGAAGCAAAAAAAGCGATGTGTTTTTTGCATTTAAGTCTTGGAAAACTATGATTGAAAAATAGACGGGAAAACAAATAAAATACCTCCGCACAGACAATGGCTTAGAGTTTTGTTCTGATGAGTTTAATAAACTGTGCAAGTCAGAAGGGATCGTGAGACACTTGACAGTTTGTCATACTCCACAGTAAAACGGCATTGCAGAACGAATGAACAGAATGATCATGGAGAAGGTTCGGTGTATGTTGTCAAATGACAACTTACCAAAGTCGTTTTGGGCCGAAGCAACCTCTACTGCATGTTCTTTGATCAACCGATCTCCATCTATTGCCATTGAGAAAAAGACTCCACAAGAGGTATGGTCTGGTAACCCTGCTAATTATTCTGATTTAAAGATATTTGGGTGTCCTGCGTATGCTCATGTTGATAATAGAAAATTGGAACTGAGATCCATTAAATGTGTTTTTCTTGGTTATAAAGCTGGTGTAAAAGGGTATAAGTTATGGTATCCTGAAAATAGAAAAGTTTTGATTAGCAGAGATGTTGTTTTTGATGAAATTGCTATGCTACCTAACTTATCTCTTAAAGGCTCTTCCAATAAAGAAAATCAAAAGCAGGTGGAGCATCAAATTAATACAAAGTCAACTCCTCAAGCCAGTACAAAAATTGAGGATAGAGTTGCTTCTTCACCATAATACTCTATCGCCAAAAACAAAACTAGAAGAGAAATTAAACATCTAAAGAAGTATGCCAAGGCTGATCTAGTTGTTTATGCTTTAAATGTGGCCAAAGATATAGATGAAAACCAAGATCCGTCTAATTATTCTGAGGCGGTTAGCTGTGAAGACTCAAAAAAGTGGATGTTTGCTATGCAAGAGGAGATGGAATCACTCCATAAAAATAGAACATGGGATCTTGTGAAACTTCCTAAAGGTAAAAAGGTTGTTCGCTGTAAATGGGTGTTCAAAAAGAAATAAGGGACTCTAGGAGTCGAAGAACCTAGATATAAAGCAAGGCTTGTTGCAAAAGGTTACAATCAAATTCCAGGAGTGGACTTCACAGATGTGTTCTCCCCAGTTGTGAAGCATAGTTCGATTTGAGCTTTGCTTGGTATTGTGGCCATGCATGATTTGGAGCTTGAGCAGTTAGATGTAAAAACTGTATTTTTACATGGAGAACTTGAGAAAGATATTTACATGCAACAACCAGAGGGTTTTACAGTCTCAGAAAAAGAGGACTATGTTTGCTTGTTGAAAAAGCCTCTTTACGGTTTGAAACAGTCACCAAGACAATGGTACAAGAAGTTCGATTCTTTTATGACTTCTCATGATTTTAAAAGAAGTAGTTTTGACAAATGTGTTTACTTTAAGAAAAACAGTGATGGTTCTTTTGTGTATCTACTTCTTTATGTTGATGACATGTTGATAGCAGCAAAAGATAAAGGAGAGATAAGAAAGGTCAAAGCCCAACTAAGTGAAGAATTTGAGATGAAAGATTTAGGACCAGCAAAGAAGATACTTGGTATGGAGATTCTCAGAGATAGAAAAGTAAGCAAATTGTACCTAAGTTAGAAGGGGTACATTGAGAAAGTTCTTTGCAGGTTCAATATGCAGAGTGCTAAGCCTGTTAGTACTCCTTTAGCAGCCCATTTCAGACTTTCATCGGCTTTGTCTCCACAATCAGATGATGAGTTTGAGTACATGTCACATGTTCCATACTCTAGTGCAGTGGGATCTCTCGTGTATGCTATGGTTTGTTCAAGTCCAGATTTATCATATGCAGTCAGTGCAGTTAGGAGATACATGGAAAATCTTGGTAAAGAACATTAGAAAGCAGTTCAGTGGATTTTAAGATACTTACGAGGTACTACTGATGTTTGCTTACAGTTTGGAAGAGCTAGAGATGGAGTCATTGGATATGTTGATGCTGATTTTGCTGGAGACCTTGATAGAATAAGATCTCTCACTGGTTATGTCTTTATAATCAGAGGTTGTGCAATCAGTTGGAAAGCTACTTTGCAAACTACAGTCGCTTTGTCTACCACTGAAGCTGAGTACATGGCGATTACTGAGGCTTGTAAAGAAGCTATTTGGTTGAAGGGACTCTTTAGTGAGCTCAATGAAGACTTTCAAATCAACACAGTATTTTGTGACAGTTAGAGTGCCATCTTTCTTACAAAAGATCAAATGTTTCATGAGAGAACAAAACACATTGATGTTTGGTATCATTTTGTTCGTGATATTATTACTCGTGGTGATATTGTTGTGAGCAAAATTAGGACTCATGAAAATCCTGCAGATATGATGACTAAGCCACTTCTTATAACCAAGTTTGATCATTGCTTAGACTTGGTTGGTGTTCATTGTTGAAGTTAAACCCTTAAGGGGTTTTATGGAAGAGGTGAAGAACTTGTTCGTTGAGAGTTCACGATGAAGAACTTGTTCATTGAGAATTCGTGTCAAGGTGCAGATTGTTAGAATTAAGTGACCCGAATCCATATTTCAATAAAATACAATAGTAAAATAAAATAAAAGAAGAATCCCTATAGAACTACACTTCTTTTATTTTATTTTAAATAAGGTTTTTTCAACCTTATTAAACTCCATCTATTTGATATTGATTAGAATAAGGAGTTTCAATCTTACTACACTCCTATTAGAATATGGCTTTACAAGCCTATAAATAGACATAGTGTAACATCCTGAAATTCAGGATTTTATGTTTTGCATTATACCATGCGTTAGGCTAGTTAAGAGTGTTAGTTGTGTATGTTTTGGGGCCTAAGAAGGCTTGGGGTTGAATTGGGCACTTGGTAAAATTTTTGCGTTTAAGCACTTTAAGAAGAGAAGGTAAGTGGTGCCAAGGCTTAAGGAAATAAGTATGTATTTAGTTAGCAAAGAGGAGCTAGTAGCAAGGTGGTGAGGCGTCACATGAAGGGGCTTAAGGGGTGGAGTTCGAATCCCACCTATTGCAAATTTTTTTTTGGATTAATTTTTGTGCTTCTTTTCCAAAGTGTCGGCCATGGTTCTAAAGAAAGTAAAGAAGACTTTCTAATGATGTAAAGAACACTAAGAGAAGAGTAGGGAGGAGATCAAGGGAAAAAGAAGGAAAGAAGTAAAGGAATTATGGTAAAAGGGGGACATTTTTTGAAGGAGCTTGGGGAAAGAATTTTGGTCAACACTCATCTTTTTGGTAAAGGTGATACACGGTTTTGGTAGGGAGAAAAAAGGGAGCCGAAATTCTTTTGGCCTTTTTGCAAGTTTGTGCATGAAAGGGTTTCTTTTTCTTTTTAACATTTTGGTGCTCTCTTTTTCAATATTTTCCCTTTGATTGCCGAATTTTATTAGGCACTTTGAGAAGTTTTTGTTCCATTTGAAAGTTCTTTTCTTTTGACCATTTGGTAATTTTTTTCTTGCCTAAAACCGTGACCTTAAGAGATACTTTCTCTGCTTTTTTCTCATCTTTTCATAGTTTGCTTTTCTTTTCTTTTCTTTCTCACCATTCTCCAATCTTCCTCTTTTTCATTAGTCAATAATACTTGAAGACCGAATCTTCCTTGTCCTTTTCTCTCTAAATAGCCGAACCTTATAGCACTTTATCTTTTCTTCATTTTTCCTTTGTGTTGGGCACTCTCTTCCTTGATCGAATTGGGTAAGTGATCTCTTTCTCTTCTTTTCATTTTCTTTTCTCCATGGCCGAATATGTACCCCCTATCATTGGATCGTTCTTTAAACCGAAACATCACTCTCTCCTACTCCCTCATATCGTGATCATCTCCATTTTGTAGTGTTCTTGTGGGTTGGCCGAATATCACAACCTTGCCGACTCATCTTTAGCTTTAAGTCGAATCGGTGGGAGTCGGATCTATCATCAAGGTAAGGAGTTTCTTCATGATTCATTTCGATATCTCTCATTGCTTGGTTTTTCCGTTAAAATGGATCGATGGTTATGTTTAATCATTTATTCTAGGGACTAAATCACTCGTCTTTCTCTACTCGTTGGTCCTTCGGAAGTAGTGGTAAGCCGAAACCCTCTCCTTAGACTTTTTCTCATCGTAGTATTATTCTAACCAAGACTTTTCCAATGGAGGCAAGTGGTAGCGATACTAAAGAAAAATCGATAGGAGGACAAAAAGGGAGTGGACTTGCAATCTCTACTCCCAAGTTCAAACGAAGGGCGGTATCGACAGTTCGGGATTTTCCACCAGGTTGTGGACCATCTTCTAGTGAGAGTAGGCAAATCGTGGTCGTTCATGATACTAAGGGTAAGCATTTCTTTAGATCGTTCGATTTAGATTTGGATTAAGAAAATCACTTTTGTTAGTTAATTGAGTGTTATGGTGTCATAGGTGCCGACGATCAAGAAGGTTTAGTTCTTACCGTAATCAGGTGTGTAATCTCACACCGAAATCCCGTAAATTCGTGATTCACTATCATGTTGGTAAATAGATCGTTGTTGTTTACAAATCTAATAACTGTAATATGGCATGAATCGAGTAATTTGCTTAACACACTATTTCTAAAGATCTGTCAAAATCGGTATTAACTTGCCGAATTACTAAAAAGCTTTAATGGGCCGTTCTACGAAAATGTCCTTATGGGCCGATTTACCAAAATGCCCTAATTGGCTGATTTGCTAGAATGCCCTTATGGGCCGAATTACCAAAGTGATTAAATGGGCCGACTCACCGAAATATTTCATTAGATTAATGGTTGTTATATATATATATATATATATGGATATATTTTTATTATGTTGCATCTTTACATATTGCATGGGTTGGGAAAATTTATATGGAGAGCAGTGTAGCCTGGTGGCATAGCCACAATTCGCTTATTATTGTGCTTAAATATGATCTCGGTGGCTTGACCACAAAAATAATATACTATAGCAGCCTGACTGCAAATTTGGTGTGATCGGCGGGGTGGGTTGACTTGATCCCCACATGTGTGATTGGCTGGTCGGGGGTGTGATGGTTGAATGGGTTGCGTTACATTCATTTCATTTAATTATTACTATGTAAATGGGCTTAGGCCCAAGATTATGCTATGCGGGTTCAGGCCCAGTGGATGACGGTAAGAGGATTATACACTGAGTTCTTATAACTCACCCCCTTTTTCTTTTTTAATCCTTGCAAGTAATGCTCAGTAATGAGGACTTGGGCCCATGGATGACTCGGTGGAGGCCATACTTTGGAAATAATGTTTTCGAACATTATTAAACTTCTTTTCCGCTTTATTTCATTACTTTTACTGTTTTGGGTTTAAAGTTGTAATAAGGCCTCTGGGATTTGTTTTAATTTGCTTTATGTTTTGACGTACTTATTATTTTTCTTGAATTGTTCTGAAATGATAAACAACGGTTTTTCCAAAATTGATTAACAAACGAATTTCATAACAAATATGTATAAATAATTTAACTTGGATTTTCCTTCGAATTTTATCAACGTCTTTTTTTTTAAAAAAAAAGTCACGATTTTAAAGTTCACTAGTTCAGTTTTTGATTTATCAATCAACCTCTCGAGATTAGTAGTTTTTATAATTAAACTTGTTTTCTTAACTTTAAACAAATAACGACAACTTTAGTAAGAATCACAAGTTCTTTACACATTTTCTTCATGTGACATGCCAGATCTGGTCATACCGCATGGGCCGGGTTTGGGGTGTCACACATAGTCTATTCCTCTTGTAATGAATTTGAATTCGACATAGTGAATTTTCTTCTCCTCTGCCCATGGTTTTTTCCCGAAAGGGTTTCCACGTAAATCTGTGTGTTCTTTATTTTATTTCTCTTTTCTTTGCGATATATTGTCATTACCGACGTTATATATTTTTTTACACATAGAATATGAGATATAATGTTATGTTATCATAAAGGGGAGTAAATATACAATGTACTCTTTTTTTCCTTAACCAAGTTTTGTCCCATTGGGTTTTCCTAGTAAGGTTTTTAAAAAGGCAACATGTTATGTATATTATAGATGTGTACTCTTTTTCCTTCACTATGAATTTTTTTTCCACATGGTTTTTATCTTAGTAAGGTTTTAACGAGACACATTATCTACCAATGGACATCCAAGGGGGAGTGTTACGAATATTTTATTATTAAGTGGATAACCATCAAGATCAAGATACGTTCATGTACTTTAGGACTCTAATATTCATTAGAAGTAGAGTTTTATTTCATTTATATTTCTTATGCTTATAAATATAAATTTTGGAGAAGCACTATAAAACATCCATATTGATCAATAAAATATGTACCTCTCTTTCTCTCTCCTATGTCTTGTTCATTTACTTTCTTTATTATTTATTTCATAACAAAAATTTAATTTTTATTTTTCAAATACAATAAGAGTTAAATACAATAGAGCAACGATAAATATAAAATTACAAAAAAAAAAATCAAATGTAAACAATTTTAACAATAAAAATTAATTTCATATTATATATAAAATAAATAACATGTAAGAAATGATTAATAATATTGTTTAAATCATAATATATTAATATTAATATTGATATTCAAGCCATGATGAATTTTTTATTATTTTAATATTAAATATTTTTAAAATTAAATAAACATTAATATACTTGTTTCTAAATTATTTAAATATTTTGTAATTACATTGATTTTTTAAATTTATTTTTTTTTTGAAGAATTTCATTAAAAATTTAAACAAAAACTAATATAATATAAAAAAATATTATAAATTTAATATACACAATCGACATGTGTATTACACAGGAATACAAACTAGTTAAATATTATATCATTTTAATTTCTTAATAATAACTTGTAGATTCAACCTATAATTAAAATGGGTCAATAATTCACCTCTCAAGTCAAACAGGTCTAGTTTGGGATCAGATCATTTTGTCCCTATCTTAAGCCTAAGGCCTAAAACACTTGTTTCTCTCATTTCTAATCTTCCTTCTCTCTACACACATTCTCTTCTAAGTTTTAAGCATCCATTTATATGTCAAATATTTTTATTTTAACTTATATGAATTAATGAAAATTATTAAATTTTTCAAAATGCTTTCATGTGACATTTTCTTCTATTTAATCTCATGACCTAGTGCTTAATCTTGTCTATCTTACCACTATTTGAAAGTTAGACCTAAAGTCATGATTGGTTTATTTTATCAATCTCATTAGCTTAATAGATTAATTTTGATGTTATATATCACATAACCATATTCTTTTCTTAGGAAACAAAGACGCACACACTCATATTCACATTAATGAAAGGACTTATTTACTACATTTACCTTCATATACCATCAATACTCATTACGATTTTTACTCTTTGTTTGAATAATAAACTTTCCACTGAAAACATATCATTGAATAAATATCACTCAAAATGTAATAATCTTTGTAACACTGTCTACAAACAAAATAATAAAAATAGAAAATAATGCACAAAAAATGTTTATGCAATTTGGTGAACCACCTATACCTACGTGATGTTATCTAGAATTGAATCCATTAACAAATCTTAATACAAGTACTAATTACAACTTAAACAACCCAATTTTTTTTGTAGCTTTAGTCTCACACACTATTAGTGAATTTGCTTTGCACTATAACCTTTCTTACTGAAGGTTACTAATAGAGGTTGATAATAAACTTGTAATGCCCTGAATTTGGGCTTAGTAGAATTGGGCCTATTGGGCCATGGGCATGGGAGCGTTTAAATTTTTTGAGAACAAGAGAACGGCACTAATGCAAGTTGGACCTATTAGGTGAGTGATTTTGGAAGGTTAGGGGGCTTCCATGAAGTCCCGGGTTCAAACCTGGCTTTAGGAAAAATTTTGGTTTTAGGTGAATAAAAGCCTGGGAGTTAGTAAGTAAGCTTTAAAAATAAAATGTGGAGAAAAATGACACAAAAGGAGTTGTGGTCTAGTGGCAAATGGTGTCACATGGGAGACAAGGAGGTAACGCCATAGAGGAAGCAAGGGGTCCAAGGTTCAAGTCTTGGCGCTTGCATTTCATTTTGATTTCTTTTTAAATGAACTTAGACTTTCCCCCATAGGCTTATATTTAGTTGCGCACGATTTAAAACACAAATTGTAACACCCCAAACCTGGCCCAAACACCACGATCGGATTTGGTATGTCACTAAGAAAATTTTGGAAAACATGTCGTATTTTCAGAAAATATTTTTCTAAAGTTTATCCTTTTATTCGAAAAAATTAAATAGTTGGTAGTTTAAATAAAATATGCCTTTATGAATTAAAAACCCAAATTTAAATACATGCATTAGTTCAATAAGAATTTAAATAACTAAAAGTAATTAAAGCCCAAAATAAAACAAAACATAAACTAGTGGCCCATGGCCTTATTACAACGAGATTTAAAATCCATTAATTAAAAATATAAAATAATAACTTGAGTCTTTTTGCTGGATCCAGATGTTCTTTTGCATGGCCACCTTGTGCTCCTCTCCAGGCCGGTCCAATGCACTAAGTGCTACCTGAAATATTAATTAATTGGTTGAGTCGCGAGACTCAGTGTGCAACCCTCATGCACCATTAGATGTGGGCCTTAGCCCCATAAAACAAAATAAATAGTTTAATATACATAATAAAAATTAATATGCAAGCCCAACCCAGATCCTAGGTTTCCATCCGCTACACGCCCCCGTACCAGCCATTCACACCATTGGGGATTTCTACAATCAACCCAGACCGCTACACGCCTTGATGGCAGTCTTGCTGCTCATCATCAGATCATGGCCGTAGCCACTACAACAGATCACAACAAAAGCCGCTACAACAGATCACGGTAAAAACCGCTACAACAGATCACGGTAAAAACCGCTACAACAGATCATGGTAAAAACTGCTACAACATATAATTTCCTCCTTTCATCAACCCAACCCATGCAATCACAGAATATCAATATACTTATATCATTTAATCAGAACATTCACTAACCTGGTGATTTGCTTTTACCCTCATTGGGTTTCCATCATTAAGCCAGAATTTCGGCATTTATCAAGACATATAAAACTTATAATCATATATTTAACAAACAGATCTAGATGGTATGGAGAATTACACACTTGATTAATGTAGATACCCTGCTAAACCGATCTACGCTTTGCTTCAAAAAGCCGAAAAGATGTGAAAATAGGCCTCTCCTATATTCGACCATAGTTAGTATTCTACCCGAATTTATATATATGAATAAACAAATCCTCTTACCTTGAAATCCCGAATGTAACACGATTCTATAACTTAGAGATCTATGAGTTTCAGCTTCTAGGAAAAATCCCGAAAAGATGATCTATCGCGCTTTCGGCTTTTGAAAGAACTAAAAATTGAAAAGATGGCTAAGGGAGATTCGGCCAATGAATATTAAGGAGAAGAACATGTGTAGTTTCGGCTTTTGAACCAAAGTGAAGATGAGGGAATAGGCTTAGAGATTTTGACTTTTGCAGAGAATGAAGAAGAAGATGGAACTTCAGGAATTTTCGGCTTTTACTTAGAGAAGAAGAGAAAAGAATGAGAGAAAAACCCCAAATGCCGAAATTGAAGAGATATTCCCCCTATTTATAGAAATTTCGGCACTTACCTAACCTTGCAGATAAATTCTATCTTTTCTCCTTTATCTTAATCTACTAGCTCATCTAAAAGAGACTTAATTATCTCTAACTCCTCCCTCCTTTATCAGCATATTATCCACATATTTTAAACATTAAAATCCCTAAATTTTAGCCTTTATCTGCTTATTATCCTCATAAAATAAATTCCTAAATAATAGCCTTTATCTGCATATTATCCACATATTTTAAACATTAAAACCCCTAAATTTTAGCCTTGTTGCCATCCACTCCACCTAATCCTAATGCCCAAAATTTAGCTAACTTAAATTAAAAGAATTGGGCTCCATGAAACTTAAATTTGGGCCCCTTACTCCCTTGTGTGGTGTCACCTCCTAAGATTGGGCCACAAGCCCACTTTGGTATTGTAAACATAGATACTACCTTTTAAACCCGTATAATGCCCAAACAGATAATTTAATCAAGGCCTCTACCTAAGCTTGAGCCCAATTTGGACCCCTAACACTTAAATTAAACATTAAACATATCCTACCTATTAAACGCATAGGCCCAAAAATTCAGGATGCTACACAAATGAGCTTGTGTTGTGGTGGCATGTACCGTATGGAGCATATGAGAGGGCAAGGGTTCGAATCCCATTGCAAGCAAAAAGGGATATTTATTTTGCTAAGTTGGGACGGCAAGTGGTTGTGATGGATTTAAACTCTGCTGAAGAAGGGATCCCATATCGGGAAGCTAGCATGAGGGAAAGTGATAAGCTGGCTTTAAATAGAGCAATCTATGAGGAGAGTAAGCATACCTTGGTTGGAGTTTGGGCATAGGAGTGTTCGGAGCGCGGATCAACTCCAGATTCCTATCAGGTGTGTATTTCGCACTACTCTAACTGTAGAGCAGCAAATGCCGAAATGTCGGTCACACAGCGATGGTAGCCACACTAGCGTGCGAGCGCACGTGTGGGAGCTTCGACGCGATAGATGAGGCCGTCATGGGTGTTCTTGTGGGTTTAGGCTGCTTAGGCCACGATGGGCCGAAAGGGGCCAAGTGGGCCCAATGGGCCTGTGGGCCCATATGAATAAATTGTATGATTGTGTAGTAGATATTGAACTGGTCTATGTGAATCTCATATCTATGTCTAGATTTGGGCTAAATGGGCCACACGAGCGTATGGGTCCATTTGGGCCAAGAATGGGCCCTAGGCCATTCCCATCGTTATCTCTATTTAGAATACCCTTGGTTTAAAATTACTGAAATGCCCTTGGTTTACAAAATTACTGAAATACCTTTAATTTGTAAAATTACTAAAATACCCCTGATTTACGAAATTACCGAAATACCCCTGATTTGTAAAGTTACCGAAATACCCCTGAGTTGTAAAGTTACCGAAATACCCTTTATGGGTAAAGTTATCGAAATACCCTCGACGGGTAAAATTCCCGAGATGCCCTTACGAGGCGAAATGACCATTTTACCCCTAACCGATTAAATGACCGTTGTACCCTCGTGGTAGTACTAGTGTTGTATGTGTTAATTGTATGATTGATTATGTTTGAGATGCACTGCATACATGGATTTGTTATGAGTAAAATTACCAAATTACCCCTGTAGGGTAGGATTACCGAAATACCCTTATAGGGTAAAATGACTATTTTGCCCCTGAGGGTAAAAGACTGATTTTGTGCCATGACTTGACTGTGACCGTATGACTATGTTTTAACTAACTTGACTATGGTCGTGTGACTGATATGCTTGTAATATATGTTTTAAATGACTGTTACTTAGTATGGTCATTCTGCATACACATGTGATGATTGAGCATGACATTCACGACATATTGCATGGGGTTGGGATAAAGTTACGGAGGAAGTGTACGGCCCATTGCCATTCTGTACAAGGCTTTCAGCCTTTCTGCGATATTTATGGCTCTGTGCCAACCGTATTTACTCGTGGCTATGTGCCTAACATATATATTGATACTCTGTGTCGATCATAATTACCCGTGGCTATGTGCCGATTATATTATTGCCACTGATAACTATGTGCCAAACTTATTACAGTCACCGATAGCTTTGTGACATCCTGATTATGGCTCTGTGCCATCCTGATTATGGTTTATAACCATTCTGTTTACGACTTTTAGTCGTTCTGTTATCTGGCAGCGTTGCTGCGATATTTATGGCTTTTTAGCCATTCTGTCCACGGCGCCTAGCCATTTTGTTCACGGTGTCGAGTCGTTCTGTTGACTTAGTGCCCCAACCGGTGCTAAGCTTGGTGTGTTGGCTAGGTGGGTCCATTTTATCCCCATAGGGTGTGTTGGCTGGTGAGATGCATCCTCATACTATTGCATATCTATTTATGAGATCTGTCATTGTACTGGGCTTAGGTGTAACACCCCAAACCCGGCTTAGACGTTACGACCGGATCTGGCATGTCACATGAAAGGAATGTCTAAAAACTGTGCGTTCGTTAAAAAGTTCGTATTCTTTATATTTGTTGTGAAAAATCGAGTTTAAGTAATTTTGAATAAGAAACGGTTTATTAACATTTTAGGAAAATCTCAAATTAAACATTTAAAATAATAAGCAGTAACCAAATTAAACGCTAAAATCAAATAAAATGCCATAGGCCTTATTACATAACAGAATCCCAATATAATAAGTTCAAAATAAGGTAATGTAGTTTACAGAAGAAATAGTAACGCATGGCCACCTCGAGTCCCCCACGGCTCCCAATCCTCTATCGTTGGGAATTACCTGAAACATTTAATAAAAAGAGAGGGTGAGTCATCGAGACTCAGTGTGTAATTCCCCTTTCCACGATAACTGGGCCTAAGCCCACAGTACTATATTAGCCCAATGTCATGGCATATCAAGAATGAGTGCAATGCAATTAATCCACATGATTCCACAAATGGGCTTGGCCCCAAATCCACATCAAACCACATACCACGCATTATGATGCAAAATGTTAACCCAACCCCACCTAGTGTCCATCCGCTACACACCCCCGTATATCCATCCACTACACACCAGGGGATTACTAAATCGACCCTCCATCCGCTACACACCTCTTTGGTAGTCATGCTGCTCAAAGTCAATATAACGTGGCCTAGCCATCGATCACCATGTGACCAAATATAACATGGCCTAGCCACCGATCACTATGTGACCAAATCACAATATCCACGATGTGACTCAAGGTCATCATCAATCCACGATGAGGCACGAAGCCAACATCAATCCACGATGAGGCACATAGCCAACATCAATCCACGATGAGACACATAGCCAACATCAATCCACGATGAGGCACGAAGCCAACATCAATCCACGATATAGCTCAAGGCTGACATCAATCCACGTACATAAATGTACACCCTTTCCTTCATTAAATATAACCCGATCCCCATGCACATACAATATATTATGATGAAATGACAATGTAATCATTATGAACATATCAGACAACGTATGAAACGAATTACCATCATAATCAGAATAATAATATACAATATAATCAAGCTAACCAACCTCTAAGAGTATAACAGTAATTTTACCTACCAAGGGTATTTTCGTAATTTACCCACCAAGGGTATTTTCGTAAATTCGCACCTGCAATGGCCTTTTCGAAGGCCTAATGTCGCCCCGAGCGACTCAGCTACCATTTCCGGTCCTTACCGGACTATTGGGCCTAAAACCCGATTTCGGCCCATTCGAGCCCACACGCTCGTGTGGCCCACCTAGCACAAATCTAGCCACGTATATAAGTTTCACCTAGTCTAGTTCACTATATACTACACAATTGCACATTTTACCCATAAGGGCCCATGGGCCCATTGGGCCCACTTTGGCCCATCGCAGCCCAAGCAGCCCCAACCCACAAGAATACTACTGTTGGCCTCAACTATCGCGTCGAAGCCCCACACGTGCGCTTGCACGCTCGTGTGGCTACTATTGTCGTGATCGGCACTTCGGCATTTGCCGCTCTATAGCTAGAGTAGAGAGAGTTACACACACCTGATAGGAATCCGGTGCTAAACCGCGCCGCGACCATTCCTGCGCCCAAACGCCCACCAAGGTATGTTAAATCTCCTCCTAGGATGCCCTTTATATAGCTAGCTCTTCACCTTCCTTCTTTGTGTCTTTCCGATGTGGGATCCCTTCGTCAGTAGAGTTTAAATTCAACTGAAACTCTTACCGTCCAATCCGCAAAATAAATGCTCCATTGCTTGTCATGAGATTCGAACCCAGGCTCCCTTGCAACATAATCCACGCTGCTAACCACTTGGCCACAAGCTCCTCTTGTGTCTTAAACCATGCGCAACTAAATATAAATCTATAGCCCAATTTTAAGGTCCATGCAAAAAAAGAAAACCAAAATGCAAGAGCCAAGACTTGAACCTTGGACCTCCTTCCTTCCTTGTGGCGTCACCCCCTTGCCCCTTATGTGGCGTCACTTTGCCACTACACCACACACTCCACTTGTGTCATTTTCCTCCACTTTTTATTCTTAAGGCCTACCAGCCAACTTCCAGTGTTTTTTTCCGCCTAAAACCAAAATTTCCCTAAAGCCTAAATTTGATCCTGGGACTTCCTAGAAGCCCTCTAACCTTCCAAAATCACTTACCTAATAAGTCTAACTTGCATTAATACCGTTCTCTAAAATTTTAAACGCCACTACGCCTAAGGCCCATTGGGCTCCTACTTGGCCCAATTTCAGGATGTTACATTAGGCCACTTGTTCTGCTATTGGTTTGGGCTAGGCCCAGTTGATTCTGTTATGGGCTGTGCCCCAAATGATATCGTAGTGGGATTTGACTCATGTATTCATTGAACTGACTGTATTGTTACTGTTAAAAGGGCTTTGGCCCAGACTGTTTAGGTTTCTGTTTCTGTATACTGACTGTTACTCTGGTAAGGGGATTACACACTGAGTTTTCAAAAACTCACCCCGTTTTTAACTGTGCAGGTAATCCCCAGCCTTAGGCGGATCGGAGCTGCGAGGGACTCGGCAAAGACCACACATTACTTATGCTTGCTGTTTTGATTATTTACTTTTAAATATTTTGATTTGGGATTGTAATAAGGCCTCTCTATTTTTAACTTATTATTTGTGATATTTATTTATGATGTTTTATAACTGCTAAAAGTGGAATACGATTTCCAAAATGATAACTGTCTTCAAAACACTACGTTTTCGCAACGTTTTCAAAATGCTTCTGCAACTCAATTTTTAAACATCATCTTTTCGTAAATTGTCTATTTTAAATATGCTTCCGCAACAGATAAGGTTTTAAAAGTAATTATGTTTTCAAGTGGATAACAATTGCTTGAGCATTTTAAATTTTAACAAAGAGGCTTTAACTCTCAAACAAGTTTTAAACGAGAAGTGTTTTCAATGAAAACATGGTTTTTGAAAAACACTTCAACGTGACACGCCAGATTCGGGCCTAACTTCTAGGTCGGGTTTGGGGTGTTACAAAACTTTCAAAAACTTATATCAAGACAATGATCCTAATGATTTGATATGCACTCTCTCCATTCATACAACAACAAAGGATGATATGTCCTCATATAGCCTTCAACTCTGGTATAGCATCTTGATAAAATCATCCCCCTTGAAGAGGGGATTAGATTGTTGAAAGCTCATTTGACATCCTTTGATATAAATCCCTTAATCTTTTTTATCAATATCCTCTAATTAAGGAAAGTAGAAAGTCTATAAATACTGGACTTAAACCCGACCGGGACGAACCGACCCGAATTCAAAGCGTTACATTGGCCACCTAAGTGACTCTCCGGCTAACGACCGCCCAAGACACACCCCAACCTTATAACACCTCAATCTTTTCTAAATTTTAGTTGATTATTAATGCGGAAGCAAATTATGAACCAATTTTAAACTTTTCCCAGGTAATTTAACCTAAATGCATTTTTGCCATTTTACCATGTAACAGCCCGATTTTGGGGCTAGTCGGAATGGTGGTTTCGAAACCAATAATTTGAGGTTAGATAGATTAGTTTTAATATTATTTTATGTGTTATGGCATAATTATATAAGTGTATGAAAATTTTGGTGCATCAATTTTGGTGATTGCATGCTTAATTGCGAAAAAGGACAAAATCGCATAAAGTGCGAAAGTTCTATTTTACAAGCTAGAGGTATCTAATAGCTATAGAATAATAAATTGGAGGTACTTAAAGTGCAATTAGGCCATTGGGGAAGTGATGGCCAGCCATAGGGGACAAATTAGAGGCATGATCAATGGTTAGGTGAGTTGGTGACTTAATTGAGTAAAATAAGATAAAATAAGAAAGCTATCATCTTTTCCTATTTCCATTTCTTCTTCCACCAAAATTTTCAGCAAGAAATAGGGGTTTTGAAGCTCAAACTTTCAGCCAAGCCATCTTCTTGCAAGTAAGTGATTTTAGAGGTCTTTCTTGATAATTTTTGTACTTTAGAACCCCTAAAGCTTAAGCTAGCTAATGAGGGGACTATTTTGCAAAATGGTTGAATGTTTAGGGATTTTCCATGTGAGTGATTATGTTGTTTGCTGAGTTTTTAAGGAAGAAAATGAAATATGGTTGTTAAATAAACAACTTTTGTGAAAGGTATTTCCATGAAAACACTTAAAATGACCTTTTTGTAAATGTTGTAAATTGAGTAGTAAATGCATGAAATGATTGGTATTGTGAATTTTTATAAGAGTAATAAATGTTCAGCTAGACTTGTTTAATGAGAAAATTTGATGAAAAGCGATTTACGAGCCTAGGGGCAAAATCGTAATTTTGCCAAAGTATAAGGGCAAAATAGTCATTTTTGCCAAAGTAGAAATTTTGAAGTGTCTTGATTTATGTAGTGATTAAATGAGTAAATTTTTTATTATAGATCAAGAAGAACACGGAATCAACCTTGACCGGGGAAAAGGCAAGGTTTCGGACTAAACCACAAATTGACATATTTTACACTGAAGTAAGTTTATGTGTAAACGATATATCCTTATTACGTATGCATTGTGTGGATGTAAATGCTTATTGATGAGACTTATTGAAAATGGTAGAAAATGGGAAATTCTCGAATGAACCTTCGGAATAGAAATATGAGTGTGGATAAATATATGTAAATATGTAGTTATTGGTGGGCTGTGTGTGATACCATCTTGTTATTTATTAACGATGGGCTATGTGTGATACCATCGTATTTATTATCATCTTGGTCAACTATGTAACACTCCTTACCCGAGTTCGAAGCCGGAGTTGGGTTTGAGGCATTACCTAACTTACCTCGCTTAAACATCTCACATTAAGCTAAGAAAATTTCGTTTAAACTTCTCACTTGCTTATTCTCGGCCTACGAGACCCTAAACATACCTCCGAGAGATTTATGGATTTAACCAGGAACTTTTACAGAGCTGGAAAACTTTTCATCAAAACAGGGGCTACACGCCCGTGTTGATCTAGGGATACGCCCGTGTGCCCCTAATACATGCTCGTGTTCACCACCAATGGTCGACACTGACTTATTTCACACGGCCGAACACACGCCCATGTCCCTAGCCCGTGTCCATCACATGGCCTCGACACGCCCGTGTCTTAGCCCGTGTGCCAAAACCTTAGCATTCTGTTTATGATGTCATCACTTCACTATGACCACACGGCCAAGGCACACACCTGTGTCCTTAGACCGTGTATCGAATTAAATTCCACATTTGATGTGCAGACTTCACACGGCCTGGGTACACGCCCATGTCCTAAGCCGTGCCTCCCACACGACTGAGACACACGGTCGTGTCTCTACCCGTGTGTTTACTACAAAGCTTACTGACTTGTAAAATTTTCATGCAGGGGACACACGGCCTGGTCACACACCCATGGGACTGACCGTGTGTCACACACGGCCTAGACACATGCCTGTGTGCCTACCCGTGTGGACGAGAGCAAGGCTATTTACCAAGCTCTTTTCATCCCTCTAACTTACACAACATGAATCCATTCAACATATCACTAAACAACTCAGATTTTGCACTATATATATATCAATGAATAACTTCATCTTTTCATATATATAAAAAAGAGCCAACAAATATGGCTATATACACAAGAGTTCTCATTAAAGAGGCCAACACACTCTTGGCCAAAATAACAAAATAATGTACCTAGTCTAGCCACTATACATGCCATACTCCAAAAGCACTAAGTCTAGATATACAAAGATGAGTTGATAGTGTGGGCGATCTTCCAATTATCTTCGTATCCCGACCCAGCTCTTTAACTCTATGTGACAAAGGAAAAGAAAATGGGAGTAAGCTTTTAGCTTAGTAAGTTTACATGTAAACAAGTAACATTATAGTATGTGTTAAACAATTAAATAGCATCACATACTAAACAAGTACAATCCATATTCATAATCATGCTTACTCAATTCCTCCCTTACCACATCCCAACCATATCACAAGCTTAATGCTTACATTCATTAACATGCTTCCCTTCACTTAGCACCACAATGTCACATAATACATCACATCATAGTTTCTTAATAAACTATTCATAATACAATCACTCGGTGGTTTCGCACTTAGCCCACCATCAGTCTTTAACAGGGTGGTATCGCACATAGCCCGCCAAAAAGGATAATTACGGTGGTATCGCACATAGCCCACCAAAAAGGATAATTATGGTGGTATCGCACATAGCCCACCAAAAAGGATAATCACGGTGGTATCGCACATAGCCAACCAAAAAGGATAATTACGGTGGTATCACAGATAGCCCACCAAAATTATTATAAACGATGGTATCGCACACAGCCCATCGTAGTTGCGTAATAAGGTGGTATCGCACTTAGCCCACCGTCAAGTGTTGTTATTACACATTTACATATCTATTTCATCATTCATATGAAAACTATTCAATAACTACCAAATTCAATCCACTTGATTCATACATGTTCTCAATCATGCCATGCACCAATTAGTAGCAACAATGTGTACATAAATGTATCGTTTACACATAAACTTACCTCGGTACAAAACGTTTCAATCTGCGGTTTAATCCGTAATGTTGCCTTTTCCCCGATCAAGGTAAATTCCACGCTCTTCTTGATCTATAACAATAAAATTCACCCATTTAGATCATTCTATGATCATAATGCATAAAAATCTACACTTAGGCAAAAATGACCATTTTGCCCTTGTACTATGGCAAAATTATATTTTGCCCCTAGGCTCGTAAATCATTTTTCAACTCATTTTCTCAATAAACAAGCCTAGCTGAAAACTTATTTCTCTTACAACTACTCACAATTCCAACTATTTCATGCATTTATGACACAAATTCAATCTTTACATTCAAGTCCTAATTAGGTGTTTTCATGCTAACACCTTTCACAAAAGTTGTTTCCCGTCTCCCTAACATTCATTTTCTTCCATAAAAACTCAGCTAAAAACATAACCATTCTCATGGAAAATCCCTAGACTTTCAACCATATCACAAATTAGTCCCCTCATTAGCTAGCTTAAGCTTTGGGGACTCCAAAAGTGCAAAAATTATCAAATAACACCACCAAAATCACTTACTTGTAGGGAGATAACTTGGTTGAAATTTTAAAGCTTTCAAAAATCCCTCTAAGCTTGAAATTTTCGGTGGAGATTGAAACACCCCAAACCTAGCCCACGAGCTTTGACCAGATTTGGTATGTTCCTCAAGTAAACCGGTTCAAAATTCTTTTGTTACTTAGGAAAAACTTGTGTGATTTTTTAAAAAAAATATTGTTTGGGTTGGGCTTGAGTTGAAAACAAATTTATCTTATGTTAAAACCCATTTATTTAAGGTGACAAAACATTTAGAGTTAATTTTAAAAGGAATTTACTTAAACTTTAATTGATAAAAATCCATAAACATAATAAATAAAAGAAAAAAATAAAGTAAACCACAATGGCCTTATTATATCAATGATCCAAAAGTAAAACTTAAAATACTTAAAATAAATTGAAAGTCCAAATCATAAATTTCTTGCTATGCATGACCACCTTTAAGCTCCTGCCGACCCGGTCCATTACTGCTCATCACCTGAAAAATATTCCCCAACGGGGTGAGTCAACAGACTCAATGTGTACACAACACTAAGTCATAATAGAATCAGGCATACAAATGATACACATTCAAATCATAGAATACAATTAATGATGCATTCCCAAACCCAAACCTAATTGTCCATCCGCTACACACCCCCGTACCTGGCAGTCACACCGTGGGGACTACTAAGTCGACCCTCCTTCCGCTACACACCAATTTGCGGGCTTAAGGCTCCGCATCTGTGGTTTTAGGAAACCACTTTTCAGATTACTGTGGTCTTAGATCACCACTTTTCAGATTACTGTGGTCGTAAGTCACCACTTTTCAGATTATTGTGGTCTTAGGTCACCACTTTTCAGATTACTGTGGTTTTAAGTCACCACTTTTCACTTCCCCTTTCAATATACAACCATATGCCCCATATATTAACATACATAATATACCAAAGTTCACAACCTTATCATATTCCCATGTTACGAATAACATTTTTCATATTCCTAGTAGGAGTAGGAAACGTACCTGAGTACTTAGTACCTTAACATGGTACTTTAGCCACATTCATATTTTCATTAACACATATTTTAATGCATATAACCATAATTCATATTATAAAGTAGTGTGGGGTACACACATTCTTAATAATACATTTAATTTAAACATAGCCATGAACCTATCAAAACTTAGGGTAGGGTACACACATTCTTAATAATACATTTAATTTAAACATAGCCATGAACCTATCAAAACTTAGGGTAGGGTACACACCTGATTTGCTTAACGAATTCCTTGAAATCCCGAAATCTGATCTACTGCCTTAGATCTCAAATTCCTACATTTGATTAATCACTTACTACTTTAATAAAAAGCCGTTCGGCCATAAATCCAAATCCTAGTAGGATTAGTATTCTTAAAACTTACCTTGAAATTCTCAAATCCCGAAATCCTTGTATCCCTCTGTCGAAATCCCTATAACTTCATGTTAGATCAATTTCTAACATTTATTCACAACAAATACCCTTAGCCGTATGTTAAATATGACTTACCTTAGATTCTTAAATCCCGAAATTCACCGAATAACTAGGGAACACGTGGCTTATGGTGTACCTTCGGGAAAAGAACTTCTCCTTCCTTGTAGTCGACACTTAGTAAATCCCGAAAGATCTCCTTACTTTAGGAATCGACAATCCTTGCTTGAGCCTTTAACAATATTCGGCTATGGCCTTAAAAGGCTTACTTCTGGCTTTTGGAGGGATTAGAAAGAAAAGAGAAGGAAGAATAAATATGGAGGATTTGGCTAGAACACAAGGTATTTCGGCTTTGGCTAATCAAAGAGAAGAAGAATAAAAATTGTAGGAAATTCGGCAGAGAGAGGAGAATTTGCTTAAGAAATTCGGCAAAGGAAAAGTGAATGAATGAATGGCCTCTCTTTTCCTTTTATAGCCAAATTTACTAGGCTAGAGTCCCTTACTTGGCCACCACTCTTTTATTTTGATAACTTTATCCCTTGATTTATCACTTTAATAAAACTTAATCTAATAATTATCTCTTATCTCTTAATAAAAATAATACTAATAATAATCCTCTTTTATCTCTTCCTTATCTATCAAAATAAAAGGGATAAATCCATATTTATCCATCTATTATCTCTTCAAAAAATAATCCAATTTAAATCCCTTATTTATCCCATTAATTGCCGAAATTTAAAGGGAATAAAACTCCCTTTTTCTAGAAGCCTTGCCGTCCACTCATCTGCTTCTGGAAGCAAAAATAAAACTCATTTTATTTGCTTCCCAAGTGACTCGAACCTAGGCCCAACACCTTGCATGTGGCGCCATTTCCAAAGGCCCTAAGTGGCATCTCCAGGCCACTTTTCCAAGCCTATTTGTGTGTCAAATTTCACAAACTTTTTCTTTTAAGGCCACCTTGCCTTAATTTCCTCTTTTAAACTTTAAAACTCGACATTTCTAAGTCATTTCTAAGTTTCCAAAAATTTTCATTCGGCTCTGTAAACTTGACATTTCCTTACATTTCCTAGTTTCCAAAAATGTTCACTTTCCATTTTTAAACTCAACATTTCTATACATTTTCAGGTTTCCAAAAATGTTCATTTCCAAATCATTTCCATTCATTTCCGGGTTTCCAGAAATATTCAAAATTTATTCATAATACTTAAGACATATCATTTCGTATAATTAAACCGAAAATGCATAGGCCCTTTTTAGGATGTTACAGAGATAAAGAGTGAATAGTGAAAGATGATTGTTTTTCTTTTTACCATATTTTATTCATCTTCTCTCACCTAATTCACCCAATTTTGACCAAAAATTAAATGCTCTTGTCTCCCTATACCATATGGCCAGCCAGTGCTAAACTATTGGCCTAATTGCACTTTAAGGACCTCCAATTTAGTAATCTATAGCTATTGGACACCTCTACTTTGAAAAATAGATCTTTCACACTTTGTGCGATTTAGTCCTTTTTTACAATTAAGCATGCTATCGCTCAAATTAAAACACCAAAATTTTCACATAGCCATATATTAATACCATAATACATAAAATAACATGAAAATAATTTTTTTAATCTTGGATTAGTGATCCCGAGATCACTATTCTGACTAGCCCCAAAATCGGGTTGTTACAAGCTATGTGCGATACCACCGTAATTATTATTGTTGGTGGGCTATGTGTGATACCACCCTATTATTGATTAATGGTGGGCTGTGTGTGAAACCACCGGGTATCTTGTATCATTCCGAAGGGTTCATCAAGAAACTTGACTAAGTGAAATTTCATGTAGCTTTATGGTGATAAGTGCATGGTATATGTGCAAGTAAATGTGAGTAGTGTTTATGATATGTGGTTGGGATATGGTAAGGATTGAAATGAGTAAGCATGATTATGAGGATATGGTTTGTTTTTACAAAGCATGTAATGTTTGACTGATGATTATGTGGTATGATGTTTATTGTTTACATATAGACTTGCTAAGCTTAAGGCTTACTCCCTTCTCTTTTCCCTTGTTTTATAGTGTCGAAGAGCCAGTCGGGACACGGAGATAAGCAAGGGATCACCCACACTATCAGCACATCTTGGTATAGTTAGACTTAGTATTTTGAGTATGGCATGTATATGGACTATACTTAGTTGAACTCTTTTGTATAAGGCCATAGTTGATGGATCTTTCTTATTAATCTATGAAAAGATGAGGGTATTCATGAATGTGCAAGTTGCATGATTGGTTTACTTAGTGTAACTATGCATGAATGGGTTGAAGGTTTGATGTGAATTATGTTTGTATGAGTTGGGGTGATAGAAAGAGCTTGGCAAATAGCATTGTTCTTGTTTACACGGATAGACACACGGGTGTGTGTCTAGGCCGTGTGTAACACACGGTCATCGTCATGGGCGTGTGGTTAGGCCGTGTGTCCCCTTGCATGCTGGGTTGGCAAGTCAGTATGCTTAGTAGTAACCACACGAGCAGAGACACGGTCGTGTGCCTCAACCGTGTGAGAGGCACGGCCTAATACACAAGCATGTGCCTGCGCCGTGTGAAGTCTGCACTTGAAATTAGGAATTTAATTCGCCACACGGCCAAAGGACACGGGCATGTGTCATGGCGTGTGACATATATGGGGTGATGACATCAGAAACAGAATGCCAAGGTTTTTACACATGGGCTAAGACACGAGGGTGTCGAGGCTGTGTAGGGGACATGGGCCAAGGACACGGGCGTGTGTCCAGCCGTGTTAAAACCCCTATAGGTTCAAATTGGGAAATAATTCCAAACGGGCATGGAATACGAACGTGTCCCTTATTCCACACGGGCGTGTGGACTGTTTGATGAAAATTTTCTAAGTTTTTCTATATATCTTTTTTTAAGGGTTTGATTTGACCCCGAACCATTCCTAAAGTGTGATTTAGGCCTCGTAGGCTTGTTCAAGCGGTGTTACGAAAAGTTTTAAATTGGAGTGGAAAGTCAGGCATCGGTATTGTATAATTATTTGTGTATAAGTCTATTAATGCCTCGTACCCTGTTCTGGCGTCGAATACAGGCAAGGGATGTTACATTTAGTGGTATCAGAGCTATGTTTTAGTCGATTCTCAGACTACCGTAGCGTGTGTGAGAGTCTAGCTATACATGCCATAAATATATATTGATAGTGTGGTTACTCCTAACAATACTAAACTGTGTTTTCTTATAGTAAATGGATCCCGACCGAGCTGCTGCTGATGACGCTACTAGTAATGCACCGGCTCCCGCGCAAGAGACCATGCCTGTAGAAAGTAGACCCGAGACTTTAGGTCAAGGAGAGGAGGCTCAGGAAGCCTTTCTCCATATAATGAGTAATTGGTACACTGAGTTTGTACGAGCGAACCCTAATGCTCAACCTCCTCCACCCCCTCCTATACCTCAGCCAGTTCCCGTGGCTCTTCAAGGTATAGATTTAATAAGGATGACTAAATCCTCGGTTAATAAGATTCAAAAACAAGGGGCCGAGGAATTTAGAGCTAATATAGACGATGACCCTGAGAAAGCGGAGTTCTGGCTTGAGAACTCTATGCGGGTATTTGATGAACTCTCTTGCATGCCTGAGGAGAGCTTAAAATGTGCTGTGTTGTTGTTGAAGGACTCGGCATGTCGCTGGTGGAAAACGCTAACATCTGTAGTACTGAGGGAGAGAGTGACATGGGACTTCTTCTTAGAAGAGTTCCGACAGAAGTACGTAAGTTAGCAATTTATTGATCAGAAACGGAAGAAATTTCTTGAATTGAAGCAAGGCAAGATGACTGTGACAGAGTATGAGCGCGAAGTTTTTAGGCTTAGTAAGTATATGCAAGAGTGTGTGTTTATGGAAGCTATTTTGTGCAAGAGGTTCGAAGATGGACTGAATGAGGATATCAAATTGCTAGTTGGGATCTTAGAATTGAAAGAATTCATGGTGATGGTCGATAGAGCTTGCAAGGCTGAAGAGTTGAATAAGGAAAATAGAACAACTATGATTGAGGCCCGAGATGCAATAAAGAGGCCGATGAGTAAGTCGTTCCAAACCCAATCAAAGAAGTCCAAGAAAACTAACCCTCAGACGACTGCTTCAGTAGGGTATTCACACCGAGATCGAGGTAATACATATTCAGGCTCGAAAGTTCAAGCCACCTCGATGGCAAGCGTGGGCAATGCAAAGTCAAATAATCCAGAGTGTCCAAATTGTGGGAGACAACATACGGGGGAGTGTTGGGGAAACAATCGAACTTGTTACAAGTGTAGTTCACCAGACCACTTCATTCGAAACTGTCTAGAGAGGGATGAGAAAGACAGAAAGCAAGAAGTAAGAGCAAGCAATGCACCTTTGAGGGGTAGACCACAGAGGAACCCGGGAAGTGGGACTAGTAGTAGACGTGCACCTAGAGATTCTGCTGTGAGATCAGAGTGTAAAGCACCTGCGAGGACTTTTTCTCTTCATGATATCTCTGTTGTTGCTTTGATTGATCCAGGGTATACCCATTCTTATATTTGTATGATATTGGTATCTAGCATGAGTATGATTGTTGAGTCTATCGAATTTGCAATAAAAGTGTCAAACCCGTTAGGCAAACATATGCTAGTTAACAAGGTGTGTAGGAATTGTCCTTTGACAATTAGAGGTTATTGTTTCCCGGCTAATCTCATGCTATTGCCCTTTGATGAATTTGAACTGATTCTTGGTATGGATTGGTTGACTGCTTATAATGTTTTAGTAAATTATGGTAGTAAGTTTATTGAATTGAGATGTCTAAATGGAGATGTCATTCGGGTTGAATCAGGTAAATCGAATAATATGCCTGTAGTGATTTCATCTACGGTAGCTGAGAAATACATGAGAAAAGTGTATGAGTCCTATATCGTCTTTGTGTTGAATACTCAAGAGTCAGAGGTAAAGATTGAATCAATGCCTATGGTGTACGAGTATCCGGAAGAGTTACTCGGATTGCCTCTAGTTAGAGAAGTCGAGTTTGGCATTGAGTTAGTTTTGGGTACAGCACCTATTTCGGTTGCCCCGTATAGGATGGCACCGTTGGAGTTAAAAGAGTTGAAGTCTCAGCTACAAGAGTTAATGGGTAAGGGTTTTGCAAGACCGAGCTATTCACCATGGGGTGCTCCGGTACTTTTTGTAAAGAAAAAAAACGGGTCGATGAGATTGTGTATAGACTACAGATAATTCAATAAGGCAACAGTGAAGAATAAGTATCCTCTGCCAAGGATGGATGATTTGTTCGACCAATTGATGGGAGCTACGGTGTTTTCTAAGATACACCTAAGGTCTGGCTATTACCAATTGAGAGTTAAGGGGCAAGATGTGCTGAAAACTGCATTCTGGACTAGGTATGGCCATTACGAGTTCTTGGTCATGCCATTTGGCTTAACGAATGCTCCTGCAGTCTTTATGGATTCAATGCACCGTACCTTCTGATCGTATCTGGATAAATTTGTAGTTGTTTTTATTGACGACATACTAATTTATTCCCGGGATGAGAGTGAACACGCAGAGCACCTGAGAACTGTTTTGCAGACTCTAAGAGACAAATAGTTGTGTGCTAAATTTAGCAAGAGTGAGTTTCGGCTCCGAGAGGTTGGATTCATAGGACACATCGTGTCGGGCGGTGGCATTAGAGTTGATCCGAGTAAGATCTTGGCTATCGTTGAGTGGAAACCGCCGAGGAATGTGTCAGACATTAGGAGCTTTTTGGGCTTAGCGAGTTACTATAAATGGTTCGTTAAAGGGTTCTCCATGATTGCTATACCGATGACGAGACTGTTACATAAAGATGTTAAGTTTGAATGGACCGAGAAGTGCCAACAGAGTTTTGAGAAATTGAAAACATTGTTGACTGAAGCCCCGATTTTAGTACAACCGGAGTCTGGAAAGGAGTTTTTAATTTACAGTCACGCGTCAATGAATGGTCTTGGTTGTGTACTGATGCAAGAGGGAAAAGTAGTAGCTTATGCCTCGAGACAACTAAAACCGCATGAAAGAATTATCTGACTCAAGATTTGGAGTTGGCTGCTACTGTTTTTGCTTTGAAGATTTGGTGTCATTACTTGTATAGAGAGAAATGTCGAATATTCACCGATCAAAAAAGTTTGAAGTACCTGATAAACCAAAAGGATTTGAATTTGCGACAACGATGGTGGCTCCGATTACTGAAGGATTATGAGCTAGTAATCGATTACCACCCGGGGAAAGGGAATGTGGTTGCAGATGCCTTGAGCAGAAAATCCCTGTATACTTTGAGAGCTATGAGTACGAGTTTAGCATTGTCTAATGATGGTGCTATATTGGCCGAGTTGAGGGTTAGACCATTATTTATTTAGCAGATACGTGAAGCTCAAAAGAATCGGGAAATAACTCTGATTTTTGGGTTTGTTCAGACGATTGTTTGATGTTTCATTATAGAGTTTGTGTACCTAAAGATGATGAGCTAATTCGGAAAATTTTTCATGAGCCACACAATGGTTGCTTGTCAGTACATCTGGTAGCACAAAAATATATAATGAGTACTTCAGCCAGTGATGGTTCCCGAGTGGAAGTGGGACCGAACCACGATGGATTTCGTAACGGGGTTACCTACGACACCGAAAAATAAAAATGTTGTGTGGGTCATTGTTGATAGATTAACAAAATCGACTCACTTTATACCGGTGCGTGTTGATTACTCAATTGACAAGTTGGCTGAGCTGTATATTGCTGAGGTTGTGAGATTACATGGGGTGCCTATATCCATTATCTCGGATAGAGATCCAAGATTTATTTTGAGGTTTTTTGGAAAAAGTTGCAATAAGCCTTGGGTACGAAATTGAATTTTAGTACCGCGTTCCATCCGCAAACTGATGGTCAATCTAAAAGATTGATTCAAGTTCTTGAGGATATGCTCTGATGCTGTATTTTAGAGTTCGAAGGTAGTTGGGAAAAATATCTACCTTTGGTTGAATTTGCCTACAACAACAGTTATCAGTCGAGTATACGGATGGCACCATACGAAGCATTGTATGGTCGTAAGTGCCGGGCTCCTTTGTATTGGACCGAGCTTAGTGAGAAGAAAATTCTTGGGGCTGATCTAGTAAGAGAAATCGAGGAGAAAGTGAAAGTGATCCGTGATAATCTGAAAGATGCTTCAGATCGACAAAAGTCATATGCGAATTTGAAAAGGAAAGAAATTGAGTTTTAGGTGGGTGATAAAGTATTCCTGAAAGTATGCCCGTGGAAGAAAATATTGAGATTTAGTCGAACGAGAAAATTAAGTCCGCGATTTATAGGGTCGTATGAGATTATTGAAAGGATTCGACCAGTAGCGTACCGGTTGGCCTTGTCGGCAGAGTTAGAGAGAAAACACAACGTGTTTCATGTGTCGATGCTGCGACGATATCGCTCCGATCCTTCGCATGTGATTCCTCTGACCAAAATTGAAATACGACCAGATATGACCTATGAAGAGGAACCAATTAAGATTTTGGCTCGAGAGGTTAAACAGTTGAAGGACAAAAGTATAGTCTTAGTGAAAGTGTTATGGCAAAAACACGGTGTAGAAGAGGCTACGTGGGAACAGGAAGATGCCATGAGAGAAAAATACCCAAACCTCTTCACCGGTAAGATTTTCGGGGACGAAAATCTCTAAAGGGGGAGAATTGTAACAGCCCGATTTTGGGGCTAGTCGGAATGGTGGTTTCAAAACCACTAATTTAAGGCAGGATAAACTAGTTTTAATATTATTTTATGTGTTATGGCATAATTATGTAAGTGTATGAAAATTTTGGTACATTAATTTTGGAGATTGCATGCTTAATTGCGAAAAAGGGCTAAATCGCATAAAGTGTTAAAGTTCTATTTTACAAGCTAGAGGTGTCTAATAGCTATATAATATTAAATTGGAGGTCCTTAAAGTGCAATTAGGCCATTGGGGAAGTGATTGTCAGCGATAGGGGACAAACTAGAGGGATGGTCAATGGTTAGGTGAGTTTGTGACTTGATTGAATAAAATAAGATAAAATAAGAAAGCTATCATCTTTTCCTATTTCCATTTCTTCTTCCACGAAAATTTTCAATAATAAATAAGGGTTTTGAAGTTCAAACTTTCAGCCAAGCTATCCACTTGCAAGTAAGTGATTTTAGAGGTCTTTCTTGATAATTTTTGTACTTTTGGAACCCCTAAAGCTTAAGCTAGCTAATGAGGGGACTATTTTGCAAAATGATTGAAAGTTTAGGGATTTTCCATGTGGGTGCTTATGTTTTTTGCTTAGTTTTTAAGGAAGAAAATGAATTATGGTTGTTAAATAAACAACTTTTGTGAAAGGTGTTTCCATGAAAACACCTAAAAGGACCTTTTTGTAAATGTTGTAAATTGAGTAGTAAATGCATGAAATGATTGGTATTGTGAATTATTATAAGAGTAATAAATGTGCAGCTAGGCTTGTTTAATGAGGAAATTTGATAAAAAAAATTATTTACAAGCCTAGGGGCAAAATCATAATTTTGCCAAAGTATAAGGGCAAAACAGTCATTTTTGCCAAAATAGAAATTTTGAAGTGTCTTGATTTATGTAGTGATTAAATGAGTAAATTTTATTATTATAGATCAAGAAGAACACGGAACCAACCTTGACCGGGGAAAAGGCAAGGTTTCGGACTAAACCACAAATTGACATATTTTGCATCGAGGTAAGTTTATGTGTAAACGATACATCCTTATTACGTATGCTTTACCTATTAATGCATTGTGTGGATGTAAATGCTTATTGAAAATGGTAGAAAATGGGAAATTCTTGAATGAACCTTCGGAATAGAAATATGGGTGCGGATAAATATCCGTAAATATGTAGTTATTGGTGGGTTGTGTGTGATACCACCTTGTTATTTATTAACGATGGGCTATGTGCAATACCATTGTATTTATTATCACTTTGGTCAGCTATGTGCAATAGCACCATAATTATTATTATTGGTGGGCTGTGTGCGATACCACCCTATTATTGATTAATGGTGGGCTGTGTACGAAACCAGCGGGTATCTTGTATCATTCCAAAGGGTTCATCGAGAAACTTGACTAAGTGAAATTTCATGTAGCTTTGTGGTCATAAGTGCAGGGTATATGTGTAAGTAAATGTGAGCAATGTTTATGATATGTGGTTGGGATGTGGTAAGGGTTGAAATGAGTAAGCATGATTATGATGATATGGTTTGTTTTTACAAAGCATGTAATGTTTGACTGATGATTATGTGGTATGATGTTTATTGTTTACATATAGACTTACTAAGCTTAAAGCTTACTCCCTTCTCTTTTCCCTTATTTTATAGTGTCGAAGAGCCAGTCGGCATACGGAGATAAGAAAGGGATCACCCACACTATCAGAACATATTTGTATAGTTAGAAACAGAAACAGAATAGGCGTGTGTCTTGGCCGTGTGACATTTATGGGGTGATGACGTCAGAAATAGAATGCCAAGGTTTTTGCACACGGTTAAAACAAGGGCGTGCCGAGGCCGTGTGAGGGACATGGGCCAGGGACACGGACGTGTGTCTGACCGTGTGAAAACCCCTGTAGGTTCGAATTGGGAAATAATTCCACACGGGTATGGAATACGGGCATGTGATATGTCACACGGGCGTGTCCCTTACTCCACACCAGCGTGTGGACTGTTTGATGAAAATTTTCTAAGTTTTTCTATAGATCTTTTTTTAAAGGTTTGATTTGACCCCGAACCATTCCTAAAGTGTGACTTAGGCCTCGTAGGCTTGTTCAAGAGGTGTTACAAAAAGTTTTAAATTGGAGTGGAAAGTCAGGCCTCGGCATTGTATAATTATTTGTGTATAAGTCTAGTAATGCCTCGTACCCTATTCCGACGTCGAATACGGGTAAGGGGTGTTACATTCCACCTATGGTAAAACTAACCCAATTTTAGGTCTATGTGTTTACCGGCCTTCTTTTAGTCATATTATGCAAGCCTAAAAATTTTCAACTTAATTTGAGTTCGTTTACTATGTCTAATTCAAGTTTTATTTTTAGGGACTAAATTGTAACAAATACAAACTAACAGGACCTATTTTGAATTATAAATTGAGTGCATTCCTATTGAATTTTACCCCATTACGAGACTAATCCTAAAATTTTACCAAGTTTCTTTATCATCTAAAGCTCTAATTACACTAATCAATTTTCAAGACTAAATTGTAACTTAAACAAATTAGAATACCAATTTAAAAAGACAAAAATTCAAACCCCCAAAACCCACACAGTCGTGTCCCCCCTCCCGAACGTGTTTCTTTAGACGACTAGGTTCGTGTCATGAAAAACTTTTAGATCGATCGTACATGCCTGTGTAGAAATCCCACACACCCGTGTGTGATAGCTCTAGTCTCCACACGTCTGTGTCACTTACCCACACACACATGTGCAACCCCTCACACGCCCGTGTGAAAACCACTATACCTATTATTAACATACAGATACATACACCTACAATTGATTTTATCGACATCAATTAAGCCTTAATTATACAGAATTTGGCAATTAATTTCATGCATAAAAAACACCGAATAAAACAAACAAGTGGCGTACTTTAGTTGCTAGTAAACCACTCCATGGAAGTTTAATTTAAACAATCGTTAGTACAAATTCCATGCCTCACACACCGTGTTATCAATCACTGTGTTATCAAGAAACAATACACCGTAAATAATTCAATAATTAATCTCAAAATTATTATAAAACCATCCAAAATAAAATGTCCAATGTCCAATTGCAACCAAAATTAAACTAATTCTTGGGAGTTCCACAATGCCTAATTATAGTCTCTAAAAGGTGTAATAAAGTCTCTACCAAGCCTAAATCTCTTGGAACTCTCTTACTCGTCTCCTCGGCTCCTCAAGCCCGACGATTGTCTGCACGAATTGTGAGGGTGTGCGCTTTAAAAAGCTCAATGAATGTTAATAAAAACGATTAGTAAATCAACATCCAAATCATGCTTATCAACCACAATAATGAAACATGTCAATTTAATTTCCATATGCTTTATCAATATCAAAAATCAATCATTCGTGGCTTACAAACATTGAATGATATAATAATAATCACACATAAATATACTGGCATACACTTCTCATGGCTTAATCGGGTGATCATACATCGGATAAACGGATCTCCAAACTCCCACAAATATCAAATACAATCCACTGAGTTGAGCGGGCCGAAGCACACGCTCCCTTATAGCGCCTCAAATAACCCAGTGAGTGGAGACTCATGCTCAACACTCCCTTATCGACTCCAAACAAATCAGTCCACCTAGAGCCATATGCTTACAATGTCACAAATAAATGTGAGTACTCACAAATGTATGGCATGCCAATTATATCCAATGGATCCACCATGCATGTTGCCAGTATATTCAGTCAAGCATAGCATATAAATTAGTCATTATTGTGCTCCATTTAATGTGACAAAATGCTTATGTATAACAGGTAATATAGTCATTTAACATCCAATTAAATCAATCATTTCATTTTCCATTTTCTAATATTCAATTACCAATTGTAACACCAACATATCATGATCAAAAACACCAGTAAACTTGTTTTAATCATCCTTATAATTAACCTAAATAAATAACACAACTCTACCCAAAAGCTTACTTATCATTATTCATTAAAAATTCAATTCTTGCATATTTAATATCAATCTTGCAAAAATCAGTCATTCAACCATAATTATTCAATTAAAATAATCAATTAAGCTACCAATTAAACATAAATGAGGTCAATTTACCAAATTGGCCTTAGAAACACTCACCACACAATTTATTCTACCACAACCAAGTGATCAACCAAGCAAATCCAAGCTTCAATTTTGGTTAGCTCTATCCTCTTCAAGATTCGGAGCTTCAACAGAGATAAAGTAGAT
The DNA here is from genome assembly GCA_005393395.2 of Gossypium australe. Classification (NCBI taxonomy): domain Eukaryota; kingdom Viridiplantae; phylum Streptophyta; class Magnoliopsida; order Malvales; family Malvaceae; genus Gossypium; species Gossypium australe. Next base: position 27,253,052 of record CM016616.1, on the reverse strand, counting down.
ATTACCACCTTTCCAATGCTATATTAAACACGAATTTTAATTAACTATACTAATTGAAATCCTCTAACAAAGATACCTTACCGGATTTATAACAGTAAGTCAAAAACTCGATTCCTACCCTCCTTGTAACACCCCAAACCCGGCCCAAACGCTTCGACCAGATCTAGTATGCTACGGGGTTTACGTTAAAAACTTCACTTGGATGATTTTTGGAATTTTAGGTGTTCATTAAATAAGTGATATTGGAAGAAAACCTTTGCTCTTTCTTTGAACGTGTTTGGAAATCCCATTTTATTACTTCTTGTAGATAAGTCTTTCAACATAATTTTTAAAAAAATGAAAACAATAACCATTATAAAATGATAACCTAAGCTATGGGGCCTTATTACATAAACATTCCCAAAATCAAAACTTAAAGAAAAACCAAAAAAAAAATAATTTATGGAAATAGAAACTTGATGGCCCCTCGAGTCCGCCTCGGCTCCCATGCCCACGATCTACTGCTCATCTGAAAAGTTAGGAAAATAAAAGGGTGAGTCACCAAGACTCAGTGTGCAAATCCCGAAAACACATAAAAGGCTTGGGCCCACAAACACATTATGGGCCTTAGCCCATACACAATGGCAGCAAAATATTTACATGCACCATGGCCCAACCCAACCTAAAAATCCATCCTCTACACACCAGCCCGTACCAACCAGCACACCTCGAGGATTTCTACAATCAACCCACCAACCGCTACACACCATATCGACAGCCATGCTGCCTATTCCTAACAGTCAGGAATAATTTAACGTGGCTTAGCCACCGATCACTATTGTGACCTAACTTTATAATTCGTGGTTTAACCACCGATCACCAAGTGACCTATTAACATGCTCTTCCCCTTCATCATATCAACCCCATCCCATGCATACATACATGCAGAATCAAAACAATATACTTGTAACACCCCAAACCCGGCCTAGACGTTACGACCGAATATGGCATGTCACATGAAAGGAATGTCAAAAAAAACTGTGCGTTCGTTAAAAAGTTCATATTCTTTTTGAAACTCTGCGTTTTGTGGTTTGTTTATAAAAGCCGATTCATTTAATGCCCATTTTACCAACTAGCTCTTTGTTACTACTTTGAATAAAATTGTATTTGTTGTGAAAATCGAGTTTAAGAAATTTTGAATAAGAAACGGTTTATTATCACTTTAGGAAAATCTCATATTAAACATTTAATAATAATAGGTAGTAATCAAATTAAAAGCTAAACCAAATAAAATACCATAGGCCTTATTACATGACAGAATCCCAATATAATAAGTTCAAAATAAGGTAATGTAGTTTACAAAGGAAATAGTAACGCATGGCCACCTCGAGTCCACCTCGGCTCCAAGTCCTCACACTAGGGATTACCTGAAACATTTAAAAAGAGGGGGTGAGTTTACGAAAACTCAGTGTGTAATTCCCCTTACGAGTGATAACTGGGCCTAAGCCCACAAAAGCAGATTGGACCTTAGCCCTCACAATAACATACTTGGCCGAAGCACACATAAATTGAATCAGGCCGTAGCCCTAACATCACAGTATAGCAGATAACACATGCCAAATGTTGCAAACCCAATCCCAGCCTAAATTTCCATCCGCTACACACCACCCGTACCTGCCAATCACACCAGTGGGGATTACTAAATCGACCCTCCATCCGCTACACACCCTCGAAGACAGTCACTGCAGTCAACTGCTCATCGCCCTTAATACGTGGCATAGCCACCGGATAATGTGACAACGTCACCGGAAACATAATATTGTGACATGAGTCACCAGATTAATGTGGTAAAACCACCAGAACACTTCCCCTTTTCATTATCATATCCCCAACCCCATGCAAACATAATAATTCATGTATGCAGTATGTCATGTATGCAAAACATATATCAAATATAAGAATAACATAAATTACCATCATAATCAGATAGACATAAAACAACAAAATCAAGCTAATCAACCTCTAAGGGTATAATCGTAATTTTACCTACCAAGGGTATTTTTGTAATTTACCCACCAAGGGTATTTTTGTAAATTCGCACCTGCAATGGCCTTTCCGAAGGCCTAATGTCGCCACCAGCGATTCAGCTACCATTTTCGGTCGTACCGGACGATTGGGCCTAAAACCCGATTTCAGCCCATCCGGGCCCACACGCTCGTGTGGCCCACCTAGCACAAATCTAGCCACGTATATAAGTTCCATCTAGTCTAGTTCAACATATACTAAACAATCATACAATTTACTCATTTGGGCCCACGGGCCCATTGGGCCCACTTTTGGCCCATCGTGGCCCAAGCAGCCCAACCCTCAAGAATACTACTGATGGCCTCAACTATCGCGTCGAAGCCCCACACGTGCGCTCGCACGCTCGTGTGGCAACTATTGCCGTGATCGGCACTTCGGCATTTGCCGCTCTACAGCTAGAGTAGAGAGAGTTACACACCTGATAGGACTCTGGTGTTAATCCGCGCTCTGACCACTCCTGTGCCCAAACGCCCTCCAAGGTGTGTTAATCCTCCTCCTGGAATGCTCTTTATATAGCTAGCTCTTCACCTTCATTCTTTGTATCTTTCCGGTGTGGGATCCCTTCGTCAGTAGAGTTTAAATTCAACTGAAACTCTTGCCGTCCAATCCGCAAAATAAATACTCCCTTGCTTCTCATGAGATTCGAACCCTTGCTCCTTTCAATAGCTCAACACGCCACTTGCCACTAAGCCACAAGCTCCTCTTGTGTCTTAAACCATGCGCAACTAAATATAAACTATGGCCCAAATTCTAAGATCCAAGTAAAAAGAAACCAAAATGCAAAAGCCAAGACTTGAACCTTGGACCTCCTTCCTTCCTTGTGGCGTCACCCACTTGTCTCTTATGTGGCGTCACTTTGCCACTACACCACACACTCTACTTGTGTCATTTTCCTCCACATTTTGTTCTTAAGGCCTACCTGCCAACTTCTAGGGTTTTTTTCACCTAAAACCAAAATTTCCCTAAAGCCTAAATTTGATCCCGAGACTTCCTAGAAGCCCTCTAACCTTTCAAAATCACTTACCTAATAAGTCTAACTTGCATTAATACCGTTCTCTAAAATTTTAAACGCTACTACGCCTAAGGCCCATTGGGCTCAATCCTACTAGACCCAATTTCAGGATGTTACAATACTATCTAAAAGTTCACAGTCTATCACATACATCGGTACACATAGAGAAGTTTCTATGATTACGTACCTGGCATCCCTTGCCTACCCTTTTTGGGTAATCTGACTGTCTATACAGCCTTTTTCCGGCTTTTAACCCATAACATATATTTAGTACAGATTACTATACAGCCTTTTTTCGGCTTTTAGCCCATAACATATATTTAGTACAGATTAATTAGTGTGTTAGAGATCTACACATCTGATTACAGTCAAGACGAGACCCTCTATGTCGACACTATCAGAAGCCGATACGACTACAAACTGTCTAAGATTTTGTTCTGACATCGGTCCACAACCTGGTGGCCAATCCTGAACTGCTGACACCGCTCGTTTCTTAAACTTAGGGATTGGTTTTACAGATCCAATCCCCTCCTTCGCCTGATCGATATTTGATTCCATTAAAAGACCTTATCATAACATATGGTTAAGATCACAATTACGATAGCGAATCTAAAGAGAATCTAAAGTGAACCCCTTACCTTGAAATCCCGAAAAGAGAGGTATGAGATCCAGAGACTAACGGTTCTGGCTTTTAGATCTAAGCGATCTACTTCAATTCTCGAATGTCGCCCGACACGTAAACACAAGAAACCAACAATCCATTAGCCTTTCGGCTTTGTCTTCTAAAAACTGAAAGAGAAAAAGAATAGATCAGAAGAAATCGACACCTACCTTTACAGAGAATTCGAAAACTCCTAGAAGATTTCGGCTTTTGAGAAGATCAAAAAGAAAAGATGATCTCAAGAGATCTATAAAGTTTTGGCTTTTGAGAAGGTCAAAAAGAAAAGATGATCTCAAGAGATCTATAAAGTTTCAGCTTTTGAGAAGGTCAAAAAGAAAAGATGATCTCAAGAGATCTATGAAATTTCGACTTTTGAGAAGGAGATGATTGAGAGAAAAGAGTAATATCAAACGTAAAGAAGTGATAGGAACGGTATAGGAAATAGAAGAATTTCGACAAGGCTAGGGCAGATTCGGATATGGCAGACAAATGTGAAAAGAAAGAATGCTTAAGGGAGTTTTCGGCTTTTATTTAGAAAAGGAGGAAAAGAGAGAAGATGAAAACCCTAAATACCAAAAAGAAGAGAATGGGAGAATAAAACCCTAAAGCCAATTTTAATTAAAATAGTTGGGCTTCATGCAACTTGAATTTGGGCCTCCTCAGTTGACGCCACTTCCCTGCTCTTTAAGTGGCGCCACTTTGCCACTGGGCCACAAGCCCATTTGCATCTTAAACCATGCACAACTAATTTTAAATCTATATCCAAATTCTAAAGTCCATTTAAAAAGAAAACCAAAATTTCCTTAAAGCCAAAGTTTGATCCCGGGACTTCATAGAAGCCCTCTAACATTCCAAAATCACTTATCCAATCGGTCCAACTTGCACTAAAGCCGATCTCTTGTTCTCCAAAAATTTTAAACGCTACTACGCTCAAGGCCCATTGGGCTCAATCCTACTAGGCCCAAATTCGGGATGTTACACTCCTAAACATTTTCAATGATCAATACTAGACCAAATACACTTACACTAAGCATCAATTTCATCTTTAAATCAATTTCACAAAATTTCGAAAAATCGGTTCATGAAGATGATGAAATTCAGATTTCTTTAAATTACCTCACAAGTCATGTTTAATCTTGATAAATAAGATCAAAAACCTTTTAATAGATCCATTTTTAGTTGGAACATCCATTGATTTGTGGATTTCCTCTCGAAATTCAAGATCCACCATTAAAGAACCATGTGTTCTCGGAAGAAGATGACATTGATAAAAATCCTTTAATTGACTCTCAAATCATGTAAAAATGTTTATAATCATCATAAAAACAAGTTTAGGATTGAAGATTACTTTTGATTCACTCTAAATTCATTGATTGAAATCTTGATTCAAGAAACTTGAGAAATTTCAGAATATTTTTGGCTACTTTTGAGAATAATTTCGGGTGAATGGAGAGAGTATTTTGAGAAGGAAACTGGTTAGATCTATTCTCTGATGATATATATTTAAAATCATGCAAAGAAAATGAATTTTAAAGCTCTCTAATCTGATGTGAAATATGTGAAAATGGGCTAGATACATTAGTTTTAAAACTGAAACCACCCACCAGAAAATTAAAAATTGAGAAATTTGTCTAATGGTCACTCCCACATTTCCTTTACTTTACCATTTCATTTTTTCCCTCCAAAATTCTGAATTTTAAGGTTTATTTACCATATAAATAATCTAAAATTTTCCTTATTTTACAATTAAATCCTATTTAATTAACATTTAAATTTTACTCAAATTACCCCCAATAAAAATTATTTTAAAATTCTTTTTCAACCCAAATTGATTATTTTCACTAATAATTATTTAAAATCTTTAAAAATTAATTTTTCAAAAATATTTATTATTTATTATTATTTGGATTATTTTTAATCAATTTTAGATGAAATTAACCTCCTAAATTAAAATAAAAATTATTAGAAACCCTATAAATTCCTAGTTTCACACTCAGAACCCGAAAAATATATCCAAAACTACTAGACCAGGTTTAGGGATATTACACTTTTACATTAAAAATGCCTTAATTTTGCTACATGTAAAATAAGGAAATAAAGGTTAAAGATAACTAAAAGCCAAAGTTCCCATGCATACACAACATTGCTTAATGTTACTCATAATATTATTTGTCTTGTAACATTTTGTGTAGCATATAGCAAACTAATTAATAATGATTGCAAAATCAATCTCCTTATTTGGTATTTTTTTTTTTAACAAAAAATAATCACAAACTCATACAAGTACATGTAAAACATTTGAAACTAGATAAACATGTAACAATCATCACACATTTAACATTTCTAAGCATCACCCTAGTAATAGTATTAGTGCAGTATAAAAGTATTGTTTAATTGATTACAGACCATCAATAATCCAAATAAAAAGCTTCAAAATCACGGATACAATAACAAGCATCATTTTCCTAATAGCCAATGTAACATCGCTACCATCCCTAGAGATGAGAATAGTGTTATTTTGGGATTTGCATGTGTTAGAATTTTCGAAGTAAATAAAATAAGAATCATAAGTATTAGTAGAAAAGATAGTTGGATATCAAAAAGAATTAAAAATACTTTTGAATTGAAAGAAATTAATTTAAGGTAATGACTAAATTGCAGTAGTGTGAAAAGTGTTGGGAAAAAGTATAAAATTTTAAATAAAAAATAAAAGAGTGATTGAATTAGATTGACGGGAAAAAGAGGAAGGATTAAAAGTGAATTTTAACCGAGTGTTATGAATTGTGGATGAGATTGAAAAATGTGGGCCACTAGAAGTCTATGATAATGTTTAGATTTTTTTTGATTAAATATTATTAATTATTTAAAATATTAAATCAACCAGATTTTTGTTATAGAAAAGTGGAGAAACCTCTTCAATCCTCATCTCTTTCATGTTATCCTCCATCTCCCTTTTAAGAAAACTTTCACTTTGTTTCATTTTAGTGCTTTCTACCATTTCCAACCATCTCAAGATTAAAAACTTCAAATTCTTCCATGGTTAAAAACTTCAATTCTTCCATAGATTTTTAGTGAAATCAATAGAGAAACTTCATAGCAAGTTAAGTTTCTTATGAAGTTAACTAGTGTTCACATTGGAAGAGAGAGAAATGAAGTTAGGGATTTGGGTAAAAGTTGAAGATAAAGACAAGAGAGTTGATCAAAAAGGTCTTTATAAGAGAAAATAAAGTACCAAAAGAGGGAAGGAAGAAGAAAAAAGCTCATCCAAGCACTTGATTGTAAGTACTTCAAGAATTTCACTTTTTCTAATTTAACATAAGTGCAAGTTATATTCAAATGGTTATATGATTAATTTATATGTCAATATTATATATAAAGTTGATGAATGAGTAGTGAAAATATGAATTGGATTTTAATTACAAAATAATAGATTTGGTATATTGAAATGATAGTAAGAAGGGACTAAATTGTAAAATGTACAAAATTAGACAGTGAACTAAAATATTGATAAATAAGGTTTAAGGAGGTGTGAGGTATTAGTGAATAGATGAAAAGTAATATTATAGTGGAATTATAGAGTATAGTAAATTTTCATGTTAATAAGGACTAAATTGTAAAATGTGTAAAGTTTAATTTTTTTTTTAATTTTTGAGTAAATGAAGTGAATTTAATGTATAAATGCCCATGTAGACAAGGTGTGAACTAGTAGGATATAGATGGCATGCCATTAGGAAATTTTCCTACGTGCTAGTGATAGTGGCACTCTTTTGCAATTTAGTGATTTCGCACTTTGGTGCTAATGATAATGGCACTTTGATAGAGTTCATTAATCTTTACACTTTGCTGTAAGATAGCGTATGCATATTTTTTTCAATTTATTCAATGATAATTTAACATATCCTACGTGTTCTATTGAGTCTAGAATTGGGCTAATAATTTAAATGGTAAATGGTCATATAAATGAATTGGCAAGTGATCTATAGAATGTTTGTTTAATAATTCACTATGGTTACTTTCTATTTAATTTAATTTCATTGAATATTATCATTAATTAGGTATTTAAATGTTAACAGTGGTTTTCTAAATGGTAAGTTTAATTCTTGATGTACTTATTAAGATTTGATAAGTTTAACGCTTTATTTTTCAACGAGTAGGTAGAGATTTGAGTTGAAGCTCTAAAGTGAAGGTATCATCTCAATTCATCACATCTCAAAGCTCGGAAAAGAGTATGATTTTGATCTTTTGGTTATAGATTATGACATGTACGTAGGTTGATGCAAAGCATATGGACAAGATTCTAGTGAAAGTACTTGAAGAATCTTGATCATTTTCTTAACCTTACAAACCTAGTTAAATTTTGATTGAGCTATATGTTTAATTATATGATGTTTTGATGGGGATTTATGTTTTATAATGGTTAGAAGTGATATGGAATGTTTGATGATAATCTAAACTCGGTTTTAGATGTTTCAAACATGTTTTAGGTAATTAGTCCTCAGTATCGTGACATCAGAAATTAATGTCGCAACATTGGACATGTAGTTAGAGTAATCTATCCTTGGTGTCGCGACAACTGAAGCTCAATGTCGTGACATTGTGTAACCTCCTAAACTTGGCTTAGACATTACAGCTAAATTGAGAAGGCTATATTAGCCACCGAAATGGATAAGCTAACTTACGTTACTTTTGAAGACCTTCAATAAAGTCATTTTAGAGAAAAACTGTAGTTGTACTTTTGTGTTAGTTTAAAACATTCATTTATTAGGTCAACTATACTTAAGATTCATTTTGTTGTTAATAGTTTTGTTTTAGAAAAACCATTTGCTTGTCGGTCTTTTTTGTAAAAAAGACTCGATGTTAAACTAATGCAGCAGAAAATACCATTTTTCAAGTCACTTTGGAAACCTAGTTGCCTTATCGATTTGTTTTTCAAAAACGGTTCCTTTGCAATGCAGCGAAAATTAGGGAATAATGTGAAATTTTACTTAAGCCCAAGATCATGTATTTTCCAATTATTATGCTTGATTAATCCAATCATGCAAAAATCCCCAAATGAAAAGTTACCAACCCACAGACCAGAAATAATTAAAAATTACAAACCAAAACCAATAGAGACTGATTAATACTTATTAAAAATAGTCTAAGGTCCAAGGTGATTCTCCGAATGCTGAGTCTAGCCCTAGTTTCGAGGTTTACCTAAAATGCTAAACACTATGGGGGTGAGGTTATGAAAGCTCAGTGTGAGTCGAATAGTTATTTAAGCAAACATAAATATCGAATACAATGAAACATATTAGCATTATAAAAGAACACAAAACCATTATTGAAATTTCATATCATTACATAGCCATTATCAAATCGAAGTCAAATGGTGTATGAGCATGGGCCATCATTCATTCGAATAACAATCATTAATTTCGATTCCATTCAATACAACACAATATAATATGAAGCATAAATCAGTAACATGAGTATGTCGTGAGCATGATGCAATGCAAAAAGGTTCCTACCCTAGCCATATGCTACACACCACGAGTTCTCTAAAACCCGTCAACCAAACTCCAACGTTTGCGATCAAAGCTCGATGTAGTATAAATCACCGAATAAAATAAATGAAGAAAATCTGTCAAATAACAAATAGTGAGATAACACCACCATTCCCTTCGGTACTTCAGGTGCAGTGCACTAATTACGAATAATGCAGAGTTGATATGCCACTGGTACTCCATGGAACTCCTCTGTCAACCACAATAATTACCCACCCCAATGTACATGCACTATGTCATACAATCTCATACATAACCATAATTCAATATGAAACACCCCTTACTCGCATCTGACGTCGGGTCAGGGTACGAGGCGTTACCTATCTTAAACACATGCAAACATACATTTCTGAGTCATAAAATTTCGTTCAATTTTAAAACTTCTCACACTTCACCTTAAATTCCCTAATATGGACCTATGAGGCCCAAAACACACTTTGGAAACGGTTCGGGACCAAACTGAGATCTTTAGAAAACTTTGGAAAATTTCACTAAAAATAGGGGCACACGCCCATGTGGCAAGGGACATGCCCATGTGGGCAGAACGTGTGGTCACACACGCCCATGTCCCTAGCCGTGTGGATTTATTTTTCAACTCGAACCTACAAGGGTTTTCACACGGCCTAGCACACGCCCGTGTACATGGCCCGTGTCCCTCACACGGCCATGACACGCCCGTGTCTCTACCCGTGTGTAAAAACCTTGACATTTTTTTTCTGACGTCATCAACCCAATAAGGTCACATGGCCAAGGAACACGCTCGTGTCCTTAGGCCATGTGGCGAATTAAATTACTAAAATCAAGTGCAGACTTCACACGGCCTGGGCACATGCCCATGTGTTATGGTCGTGTCATCCACAAGGTTGAGACACACGGGCGTTTCTCAGCCCGTGTGGTTACTACTGGGCATTCTGTTTTTCCAACATAGGGTGCAGGGGGACACACGGTTGGACTACATGCCCATGGGACAGACCGTGTGCCACACACGGCCTAGACACACGCCCGTGTTTCTACCCGTGTGGACAAAAACAAAGCTATTTACCAAGCCCTGTTTGCCACCCTCTTACACCAATATAAGCCACATCTAGACATACACGCATCAAGGCCACTACAATCTATTCACATGCAAAACTTATCACATACTTATCAATCCAATTATGCAACCTACTCATTCATCCATGCAATTTTCTCAATCATGAAAAGTATCATCATTTGCACATATCAATAATAAGTAATAGCCATCATCCATGGCCTTATACAAAATGAGTCTATCTCCAAGTCAAGCCAACACATTGGGCCATAACAATATGACACGAAACAAAGACTAAGTCCCTATTCATGCCATACTCAAAATGCTAAATCTAACTATACCAAATGTTCAGATTGATAGTGTGATCGAGCCTCCAACGTCTTTTGATCCCCGAGCTAGCTTGGTGATTCTATAAGAAAATGGAAAGGAAAAAGGAGTAAGCATAAAGCTTAGTAAGTCGCATGTAAATAATTAACAACAATTACCATGCATTATATACTCATAACATATTATAAACTTGCACATAATTCTCGAATGATTAAGGGCATAACTTACTCATTTTCATCCTTACTAATCATACAACATAAATCGAGCTCATTTCTCATAAATTTCGTGTAGGTACTTGTACCACTTACAACATAGTCGTAACTTTTCTCACTTTTGACACAAGCTTTAAATTACCCGTTGAACCAGTTGGAATACCAAAGGATACTCGACAAGCCTTACACAAGAGGGTACGATGCCGATGCCATGTCCCAGACATGGTCTTACACTGGCTCACATATCGAGGTCGATGCCATGTCCTAGACATGGTCTTACACTAGCTCTCGTTTTAATGCCGATGCAATGTAACATCCTGAAATTCAGAAAATTATGTGTTGCATTTTACCATGCGATAGGTTAGTTAAAAATATTAATTGTGTATATTTTAAGGTCTTAAGAAGGCTCGGGGTTGAGTTGGGCCTAAGAAAAAAATTTTGTGTTTAAGCACTTTAAGGAGAGAAGGTAAGTGGTATCAATGCTTATGGAAATAAGTGAGTAAATTGCTAGCATAAATGAGCATATGGTAAAGAGGATGTGGCGTCACATGAAGGGCTTTAGGGGAAGAGGTTCGAATCCCACTTGGTGCAAATTTTGAGTTTTTTTTTGTACTCCTATCCCAAGTGTCGGCCATGGTGGTATTTAAGGCAAGGAAGACTTTTTAATTATGGTAAGGTGGCTAAGGATATATGGTAAGAAGGGGTGTAAGGAAAGGAGTAAAAGAAAGGAGCAAGAAGGGGGATATGTTGGCCGGTTTTAGGGAAAATGTTTTGAAAAGTTTTATTGGTCAATTTTTGATCCTATTGGTAAGGTATACACGATTTGGGAAGGGGTTTAGGGGTAGCCTAATTTTCATTTGTCTTTTGGTAAAATTTTGGTACTTGTTAGGCCTAATTTCTTTTAGCATTCTTTTGTGTTCTTTTCTCCAATTTCTTCTCTCATTGCCGAAACTCCAAAGCCAATAGTGAGTATTCTTTTTCTTCTTTTCTTTCTTTGTTTTGCCGAAACCATCTAGCCATTGTGACCAAACTATTTTCGATTATTTTCCCTTTGAAAACCGAATCTAGTCAAGCACTCTTTCTCCATCTTTCTTTTCTTTTTTACAAAATTCTCCAAATCTTCTTTCTTCTTCTCTAATCCATATTCTCATAGCCGAATTTTCTTGTTCATTTTTCCTCCATAGCCGAACCTTTCAACCCATAATCTCTCCTTCACAATTTCTTTCTCATTTGTGTTGACATTCTCTTCTTTGATCTAATCGGTAAGTAGTTCTTATCTCTTTTCATTTTTCTATTCTTTCTAGTAGAATGGGTTTTTACCACTATTCGGTTGTGTATCTTGTTTCTAAACCGAAATGGTGTTTCCTTCTACTCCTTCACATCTTAATCATCCTTTTTTTTGTAGTGATCTAAGTGAGTGGATATCATTCTAGCCTTTAAGTCAATCGGTGGAGATCAGATTCAATATCGTTAAGGTAAGGAGTTTCCTTATAGATTACTTGATATCGTTCATTATTCGATTAGTTGGACTAAACGGTTGTTATAGGGTCTAAAACGCTCGTTCTTTTTCACTCATGGATCCTTCGAATATAGTGGTAAGCCTACTCCTATCACTAAAATAACTACTTTCTGTCATAGTAGTTTTCTAATCGGGATTTTTTCCTATGGAGGCAAGTGGCACCGATTCGAAAGGAAAAATGATTTGTGAACTCAAAAGGAGTGGATTTGCGATTCCTACTCCTAAGTTCAAGCATAGAGTGGTATCGACGGTTCGAGATTTTCCACCGGGTTGTGGACCATCATCCGGTGAGAATAGACAAATCGTGGTCGTGCACGATATCGAGGGTAAGCGTTTCAATAGATCGCTTGGTTTAGATTTAGATTAATAAAAATCTCGTTCGTTAGATTAATCGAGTATTATGTTGTCATAGGTGCCGATGATCAAGAGAGTCTAATAGTCACCGTAATCAGCTGTGTAATCTCACACCGTAATTCCGTAAATTTATGATTCGGTAACGTGTTTGATAGTAGATTGTTATTATTATACGACTAAAATTGTAAAATTGGTATAAAACGAGAAATTGGCTTAAAGTTCGTTATTTCTAAAGATTTGTCAAAAAAATCGATGTATATGTGTAAAATTACCAAAATGCCCCTATGGGCTGAATTATCGAAATGCCCCTATGGGTCAAATTACCGAAATGCCCCTATGAGCCGATTTACTAGATTGCTTTAATGGGCCAATTTACAAATTGCTATAATGGGTAACGTGCTTTAATGATTGCTTTATTATACTAGATTGCTTTATTATGTATGTTGCATTTACATAATTTTGCATGGGATGGGGAAAATGTTGAAGAGAAGTGAAGCCCGGTGGCACTGCCACAAAAATGTTTGTTATTATGATTCACTATGATTCTGGTGGCTTGGCCACAATCAAAATATATTATAAATGGCAACTTGCCTGCGATTGGTGTGTTTGGCGGGGTGGGTTGACTTTTGATCCCCACAGGTGTGATGGGATGGTACGGGTGGTGTGTAGCGGATGGATTACTAGGATGGGTTGGGTTGCATACATTGCACATATATATACATATATATATATGTTCTGTTATGTAAATGGGCTTCAGCCCAAGATTATGCTTTATGGGCTCAGGCCCAAGTTTTTACTAAACGAATTCAAGCCCAGTGGACAACGGTAAGGGGATTATGCACTGAGTTCTAGTAACTCACCCCTTTTTCCTTAACCCTTGCAGGTAATGCTCAGTGACGTGGGACTTGGGCCATGGATGACCCGGTGAGGCCATACTTCAGAAATGGTTTTTATTGAACTTTAGATTTCTATTTCCGTTCGTTTTATTACTTTTACTATTTTGGGTTTTTATGTTGTAATAAGGCCTCTGGAATATTTTATTTTTGCTTTATGTTTGATGTACTTATTATCTTGCTCAAATTGTTTTAAATACGAATTTTTCTAAAAACTTAAATGAAGATTTTCCAAAAATAGATTAACAAATGGATTTCATAACAAACCTTTACAAATATTTTAACTCGGAAATTTTCTCTCAAATTATCAACAATGTTTTCAAAAGTCATATTTTATAAGATCTCTAGTTCAAATTATCGATTAATCAATCAACCTTCGAGGCTAGTAGTACTTTATCAAATATTTCAAATCAAACTTGTTTTCTTGATTATAACAAATTAATACCTATTTTAGTATGAATAAAAAGGATTTAACATGTTTTCTCATGTAACATGTCAGATCCGGTCATAACGCATGGGTCGGGTTTGGGGTGTTACATGCCATGTCCCAAACATGGTATTACACTAGCTCTTGTATTGTGGCCAATGCCATGTCCCAGACATGGTCTTACACTAGCACACATATCATCGTCGATGCCATGTCCCAGACATGGTCTTACACTGGCTTTCATAATGTGGCCGATGCCATGTCCCAGACATGGTCTTACACTGGCTCACATATCGACCAAATGTTATGGCTTGGATATCCAATCTATTCCTAAGGTTCAACCAGGAGTATTCCACATCAAATTTCGTCATGCATATTCATAACATTAATCCAACATTTTATGCAATCTCAATTTTTTAATGCATAATAACAATAAATTTGTATCATTTACGTACAACTTACCTCGGTATACAAAATTTGGGTGACTAGTTTGATTTAGTCCATTATCTTGGTTTTCCCCTGGTCAAAGTCCGGATCCTATTTTTTTTATCTATAATGACAAAATTTACTCATTTAATCACCGCATTAATCAAAACATTTCAAAATTCCTACTTTGGCAAAATTATCGTTTTGCCTTTAGACTATCACAAGATTACGATTTTGCCCCTAGGCTCGTAAAACGATTTTCATCAAATTTCCTTATCAACCAAGCCTAGCCGAATCTATTTTGAGCTAATAGCAACTCACATTTACTACCCATTTTACAACATTTACAAAAAGGTCCATTTTTGGTGTTTTCATGGAAACCCCTTTCACAAAAGTTGTTTATTTAACAACCAAGGTTCATTTTCTTCCATAAAAATTTAGCAAACAACACTAATGCTCTCATGACAAAACTCTAGACTTTCAACCATAGTGCAAAATAGTCCCCTCGTTAGCTAGATTAAGCTACAAGGGTTCCAAAAACACAAAAATCAACAAAAATGACCATCAAAATAACTTACTTGCAAGAGAAAAGCTTGGCTGAAATTTTGAGCTCTCAAAACCCTTAAGTTTGCTGAAATTTTCGGTAGTAGGGAGGAAGATGAAAAAAGATGATATCTTTTTCTCTTTATTTTATTTTATTTCATCAATTAAGTCACCTAATGCCACCAACTTTGACCAATTTTCATTTTTTTGTCCCCTATGGCCGGCCATCACTCTTTTAAGGGCCTAATTGCACATTAAGGACCTCCAATTTAAGGTTCTATAGCTATTTAACACCTTTAGCTTGTAGGACAAAACTTTTGCACTTTATGTGATTTAGTCCTTTTTCGTAATTAAGCAAGAAATCACTCAAATTAGTTCACTAAAATTTTCATGCACCCATATAATCATGCTATAACACATAAAAAATATTAAAAATAATCTCTCCGGCCTCGAATTAGTGGTTCTGAAACCACTATTTTGACTAGCCCCAAATTCGGGCTGTTACACAATACTTTTACGTTTAATTGGCACGTTTAATTGGCATGTTCTACACGCCCACAATTTTTGAATGATTTCAATGAATGAAATCAATATCCCAACTTTCATATTTACTAAAAAGATGAGGTTATTCAACAAATCACAGTTTCATGTACATTTACAACTTTTCTGTGTGCATGTATAGTTGTAACACCCCTAGCCCGTATCCGTCGCCAGAGTAGGGTTACGAGGCATTACCGATCAATATACATCACAAAGCATACATAATTCATACATTTATGCATTCATACTCAAATACCATTCAACACATTCACATTGTCCCTCATAAGAGCCTTACACATGCTTTAGAAGTGGTTTGGGACTAAACCGATAACATACGAAATTTTTGGAAAACTTAGAAGTTTTTCATCTATACAGGGGTCACACGCCCGTGTGAACAGGCCGTGTGCCTCACACGGCTCCAAACATGCACATGTCTCATGCCGTGTGGAAACGGGGCATACATATTGACTTGGGTCACACGGCCGACCACACGCTCGTGTGTCTAGCCCATGTGCCTATCCCGTGTGCCCTTCAAAATGGCCACACACGCCCGTGTGCCAGGCTATGTACTATGTTGTGCCAAACCTGTAGGGTATACTAACTTATGCAACACGGCCAAGTCACACGCCCGTGTGCTAAGCCGTGTGCCTTTTAAGGGGGTATATTGACTTGTGACACACGGCCCATCACACGCCGTGTGTGAGGCTGTGTGGAGCATACTGACTTCAATTTAATTTCAACACCAGGGGACACACGACCGTGCAACATGACTGTGTGTCGCACACGGCTGAGACACACACTCATGTCTCTGCCCATGTAGACAAAAATAGGCCATTTGTATAGCCATATTGCCACCCAATTTTTACATGCATACACAAGCATAAATTGCAACATTTCACAACTCAATTGGCAGCCAATCTATGACATTTCAAACACATTTTATACCATTTCAACATAGCATTCAAATACATAAATAATATCATGCATTTTCCATTCATGTAACTAATTCAAATCAAGTCATCAATTGCATATTTCCATTCCATCTACTACTTGTCAAAACATACCATATTTATAAACTCATACATAACCAAAACATTATAACAAATTAAGCCAAATCGCATGGCTTAAACTCATACCATGACATGTACCAAAATTACTAGTTCAAATAACCATAACTATCATATTATAACTAGCCTATACATGCCATATTTACATATATCTACAAATTCAAAAGTACCAATCGGCAACTGGATAGTGTGATGCTAACTCTGACTTTATCCGAATTGAGCGAGCTACCGAACCTCTATAATACACGGAAAAGAAACAGAGTAAGCTTTTTAGCATAGTAAGCCCGTATAATTCAGAATTAAACTTACCATTCTTACATAATTAAGACAACAAGTAATGTAAACTCAATTAAATTTTCAAATGCCTAACACAAGCATTCATCAATAAGTTAGTCGCATAAATACATGTAATCATCCATTATCTCAATCTCAATACTCAATACATTATATCATGCCAAATTCATATATCATGTACATCATATTCAAAATTTCACTCTCGATCATATAATCAAAAATTCATTCAATAACAGTACTCATCTGTATAAACAGTATTTATGCCCGTTGAACCCATTAGAACTTCAAAGGATACTCGGGTGATATACATCAGTAATTTGTCAATTCATTATCATTTCCGCTCTTTCGAGCTATGATCAGTAAGCTCCTCCTGAGCTGATGGACAGTAAGCTCTATTGAGCTGAAACAGTAAGCTCTAACGAGCTGAAAATAGTAAGCTCTTACGAGCTGATATATCGGTAAGCTCATATGAGCTGTGGTGAGTCCGCAACAAATGCAAGAGCTCGGCCAAAACGGTAACCCTAGTGACATGTCACTCGTATCCTACGAGTTCATACAGTTCAAACGGGGCTTGGTAATAATCAGTCTATATCAATTAAGCATTTGTTTCCAAGTATTTCAAATACTCAATTATAAATATACATCTCAAATATATACAAGTATTTAAAGTTTGATTCTAATTATACGAACTTACCTCGATTTGCTCGGATAGAAACTATCTACTATTCGTCCACTTTTCCTTTTCCCTGATCTCGGTTTATCTTGATCTATATATTATCAAAATCAGCTTATTTAATCAACTATTTATGCAATTTAGTCCAAAACACACATTAGGGCTATTTTACACATTTGCCCCTAAACTTTCACATTTTTATAATTTAGTCATTTTCACATAAAATTGAAAATTCATGCAATTTAGTACAATCTCATGCTTAGCCAAATTTTTCTATATGTTACTATCAACCCATATTTTCAATTTATTCACACTTTTACCCACATAGTTTTCCATTGCCTCAATTTAACCCCTTTTTGACATTTTTATCAAAAATCACTTTACAAAACTAGTAAATCTATCAATAAACCTTCATAATCTATCTTAATTCATCAAATTACTCAAGCATTCAACAATGAAAACATAATAAATGTTTAACAATTTCAAAATCTAGGGCTAGAATACGAAGCAACAATTACAAAAATATAGAAATCATTAAAAACCGAGTCAAAATACATACCTATTGAAGAATTTATCATTTCCGAATGAAGAACCCTATTTTAGTTTCTTCTTCCTCTAATTTTCAGTTATAAGATGATAATGGGAAACTTTTAATTACCTGTGTTCTATTTATTTTATGATAAATTACTAAATTACAAGTATAACCTTAACATATAACCATTAAAAACACATAAAATGTGTCCATAAAAGTCCACTCAAAAATAAAATGGTTTAATTACCATTTAAGGCCGTCATATTTAAAATCCAAAGCTAATTGACACCTTTAACTAATAGAACATGCATTTTACATTTTACGCGATTTAGTCCTTTTTACTGAATTAAGCATTCAAATAGTAAAATTTCTTTATGAAACTTTCACACAATAATTATATCATGCTGTAAAATTTAATAAAATAATAAAATAAATATTTTGGCCTCGAACTTGTGGTCTCAAAACCACTGTTCTGATTTGACCTAAAACGAGCTGTTACAATAGTAGTCTTTCAAACATATCATGGCAAATAACTAGTACGAACATATCATGCATAAGCCTTATTTTCATCCATAAACATGCTATACATACAATCAATCATAGATCAAATTAACCAAACATTCATGATAATGTCAATCATTCAATCATTCAGTCAAACTAGCAATATTGCTACCATGCCAAACAGTTAGGGTTCGAAACATACCTAATTCAGTCGCTTATAAATTTAATTACTTATCTAATTAAGTCAAGCCCAATCAGAAAGATAAACCATCAATTAAATCATAATAATCATTATTACCAATCAAGTTATTGATTTTAGAACCCACGCCTTATTTTATGCTCTTTCGTAGCACACTTGTAAATCTTGCAGCTTCTCTAATAAGCTTTAAAATTAACCTAAATTAAAAATTAGTATTCAACTCAATTAATACACATCTTAAATAGACCCCAAACACCCACTTATGGGTTCAATCCAACCATTACAATTATATTTATTTTTTGAATCCAAACTAGTTAGATTTCTTACACTTAATTGATGTGAATCGTACGCGCAAACGTCTTTTGGCTTCACTGTTGGTTTGGGACATTTAAGTCGACACCTAACATATTTAAATACCGTAAAATCAGTAGGTAATCATTGATTAAAATTATTTATTTAATAAATTAACATTCTTTCCCCAATATCTAAACCGAAACTATACACTAGTCCATAATCAACCACACTTAAGCTTCCCGAATTGTCATATCTAAGTCGCCGATCAATCAAGATTGGTTTTTTCCTAATTACACATTATTAAGGGCTGATTAGGAAGGGTTCAAGAACCCAAGACATTTCTAGAAATAAATGGAAAAAATAAAGAAACAATAGCTCCCTTTTGTGACTCTAGGCGCGGCACACCACTACCAATGTAGCAAATCAGGGCTAATTTAACACCATAATTCAAATCACTTTAAAGGCTAGAAAAATTCCCATTAAATCTTTAAAATTCACCCAAATTCCAGATCTGGAAGTTTGGGTTTTTAACTTACAAGATTCATCAAGAAATTGAAAGAAAACAAGAACTTACACAAGCTATGTGAAAGGGGCGGCAATGGAGTTCTTTTAGGGCATCAGTGGAGGCCAATCTTGAGTGCTAAAATTTCATATTTAAGGCTGGATTTTATGATAAAATGACATAAAGAAGAGGAAAATAGTGGTGCAAGAACCCGTTGCAAAAAGAAGAGAAATTGATGGTGAATCTTGGTGGCTTGGGCGACAACACACAAGGGAAGAAAGAAAGAAAATTGAAGAGAAAAAAGGAGAGGAAGAGGGTGAACAGCTAGGGTAAGGAAAATTGACTTAAAGCTGAGAAATACATGAAAAAGTTGTATTTATACCTAGACTTCAAGGGTATGAATGGCACACATTAAAAAGAACAAAGGATTTTGCAAAACTTAATTATTTTGCAATGAAAACAATTCAAACTTGGACCTTAAATTAATTCCATGATTTTCCATTTATCAATTAACCACTAGGCTATTTACTTATTTTTGAAATAATTTTGTAATATTTATTTTAAAAAAACAAGGCGTGTCACAGATTAGGTTTGATGAAAAATTTGCAAAATAATAAAATTAGTGCGAAACTTTAAAAAAAGCCTAGAAAAGACTTGAATAACTTCAAAAGAGTCTATTTATGTTAAAGCAAAGTTTTTAAATTGATTTTTGAGTTAAGTAGCCTTAGTTTCCAAATGTGACATCCCTTACTCATGATGTATTGGTTCACTCCAGGTGAGGGGTGTTACAACCAAGTTTCCTTTTGCTGCTCCCTCTTACTCCATATCTTCGTCTCTCTTTTTGTCAAAACTTCATATATGAACATTTTAAATCTGTGAGGAACACAAGGGAATCCGATTTGGCCTTGTTAAGTCGATGAAGCTCAACATTAATAGCCATTATCTTATTCTCAACATGATAAATCATTCAAACCTTTTGAGCAATAGTAAAATTTTGGATAGGTACCTAAAATTTGATCCTGAGCGAACCTAAACTATGTAAAATTTTATCCTTAACAAACCCTAAACTTGGTTAAAACCATAATAATAATTATGATGATTATAATAATAAACAATTTACTTGCAAGTAAAACACTTGTTGAGAATAGTTTTGAAGAATCAACAACTTTAACGTTGTTGTCAAGGGTTAAACTCTTTATCCTTAAGGTGAAATTGCTCATCACTTGGTGTACATAGTTTTGATGCAATTACCTCTTAAGACTTCAACAAAATCACTTCAAAGTGTTGCACACCTTTTGAAGGTCTGTGACGAATAGAGACTCAATATTATCTTTGTAATAATCAAGTTCTAAGCTCTACACAAGTTAGAAGGTAAAAACTTCCCCAAAACAACATTTTTCTTCCTAAAAGAAGTACATTTATAAGAATTTAGGTAATTTTTTAAAGTGTACAAAAGAACTTTAAAATATTTTTATTCATGTAGTAAAAGTAAGAGGAGAAGATCAAAAGGAAAATTAAACAATTTTTCTTTAACATTTATTAATAATAACTTAAGGATTAATTAACTTTTAAGTTAATTCATCTTAGAACCATAAATGAGTTTATAGCAACCTTTAAAAAAATCAATTATCAAAACATAAGTTTACTATTATACATTTAACATAAATAAAACCTTCAATTACATTAATAAATATTTATAATTTATGATTGATCAAAGAACATGAACGACACTATAAGAATATATTTGACTAGTTCATAATTCAAATTACAATAAAAGCTTCTAATTTGGGTGTATAATTGGTTGTCTAAATATATTTAATTTTACGCGTTGTAATACAAAATCTAATAATAACTTAACTATGGAATAAATTTATCATACATTTAGAATTTTTTTTACAAAAAAAAAATGTCATTAGGCATGTTTATAAAAACCAATTTCCAACAACCTCTACATAAATGAAAATTGTTTAAGAAGTAAGAAGACTAAAGGTATTGTAAAAAGAAATTGAATTGGAAGAATAATTTAAGAGAGGTAGCTTTTGGCTTTGAACCTTTTTTTAGTGGAGTATGATTATAATTACCGGGTTAATTAGTGAAAATTTTTAGAATTATAAAAAGTTAATAAAATTCAAAAACTTTAGCATTAAGTACATGTAAATTACCATGTGACTTACTATGTTTAAAATTTTAATGTTTTAGTCAAAATTTTCATTAAAAAAACTAATTTAACTCTTTTCAAAGAGAAAACTAATTCATATTATACTTTTAGTGACACTTGGAAATTATTGTTTCCAGCCTATTCTTATGATGTAAAATAAAAGTACTAACTACAGAGAAATAAAGATGAACTGTGCTCTTAATGATTCTCATATCTTGGTTTTCAAGTGAGATATAAGCAGGATTTTATGAATGAGGATTGTGGTTGTTTTTTTGAGAATTTTTAAAAAGCTGAATTCTTTAAAGCATTCATGAAATCATGAGTTGTTTAGGACCAAAATGAACACAATGAAGTGAACAATGAAAATCTCAAGGTAGAAGCTATGTAAGAATTGTAAGGCCCAAATTTTCGCCCGAGGCCCAGTACAATTACTAGTTACCCAAAACCAAAAAAAAGTAAACTAAACAAAACAAAAGTCCAAATTAAAAAAACAGTCCATGGCCCAAATCCTAAAGCCCAAACTTAGCTAGCCCACTACCTAAATCACAACAGAATTCAAACCCTAGTAGCAACCCAATGCCGCACGTCCAACAACCACCCCCCCCCGGCGCCAGCAGCCCCCACCCACTCCGCGTTGTGCGTGCCTCCACCACGCCCATGTTAAGAGCCCCTCTCGACCACGATGCTCGTACCTACAAAATAGGAGAATCGTTTGTAAAAAAAAAGGCTATAAAAGCCGAAACATACCATGTAAAAATACTACGATTTTTTTTTTGAGGATATACGAAAGCAAAAAAACACCCTTTTTTACACACAATACAGATTCGTAGTCATCGAAAGTCAGAATACAAAAAAAAGAGTAAAGGTTTCTACATTTTTTTCCTCTTTTTCTTTTCTTTTCGGCATTTCTTTATTATAAAGATCTTTTTTTAAAAAACTATATGTGTATATAAATGATATTTTTTTAAAAAAATTACCTATTTCGAGTTTCGGCCACGTACGCGGTGGCCGGCGACGGCGGTGAACGGCGGCAGATGGCGGCGCTGGCGCCGAAATCTCGCCGGGGCTTCTGTCGAAAATCGCCCAAGAGGAGAGAGGGGAGAGCTCCTCTCTTTTTTTTTTTTTTTTTGAATGAATGAGGAAATGAAATTTTCAAAAAAAATCTAACATTTATAGGGCTTCAAAACGGCGTTGTTTTGGAGCTGGCCTTAAATGCCCAAAACGGTGTCGTTTTGCCCCTCTGACCCACGCACTGACCCAACCCGCTCCAGGGATCCGCGCGTTTTCGATGGAAGGGCTAATCGCACATTTAGCCCTTCCGCTTTTTTTATTGTTTTATAATCAAGTTTATTTTATTTTTAATTTTGCCCGATAATTTACTTCGGTTTTCAATTGGGTCCCCCTGATGCTATGCGTTTTGGAAGGAGGGAATATTTTCCCCTTTAGTCCCTCCATGTTATTATCGCATTCAAATAGGTCCCCCTTTTTTTGTTTTTTAAAATTTCACCCCAAACTTTTATTTCTAATTTAATTTCGTCCTTTTTTCTTATTTCCTTTTATTATTTTGCTATTATTATTATTTTTGTTATAATTACTAATATTTTATTATTACTACTATTAATTCTATTTTCATTACTATTTATATTATTATTATCACTATTATTATTGCTAATTTAGCATTACTATTATTTTACTATTATAATTATTATTTTAATTTTACCACTACTATTGTTTTTTTATTTTTTCCCTTAACTTTATTATTATTATATTCATTAGTATTATTATTACTTTTATTAGTACCCCTATTTTTTATATATATTATTATCTATAATTATATTTATTTTTATTATTTATTTTTATTTTTATTATTCTTATTATTATGTTTACTATTATTAGTACTATTATTATTTTTATTATCAACATCATTATTTCCATTTTTATTATTTATATATTTTTTTACTATTATTATTTGTTTATTAATGTTTTATTATTATTACTATTGTATTTTTTTTTTACTATCATTTTATTACCTTCTAAATTAGCATATAGTATTTATTTGCATTGATTCACTATTAGCTTTCTTGTTATCATGTTCTTTTATTTATTTAGCATTTTTCCCATTATTTCATGTAGATTGATGATTTTAAATTTTATTTTATCGTATTTTTATTTTTGCTTTTATTTTCATTATTACCCTTGTCTTACCCTATTATGTATGTTTCCTATAATTCGTGTCCTATTTTACTATGATAGTATTACATTTTACCCGATTTTCAAAATAAGCAAACACTCCACATTCTAAGGTTCGAAAAAAATCGTATCCTAACTTACTGGGTTTTGATTTTTCTCATCGAGTCTAAAGAACCTATTACTTTCTTTTTAAAAGTTAAATAAAAACTTATTCTCGAAAATTCAAAATTGTCGTGTCCTAACTCACTGGATATGACGTTTTGTTATCTCGGGATAAGGATTTCAAAAAACCAGGCAATGTTTCGTGTTTGGAAGTTCGAGAAATTGTGTCCTAACGTGCTGGGTTTCGGTTTTTCGTTCGTCCAAATAACTAAATATCCTTTTAATTTTGTGTTTTGGGAAATTAAGGGACGATCTTAGTTTCGGGGTTAAATTGTCGCACCCTAACGTACTGGATGTGATATTTTATCCTTTTGGAACAAAAGAGTCTTAATATTTCAAAACGGGTTATACAAACATTCTTTAAAAGGAATTGTATTTTAAAATCTTTTCAAATTCTCGACATAAAGACATTAAATAATCAATTAGGTACCAATTTTGGGCATCACGAGGGTGCTAATCCTTCCTCGTGCATAACCAACTTCTGAACCTGTTTTTCTAAATTTCGTAGACCAAAACTATCGTTTTAATAAATAAAAATGTTTTAATGATCAATCTTAAGGTGACATGATCACACCTCAAAAAATATTGGTGGCGACTCCATTTTCGTTTTAAAAGTCGAGCTCGTTTTCCAAACAAAAAAAATGG
Organism: Gossypium australe; assembly: GCA_005393395.2. Lineage (NCBI taxonomy): Eukaryota > Viridiplantae > Streptophyta > Magnoliopsida > Malvales > Malvaceae > Gossypium > Gossypium australe. The sequence continues at coordinate 27,228,281 of CM016616.1, read as the reverse complement.
TTTCGACAGCTTGGCGACTCCACTGGGGACCGATAAGGGAGTCAAGCCGTAGGATTAATTATTTTTTGTCCTTTTATCGAAAATTAAAATTTGATATGATTCTTTCATTGCATGAGTTTGTGTCGTGTCATATGTTTATTGTGGTTTGAGTCTCGTAAGATATTCTCGCATCATATTGCATGGCCGTTATGGTCGCACCTGTAACACCCCAAACCCGGCCCAAACGTAACGACCAGATCTGGTATGCTACGGATTAATAGTTGAAAACTTCTCATTTAAGGGATTTGAAATCTCGGTTTGTTTAAGCAAGTATTCGTTAAATAAGTGTTATTTGTAGAAAACCTCTGAAGTTTTTCTTTTTAAAAATGACTTGTTTGAAAATTTCATTTTTATTTCTTCTTATAAATAAGCCTTAGAACATAAGTTTATAATGAATGAAGACATTAACAAATATAAATTGATAACCTATGCTATGGGCCTTATTACATAAACATTCCCAAAATTAAAACTTAAAGAAAAACCAAAAAAAATAATTTATGGAAATAAAAACTTGATGGCCCCTCGAGTCCGCCTCGGCTCCCATGACCACGATCTACTGCTCATCTGAAAAGTTAGGAAAATAAAAGGGTGAGTCACCAAGACTCAGTGTGCAAATCCCGAAAACACATAAAAGGCTTGGGCCCACAAACACATTATGGGTCTTAGCCCATCCACAATGGCAACAAAATATTTACATGCAACATGGCCCAACCCAACCTAAAAATCCATCCTCTACACACTAGCCCGTACCAACCAACACACCTCGGGGATTTCTACAATCAACCCACCAACCGCTACACACCATATCGACAGCCATGCTGCCTATTGCTAACAGTCAGGAATAAATTTAACGCGGCTTAGCCAACAATCACTATTGTGACCTAACTTTATAATTCGTGGTTTAACCACCGATCACCAAATGACCTATTAACATGCTCTTCCCCTTCATCATATCAACCCCATCCCATGCATACATACATGCAGAATCAAAACAATATACTACCTAAAAGTTCACAGTCTATCACATACATCGATACACATAGAGAAGTTTCTATGATTACGTACCTGGCATCCCTTGCCTACCTTTTTTGGGTAATCTGACTGTCTATACAGCATTTTTTCGGCTTTTAGCCCATAACATATATTTAGTACAAATTACTATACAGCCTTTTTCCGGCTTTTAGCCCATAACATATATTTAGTACAGATTAATTAGTGTGATAGAGATCTACACACCTGATTACAATCAAGACGAGACCTTCTATGTCGACACTATTAGAAGCCGATACGACTGCTAACTGCCTAAGATTTTATTTTGAAGCCGGTCCACAACCCGGTGGCCAATCCCGAACTGCCGACACTGCCCGCTTCTTAAACTTAGGGATTGGGTTTATAGATCTAATCCCCTCCTTCGCCTGAACGACATGTGATTCCATCACAAGACCTTATCAGTTGCTACCATCACAACATATGGTTGTTAATCCATATTATAGGGTTAAGATCACAATTACGATAGCGAATCTACAGAGAACCTAAAGAGAACCCCTTACCTTGAAATCCTGAAAAGAGAGATATGAGGTTTAGAGACTAGCGGTTCCGGCTTTTAGATCTACTTCAATTCCCGAATGTCGCCTCAACACGTAAACACAAGAAACCAACAATCCATTAGCCTTTCGGCTTTGTCTTCTAAAAACCGAAAGAGAAAAAGAATAGATCAGAAGAAATCGGCACCTACCTTTAGAGAGAATTTGGCAACTCCTAGAAGATTTCGGCTTTTGAGAAGATTAAAAAGAAAAGATGATCTCAAGAGATCTATAAAGTTTCGGCTTTTGAGAAGGTCAAAAAGAAAAGATGATCTCAAGAGATCTATAAAGTTTCAGCTTTTGAGAAGGAGATGATTGAAAGAAAAGAGTAATATCAAACGTAAAGAAGTGATAGGAACGATATAGGAAAAAGAAGAATTTCGGCAAGGCTAGGGCAGATTCGGCTATGGCAGACAAATGTGAAAAGGAAGAATGTTTAAGGGAGTTTTTGACTTTTATTTAGAAAAGGAGGAAAAGAGAGAAGATGAAAACCCTAAATGTCAAAAATAAAGAAGAGAATGGGAGAATAAAACCCTAATGCCAATTTTAATTAAAATAGTTAGGCTTTATGCAACTTGAATTTGGGCCTCCTCAGTTGACGCCACCTCCCAGCTCTCTAAGTGGTGCCACTTGGCCACTGGGCCACAAGCCCATTTGTATCTTAAACCATGCACAACTAGTTTTAAATCTATATCCAAATTCTAAAGTCCATTTAAAAAGAAAACCAAAATTTCCTTAAAGCCAAAGTTTGATCCCGGGACTTCATAGAAGCCCTCTAACATTCCAAAATCACTTATCCAATAGGTCCAACTAGCACTAAAGCCGATCTCTTGTTCTCCAAAAATTTTAAACGCTACTACGCTCAAGGCCCATTGGGCTCAATCCTACTAGGCCCAAATTCGGGATGTTACAACACCTTTTAAGTGGGAGTGAGAACCTATGCCTTCATGAGGTTTTCACCTCCGCATGGGCTAGTGGACTACTTCTGGGATACATCCGTACCTATGTCTTCGTGAGGTTTTCACCTCCACATGGCCATAGGGAAATGTATTCCCCTGAACTGAACTCTATCCGTATGAGCTTATAATGGGTGAGGATTGAGGAATCTGCTGGTTCAAGTACCCTTCCTTTAGAACTAAGCCACATACAGTGATCCTTAAGAGCCCACCCTAGATAGAGCCATGCTGAACCTTAGTGGCTACCCAGATAGCTGTTTGATACTTTCTTTACTTGCCCTGGTTACTTTTATTCGATACTAACCTGTTGTATTTTGGCTATTATTGCATGTCATTTCATATTAAAAAGGTGTCAATTCCTGTTTGGTTATTGAATTAGAAGGCTTGTCATGGAGAACGAACTTCTTGATAAAATAGACAATAATGCGGTTGTCCGTATATGGTCAGAGAAGACGCAACTTGAGAAAGGGAATAGTCTAGCTGAGGGATATACATCAGAGTTGTGGGACTTCACTCGTATCAGGGTGACACAAAATGAGCTCCAAGAATTAAGAGATATATGGGCCCGCTAGAATGATGAGATTAAGCGGTTATTCTATCATAATTACGGTGATCTACCCTACCTGTTTGACATCAAAGTGGACAAATGCTTATTTCGGGCTATGACTCAGTTCTGGAACCCCACGCATATAGCTGTTTCACATTTGGGAAAGTGGACTTGGTGCCTATTGTGGAAGAATATACAGCCTTGCTTCGTTGTCCAAAGGTCCAAGTTGACAAAGCTTATACCAGGGCCGCTAATGTACTGACTTTTGTAAAGAAGCTGATGAGTATCACCGGGATGAGTGAACAGTGGGTCACGGCCCGAATTCAGCAAAAAGGTGAAGGGAGATGCATTCCTTGGGTGAGCTTAAGGGACTTGATTGTAGCACATCCAGATATAAAGAGTAAAGTCGACATCTTCGCCTTGAGTATCTATGGTTTGGTAATTTTCCCCAAAGCCTTAAGGCATATTGATGAAGCAGTGGCTGACCTATTTGACAGACTTGACAAGGGGGCCGGTACCAGCGATTCTTACCGAAACATTTAGATCTTTGAGTGCATATCGGAGGGCAGGTGAAGGTAGATTCATCGGATGCGCGCAACTATTGTTGGTTTGGTTCCATAGCCATTTCTGAAAGGTGGATAAAGTTTCTTATCGAGTTTTTTCCGAGAATTACTCCTTGTTAAAGGAGTTAGTAGCCACGCCCAGAAGAGACGACGTATCAGAAGAAAACTAGATCGCGCTCCTTCAGAATCTCTAGGAAAAGGACGTTGAGTGAAGAGCTCATTGGTTGGTTCCTTTACCGATGTAGGAGTTTTGATTGGGTCCCTCTGCTGGGAATTTGGGGAGCCATTGGGTATGCGCCTTTGCTTGTGCTAAAGCATTACAGATCAAAGCTATTTATACCGGCGACACACGGCCTAGCTCAGTTTGAATTTACGCATGGAGGAGATAATTATAGGAAGAAGGTTCGAGAGATTTCTAATGCTTGGAAACAAACTCGCTGGATGAAAAGAGTTGACGTAGGTCCAATGACGACCCTCGAGTATGATGCGTGGCGGAGTAGAAGAATCAATGATAATATCCCTAGACCGAGACAAGATAGCGCTCGACCGACGGAGGAATACCTGCAAGTAGTCCCTTCCGAGTTGGAAATCATAAAACAGGACTTCGAAAATAGAAATTCAGAGTTAGGAAAAAAGATAGAACAACTAGAGGAAGAAAAAACGCATTTGAGGTTAGATATTATGTCCAAAAATTAAAGGCTGAGAAACTGAGAAAAGGGAAGAGGAAAGCCGAGGAAGATTTGGACAGTTTGAAGACTGATTACAAAAAGTTGCATCCATCGATAAGAACTGCTGGGTTGGGTAAAACCTCAGTACAATGGCGTCAAGAAATTCATGAAGAGAAGGCTAAGGTTGATCAGTGGAAGAAGAGGTTTCATGATGCTCAAGCACGAGATGATACTTTGAAAAAGTCTGTGTTTGAGAGCCAAAGCGAAAAGGAAATGTTAAGAGCTCGAGTAGCAGAACTAGAGAAGGCATTGTATTGAAGCCGCAACTCTGAAGTGAAGTTGGAAACAAGCCTAAACAAGATTGAAGATTTGAAAGGGAAGGTGGGAGAGCTCGAAACGGTGCTGCAAAATAGTGAACTCTGGTTGCAACTGTTAGAGGCAGATAACGAGCGCTGGGAAGAACATTTTCAAAGATTTCAAGACCAAGTCAGAGAAAGAGATTACGTCATGGGCGAAGCTGTGGCTCGGATACGAGAAGTGGCTGATCATTTACAAGCTTTAGCGGTCCAGGTTGATGTGTTAAGTGTGAAATATGAGCTAGAGTCGGACCGGGGTCAAGAGCTAGCTTGGCTTCTTAAGAAAGTTAAAGCTTTGAGCATAAGGGCTAGGCCGTATATGTGATTTTGTTTTATGTAAAGGATTTTGTTTTCTTACAAAGTTATTCTAAAAGAAACTGAACCTGAATCGACACTTTTTCATTTTTGCATTCATATCATGCATTTGCATTACATCGTATCATATGCATTAAATGTTATAAAAGAACCCTATTAACTAGAGATCGTATTATAGTTACCCTGGAACATCACTACTACACTTGAAGAAAAACAAAAGCCATGGATCAAAGGTTAGAGAGGTTAGAACAGATGCAGAAGGAGATGCAAGACCAACTGCAAATTCAGATGCAAGAACAGTTGGCTAATATCCAACAGGGCATGAGGGATCAAGTGCTGGAATCCCAGAGATGCATGATGAGCCAGTTAACACAGTTGTTGACTGGAGGGCCTGATAAAGCAAAGAGCCCTATGGTCGATACCGGAGAAGATAATGAACACTCTGCTTATCCTCCAGGCTTTGCCCCGATTAATTCCCAAGTGCAACCACCAAGAGTATCTGTTAATATCAAACCCCAGTATTAATCCGGTACCTCAGCACCGATAAACTACCCAACAGGCTCGAACTCCAACCCCGGAGATAATTTGGCAGAACCAATGGTCCCTGACTTCGATGATGCAGCAGAAGGGGAAAAAGCAAGGGCGGACCTCCCAAAAGAGTTTGAAGATCGATGCAAATGGTTGGAGGAGAAGTTCAAAGCATTAGAAAGCGCTGATTACCAATGCGAAGTAGATGCTAAGAAGTTAAGCCTGGTCCCAAATCTGGTACTCCCTCCAAAATTCAAGATGCCAGAGTTCGAAAAATACAACAGGACCAGTGCCCTGAGGCACATATCACAATGTTCTGTCAAAGAATGACGGGTCATGTCAGCAACGACCAGTTGTTGATTCATTGTTTCTAGGATAGTCTGACTGGAGCCGCGGCTAAATGGTACAATCAGTTGAGTTGCACTCAAGTCAAATCATGGAAGGATTTAGCACAGGCCTTCATGAAGCATTATGGCCATGTGACAAATATAGCACCTAACAGGATCACGTTACAAAAATAGAGAAAAAGTCAGGCGAAAGTTTCAGGAAATACGCCCAGAGGTGGAGGGAAGTCGCTACACAGGTCCAACTACCACTGCTAGAGAAAGAAATGACCATGCTCTTCATTAATACCCTGAAAGCACATTTTATCAATCATATGTTGGAAAGCGCTACTAAGAGCTTTGCAGACATAGTGATGTTGGGCAAAATGATAGAAAATGCAATAAAGTGTGGAAAGATAGAGGCCAGGGAAAGCACGAGAAGATCAGCTCCGAAAAAAGGGAAAATGAAGTAAGTAATATGAGCTCGGGTTATTCAAAAACCATTACAGTCAGTCAACCGAGACGGTAGCCGCGGGCCAGCAGGCCTCACGAAGGCAGGAGCCCAACACGAGGCAGAATACCGAGAAATTCCAATTTACTACCATACCCATGACGTATAGGGAGTTGTATAAAAATTTGTTCGATGCACACGTTGTAGCCCCTTTCTACTTGAAACCGTTGCAACCTCCATATCCTAAGTGGTATGACACAAACGCTCAGTGTGAATACCATGCGGGAATCGTAGGACACTCGATAGAAAACTGCACCTCATTCAAAAGGTTAGTCAAAAGGCTTATTAAAGCGGGCGTTGTGAAATTCGACGATGCACCGGGTATGGGAAGTCCGTTACCCAGTCATATCGATAAAGGGGTAAACGCGATAGTCGATAACATGGGGAGGAGAATCAAATGGAATGTTGCTGAAGTAGGAACCCCATTGAGGGAGGTTTGGAAGGAAATAGGGGAAAGAGGTTTAGTTCCGCAAGAGTTGGGGTGCAAATCCCGAGATACGAGGAACTACTATGAGTTCCATAATAAGGAGAACCATGAGATCCAATGATGCAGCGAATTTAGGGCCCTAGTGCAAGGGCTAATGGATAACAAGGAACTGGAGTTCTTTGACTCTACTGAAGGAGAGGACATGTGCACCGCAGAAGGAGGGTTAGCAGAGAAGGTCTTTGAGGTCAATCACCCAGTAGTGATCATCACAAGACCGAGAATCGATGAAGCAGGAGCAAGAGTAGCACCGGGAGTGGTAATTCAGAAACCCGTGGCTTTTCCTTACAAGGATAGCAAAAGGGTGCCCTGGAATTATAGCTATAACGTGACATGCTCGGGAAAGGAGAATCTGGTCAGCATGCCAAATACGAAAGTCTAACCTGAAAAAAGGAAGTCCCTGATGATTGAACAGGGGGAAGAGAGGACGGAACCTCTGGTTAATGAACCGGTAACTGAGAATGAAGCCAAGGAGTTTATGAAGTTCCTAAAACACAGTGAGTATAGTGTTCTAGAACAGTTTCACAAGCAGTCGGCACGCATATCGATACTAGCTTTGCTCCTAAACTTAGAGGTGCACCGTAGCACGCTAATAAAGGTGTTGAACGAGACCTATGTCGCTGATGGCATTTTGGTAAACAAGCTAGACCGCCTTGTTAGCAACATAAGCGCAGACAATTTCATCTCTTTCGGTAACGATGAAATTCCGCCAGGAGGTTTGGGATCCAACAAGGCTCTGCACATCACTACTCAATGCAAAGGGTATACGCTAACAGGGGTATTAATTGACAATGGATCGGCACTAAATGTCTTGTCCCTATCCACATTGAATAGGTTACCTATAGATAGCTCTCATATGAAAACATGCCAGAACATAGTGAGAGCATCCGATGGCACCAAAAGGAAAGTAATGGGAAGGATTGAGATACCCCTTCTGATTGGACCAAATACGTACGAGGTAGACTTCCTCGTGATGGACATCAAGCCCTATTATAATGGTTTATTGGGGATGCCCTGGATTCACTCGGCTGGAGCGGTACCATCATCATTGCACCAAAAGTTAAAGTTGGTGACAGAGGGTCGGCTGATAACTATAAATATCGAGGAGGACATTATCGCATCCGTTACCAGTGATGCGCTGTACATAGAAAATAATACTGAAGCAATTGAGTGTTCCTTTCGATCATTAGAGTTTGTAAATGCAACTTTCATCATCGAAGGAGGCAAGGTTCCAATGCCAAAAATATCTGAAGCTACATGGATGAGCCTGCGACTGATGGTAAGAAAAGGAGCATTGCCTGGGAAGGGACTCAGAAAACACCTCCATGGATGGGTCGAAGTGCTAGGTTTGGTAGACAAGCGCGATCGTTTTGGCTTGGGGCATAGGTCAGACACCAAACAGAGAAAGCAGGAACTGGAGAGGAAGCAGGAGAGACGAAGGGCACGGTTGAGTAGGGCTGAGGTCAAATGAGGATCAATGACTTTTCCCCATATATCCCATACATTCGTGTTAGGAGGAGTTATCCATCTGGGACCGGGGAACACGAATGAAGAAACGGCTGAAGATATGATTAAGACTTTGAACATCAACGTCGTATTTGAAGAGGGGCCGAAGGAAGGAAACTTAGCAGGCATTCGCCCCTATGAGCTTGGAAGTGTTCTGAACAACTAGACTGCGAAAGAAATTCCTGTAGTTTTTAGAACTAACACAGAGTAATGTTCAAAACACACTTGTTGTTTTAAGCCTAGAAACAATAAGAATCTTTTGTGAAATAGGCTCATGTTCAAACATCTTTATTTTCAATAAAAAGTTTATTTTTGTGTTTCATGCCAAGCAAATATCTTTTTTATCCTCTCATTTCATTCATAATCATAACATGCAAATAGGTTATTCTTAGATTCATTGGTTTCTTTGGGTATTCTTTCATACCTACGATAGGTCTCCAGATATCGATGTCATGAGCAACGCTGCTATGGACCCAGAACTCCCTTGTGAATGAGACATGTACTTAGAAGGATCTCAAGATTTTACAAATGACGGAGATTTTAGTTTATTCTCGGATTTGTTAAGGATGGTAGAGCGGTAAGAGAAGCTGATTGTACCTCACAAAGAGACAATTGAGAATGTTATTCTGGAATAGGAGAAAGAGGTAAAAATTGACACTTGCATAAATGGGGAAACAAGGCAAGATCTCATTAAACTTCTGCAAGAGTTCAAAGATGTCTTCGCATGGTCATATCAAGAGATGCCCGGTTTGAGCACTGATATTGTAGTACATCGTATCCCCATAAAAGAAGAATGCAAGCCGGTTCAACAGAAGCTCCGAAGGATGAGACCTGATGTTGCAGTAAAGGTAAGAGAAGAGGTCAAGAAGCAATTTGATTCTGGGTTATTTCAAGTGGTGAATTACTCAGAATGGGTAGCCAATGTCGTCCCTGATCCTAAGAAAGATGGAAAAGTATGGATGTGTGTAGATTACAAAGACTTAAACAAGGCCAGCGCAAAGGACAACTTCCCGCTGCCTCACATCGACACTTTGGTGGATAACACGACAGGTTATTCATTGTTCTCCTTCATAGATGGTTTCTCTGGATACAATCAAATAAATATGCATCCTAAAGACATGGAAAAGACCATATTCATAACCTTGTGGGGAACTTTTTGTTACAAAGTGATGCCATTCGGGTTAAAGAATGCGGGAGCAACATACCAAAGAGTCATGGTAACCTTGTTTCACGACATGATGCACAAGGAGATCGAGGTCTACGTCGACGACATGATCGCGAAATCCCGAACGAAAAAGGAGCATGTACAGGTTTTGAAGAAACTGTTCTAAAGGTTGAGGAAATTTCAGCTAAAGCTCAATCCTACCAAGTGTACTTTCGGGGCTAGGTCAGGAAAACTGCTTGGTTTCGTGGTCAGTGAAAAGGGAATTGAGGTCGACCCGGATAAAGTTAAGGCTGTACAAGAATTGCCTTTGCCGCGCACTCAAAAGGAAGTACGAGGTTTTCTAGGAAGACTAAATTATATTGTCCGGTTCATTTCGCAATTGACTGAGAAATGTGACCCCATATTTCGTCTTCTTAAGAAACACAACCCAGGCATTTGGGACGATGAATGCCAGAATGCTTTTGATAGAATTAAACAATACTTGTCTAATACTCCAGTACTAATGCCACCCAATCCTGATAGACCATTGATTCTGTATTTGACGGTATTCGATAATTCAATGAGATGTGTGCTCGGCCAACACGATGAGACATGGAAGAAAGAAAATGCGATATACTACCTCAGTAAGAAATTTACTGAGTGTGAAATGAGATACTCGCCAATTGAGAAGTTATGTTGTGCCTTGGTCTGGACAGCTCGGAGGTTGAGGCAATACATGTTGTACCATACGATTTGGTTAATCTCGAAACTAGACCCTCTTAAGTACATGATGGAGTCAACCGCTCTGAATGGAAGAATGGTCCGATGGCAAATTTTGTTCTCTGAATTCAACATAGTCTATGTAAACCAGAAAGCGGTGAATGGGAGTGCAATAGCAGATTTTCTAGCTAGCAGAGCTCTAGACGGTTACAAACCCTTGAACTTTGATTTTCCAAATAAAGATCTGATGTTTGTAGCGGCTACTGAAGAAGATACACTAAAAGATCATCCTTGGAAATTGAACTTCGATGAATAGTCAAATGCCGTGGGTAATGGAGTTGGGGCAGTCCTGATATCCCCAAGCGGGGATCATTATCCATTCACTTGGAAGTTGGATTTTGACTGCACGAACAATATGGCAGAATACGAAGCATGTAACAGCCTGATTTTTGGGGCTAGTCGGAACTGTGGTCTCGAAACTGCTAATCCAAGGTTGAGGAAAATTATTTTAGTATTGTTTTATGTGTTACGGTATTAATATATGGCTATATGGAAAGTTTGGTGCTTTAATTTTAGCAATAGCGTGCTTAATTGTGAAAAAAAAAGGCTAAATCGCATAAGATGCAAAAGTTCTATTTTATGAGGTAGGGGTACCTAATAGCTATAGAATGTAAATTGGAGGATTTTAAAATGCAATTGGGCCATTTTGGACTATAATGGCCTGCCATAGGGTGCTTAGGGAACAAAAGCATTAAATTTAGTCAAACTAGGTGAGAGTTGGTGACAAATTGATTAAAATATGATAAAATAAGATGACTAAAGGGAGCTATCATCTTTCACTATTCATCTCCCCCTACTACCAAAAATTTTAGCAAGTTTAAGGGTTTGAAAGCTTGAAAAATTTCAGCTACATCTCATCCTTGCAAGTAAGTAATTTTTAAGGTTTTTCTTAATGATTTTTGTATTTTTGGGATCCCCAAAGCTTAAGCTAGCTAATGAGGGGACTAATTTGTGATATGGTTGAAAGTCTAGGGACTTGCCATGAGAGTAATTATGTTGTTAGCTGAGTTTTTATGGAAGAAAATGAATGTTTGGGAGATGAGGAATAACTTTGGTGAAAGGTGTGTGCATGAAAACACCTAAATAGGACTTAAATGTAAAGAATGAAATTGTGTCATAAATGCATGAAATGGTGAGAATGGTGAGTAGTTTTAAGAGAAATAAATGTTCAGGTAGACTTAATTATTGAGGAAATGTGTTGAAAAATAAATTACGAGCCTAGGGGCAAAATCATAATTTTGCCAATGTACAAGGGCAAAATGGTCATTTTTGCCCAAAGTGTAGAATTTGATGTATTATGATCATAGAATGATCTAAAAGAATGAATTTCATTGTTATAGATCAAGAAGAGCGCGGAATCAACCTTGACCGTGGGAAAGGCAAGGTGATTGAGAAAATCGCTAGTTAACACGTTTTGCATCGAGGTAAGTTTATGTGTAAACAATACAATCTTATTTATATACATTGTGCTGCTAATTGGGGTATGACATGATTGAGAACATATGTGATTCATGTGGATTGAATGTGGTAGTCATTGAACAATTATTGTTTAATTACGATAGGCTTTGTGCGATACCATCGTCTATTTATCTTTTGGTGGGCTAAGTGCGGTACCACCTAATTGTTTAATTACGATGGGCTTTGTGCGATACCATCGTTTATTTATCTTTAGGTGGGCTAAGTGCGATACCACCTTATTGTTTAATTATGATGGGCATTGTGCGATACCATCGTCTACTTATCATTCGGTGGGCTATGTGCGATACCACCGTAACCAACCTTTTCGGTGGGCTAAGTGCGTTACCGCCCTAATAAAGATTAATGGTGGGCTAAGTGTGGAACATCAAGTAAATTGACTCTAAGTAATTGACTAAGAGATTGTGATGCTAAGTGCAGGGGAACTTGTTAATGAATGTATGCATTATGCTAGTGATATGGTTGGAATGTGTGAATGGAGGAAATGAGTAAGCATGATCATGAATGTAGATTGTTTCTTGCTTAGTGTGTAAAGCTATGAAATTGTTGAATACATGTTAAAATGTTATATTGTTTACATGTAAACTTACTAAGCTTAGAGAAAAATTTGCTTCCTTTGCTCAATCCATTCTTTATGGATTTTATCCCGAATAAATTTTAGTTTTATTCATTTCTATAATCTTTTTCAAGCATTTCATATTGAAATAATGATTAATGAACTAATAATGCATTCACAAAAGAAGTTTTGCATATTACTCTGAAAGTCTCTAAATAATGCAAGAATCTGAAACAGGACAATTATTTAGAACTCACCAAGCTTAGAGGGCTGGGAACACTTGAGATAAAGGTCTCAACAGTGACGACATCTTCAGATTCTTTATTGAAAGTTCAGCTGAACAAGGAGGCATACATCAGGGATATCACCCTAACAAACGGCGAGCAATGATAACCCAAATGTTAAAAATTGGATCATTCTTAAGACATTTTACGTCCATTCATATAACATTCATAATACATATAGTTTGGAGCATTTTTTGATCATGACATCCTAATCATTTGGCATAAGCATAGAACCCATGAAATCAATTCTACAGGTAGGTTCCCCAGAGGACAATGTAGCAAAATTGATTAGAATTACAGATTTTGGCGAATCTTATCTCCATGTATCGACAATAGAGCAGATTTAGGCCATTAGCCTTATCTTCTTGAGATAGCAAAGGAGCAGGCTGAAATTACAAGTCTTATCTCCATGTATCGACAATGGAGCAGACTGAAGATTGTAGATCTTGTCTCCTCGAGATAGCAGTGGGGCAGATCGAAAATGGAAAATCTTATCTCCATATATCGGCAATGGAGCAGATTTAGGCCACTAGCCTTATCTTCCTGAGATAGCAAGGGAGCAAACTGAAATTACAAGTCTTATCTCCATGTATCAGCAATGGAGCAGACTGAAGATTGTAGATCTTGTCTCCTTGAGATAGTAGTGGGGCAGATCGAAAATGGCGAATCTTATCTCCATGTATCGGCAATGGAGCAAATTTAGGCCACTAGCCTTATCTTCCTGAGATAGCAAAAGAGCAGGCTGAAATTACAAGTCTTATCTCTATGTATCGGCAATGGAGCAGACTGAAGATTGTAGAACTTGTCTCCTCGAGATAGCAGTGGGGCATATCGAAGACGGCGAATCCTACATCTGTATAGCAATGGAGTAGATTTAAGCCACTAGCCTTATCCCCCTAAGCAGTAGTGAACAGGCTGAAAATTACAAGTCTTATCTCCATGTACTGGCAATGGAGCAGACTGAAGACTGCAGTTCTTGTCTCCTTGAGATAGCAGGGGAGCAGATTGAAAAAAAATTCCTATACCCCTGAAGATGCAGTGGGTTAAAGCGAGGCTACTGGAAGAAAGGAAGTCAAGATTTGGCAAAGACCGGGTAAAATTGGCCTTTTAAAGTCTTTACTTCATTCTCGTTACACGATAACAAGCAAAGAAGGGCAGCTGTAAGGCCCAATTTTTTTCCCGGGGCCCAGTACCATTACTAGTTAACCAAAACCAAAAAAAGTAAACTAAAAAAAACAAAAGTCCAAATTAAAAAACAGTCCATGGCCCAAATCCTAAAGCCCAAACCTAGCTAGCCCACTACCAAAATCACAACAGAATTGAAACCCTAGCAGCAACCCAGCGCCGCACGTCCAGCAACCACTCCCCCCGCACCAGCAGCCCCATGCACTCCGCGTCGTGCGTGCCTCCACCACGCCCTTGTGAAGAGCCCCTCTCCAATACGACGCTCGTACCTACAAAACAGGAGAATCGTTTGTAAAAAAAAAAAAAGAAAGCTATAAAAGCCGAAACATACTATGTAAAAATACTACGATTTTTTTGAGGATATACGAAAGCAAAAAAAACACCCTTTTTTACACACAATACAGATTCGTAGTCATCAAAAGTCATAATACAAAAAAAGAGCAAAGGTTTCTACATTTTTTTTCCTTTTTTTTTTCTTTTCGGCATTTCTATATTATAAAGATCTTTTTTTAAACTATTTATGTATATAAATAATATTTTTAAAAAATTACTTGTTTCGAGTTCTGGCCACCGTGCGCGATGGCCGGCGAAGGCTGTGAACGGCGGCGGCGCCGGAATCTCGCCGAGGCTTCTGCCGAAAATAGCCCAATGGGAGAGAGGGGAGAGCTCCTCTCTTTTTTTTTTTTTTGAATGAATGAGGAAATGAAATTTTCAAAAAAAATCTAACATTTATAGGGCCTCAAAATGACATCGTTTTGGAGCTGCCCTTAAATGCCCAAAACGGCGTCGTTTTGCCCCTCTGACCCGCGCACTGACTCGACCCGTTCCAGGGATCCGCGCGTTTTCGATGGAAGGGCTAATTGCACATTTAGCCCTTCCGCTTTTTTTATTGTTTTATAATCAAGTTTATTTTATTTTTAATTTTGCCCGATAATTTACTTCGGTTTTCAATTGGGTTCCCCTGATGCTGTGCGTTTTGGAGGGAGGGAATATTTTCCCCTTTAGTCCCTCCATGTTATTTCGCACATTCAAATAGGTCCCCTTTTTTTTTAAATTTCGCCCCAAACTTTTATTTCTAGTTTAATTTCGTCCTTTTTTCTTATTTCCTTTTATTATTTTGCTATTATTATTATTTTTGTTATAATTACTAATATTTTATTATTATTACTACTATTAATTCTTTTTTCATTACTATTTATATTATTATTATCACTATTATTATTGCTAATTTAGCATTACTATTATTTTACTATTATAATTATTATTTTAATTTTACCACTACTATTGTTTTTTTTTTTTCCCGTAACTTTATTATTATTATATTCATTAGTATTATTATTACTTTTATTAGTACCCTTATTTTTATATATATTATTATCTATAATTATATTTATTATTATTATTTATTTTATTATTTTTATTCTTATTATTATGTTTACTATTTTTAGTACTATTATTATTTTTATTATCAACATCATTATTGCCATTTTTATTATTTATAGATTTTTTTTACTATTATTATTTGTTTATTAATGGTTTATTATTATTACTATTGTATTTTTTTTTTTACTATCATTTTATTACCTTCTAAATTAGCATATAGTATTTATTTGCATTGATTCACCATTAGCTTTCTTGTTATCATGTTCTTTTATTTATTTAGCCTTTTTCTTATTATTTCATGTAGATCGATGATTTTAAATTTTATTTTATCATATTTTTATTTTTTCTTTTATTTTCATTATTACCCTTGTCTTACCCTATTATGTATGTTTCCTATAATTCGTGTCCTATTTTACTACAATAGTATTACATTTTACCCGATTTTCAAAATAAGCAAACACTCCGCGTTTTAAGATTCGAAAGAAATCGTACCTTAACTTACTAGGTTTCGATTTTTCTCTTCGAGTCTAAAGAACCTGTTACTTTCTTTTTAAAAGTTAAATAAAAACTTATTCTCGAGAATTCAAAATTGTCGTGTCCTAACTCACTGGATATGATGTTTTGTTATCTCGGGATAAGGATTTCAAAAAAACCAGGCAATGTTTCGTGTTTGGAAGTTCGAGAAATTGTGCCCTAACGTGCTAGGTTTCGGTTTTTCATTCGTCCAAATAACTAAATATCCTTTTAATTTCGTGTTTTTGGAAATTAAGGGACGGTCTTAGTTTCGGGGGTTAAAATGTCGCACCCTAACGTACTGGATGTGATATTTTATCCTTTTGGAACAAAAGAGTCTTAATATTCCAAAACGGGTTATACAAACATTCTTTAAAAGGAATTGTATTTTAAAATCTTTTCAAATTCTCGTCATAAAGACATTAAATAATCAATTAGGTACCAATTTTGGGTGTCACGAGGGTTCTAATCCTTCCTCGTGCGTAACCGACTCCCAAACCCGTTTTTCTAAATTTCGTAGACCAAAACTATCGTTTTAATAAATTAAAATGTTTTAACGATCAATCTTAAGGTGACCTGATCACACCTCAAAAAAGATTGGTGGCGACTCCAATTTCGTTTTAAAAGTCGACCCCGTTTTTCAAACAAAAAAAATGATTTCGACAAGTATTATTGCCTTGACTTACATTAAAGGCTAAATAGTTCATGACACTTTTTATTTTTTTAAATATTTTTTAAAAAAATTATAATTTGTAAATTATTTGATGACGTGACATATAAGATAAATAGTTTCATATCAACATGAAGCACATATGGACGTGGGTTGTCACGCCAACATCATTAAAATTACTGTTTTATTCAATATTTTTGTTTAAAAAAATAATTTGACTCTTTCTACAAGGCTAATGACCAAATTTAGCTAACAAGTAAATAATAGTCAAATTGACAAAAGATGTAAACTTGAAGGTTAAATTTATTATTATGCCAATATTATGTATGTTTTAATTATAATTTACAATTAACAAGATTCCACACTAAATTTACGAAGGGTTTTGTTTCGAAAAAAAAGTAAAGGCTTAAACCACAACAAAATAGCATTTAAATTGTACTTTTTAACTCAAGTTGTACCTAACTTTTTTTTTTTGTTCACAAGTGATAGCTAAATTATATTCTGTTACCCAAATTACCCCAGTTGTTAAAAGAAATCTCTCAACCAATCATTTTGTTACACATGGCAATTTTTAATTAAAACCCAAAAAAAGTTTAAATTATTTAAAAAAAACTTATAAATATATTCACCTCTATTGATCTTCACCCAAGAACTCTAGTAACAATCAAGAACCCATCGGAGAACTCATCCAAACGTAGTTTCTGACAACAAAACCTAGATTTTGACAAGCTTTTTTTTTCCATTTTTAAACCTCAATTTCAATTTTTTTTTTCTTACCTTGATTCAAGACTCATGTATTATTTTTCTTAAAAGAATTCTTCATTCTTTTCTATAAGCTTTTCATAAAATAGTTAATACTGGGTGAAGTTCTATAATGAAAAAAACCTGGATAAAGCATGAAACCCAAATAAAAATTTAGATTTCATATTTTACCTAGGCTTCATGTTTTATATGGGTTTTTTTAATCATAAAGGTTCACCGGCATTAACTATTTTATGCGAAATATATAGAAAATGAAGAACATTATTTTAAGAAAAATAACACGAGTTTTGAATCAGTGTGAGAAAGAAATCGAAATCGAGGTTTAAAAACAAAAAAGATACTCGTTAAAATCTAGGTTTGGATGAATTTTTCGATAAGTTCTTAAATTTTTCGTTACTAGAGTTCTTGCATGAAACAAAAGAGATTGCTTTATGTTTATAAGTTCTATTTAAAGCTAAGGGAAATGATATTTAACCTTTTTGAAATTTTTTAATTAAAAATTGCCACATGTAACAAAATGATTAGCTACAAGAATTTCTTTGAACTGTTGGGATAGTTTAGATAACAAAATATAGTTTATGTATCACTTTGGATAACAAAGTATAGTTTAGGTATCATTTCTGACAAAAAAAAAAAGAAATATTAACTTAGAAAAAAGAGTATAACCTAGGGATATTTTTTATTTAAGCCTAAAATAAAAAGGAAAAGAATCTCTCTCTATTAATAATTTAAAATTTTAAAAATTAAAATTCTATACTTTTGTTATTAATTAATAATGTTATCAATTGAAAGTCCAACGCTGAAACTAGATTGAACTAAATTCCTAAAATTTAAAGGCAGGATTAAATTTTAAAAAGCCTTAATAATACAGGGACTAGAGGTGCGATTAAACTATATCCATACACATATACTAGAAATTAAACTACAAAATTACACGTCTGAATATTATCCCTACCATGTGCATCAGAAATTGTCAGCTCTAATTGCATCCCTAGAAAAGCTTTATAAAAAAAGGGATAAAAACTGGAACATTTGTAGACAAAGATTAAGCAAAATCCCTTTCGAAGAACAAATGCCCTTTGATTCCTGTATGAAAGTAATAAGAAAATACAGATGTGAGATAATGTCTGAAACAGACCAATGACTAAAAGGACTAAAAAGAACTCCAGATTGAATTGCTGCTATCAAAAAGAAATCCTTGAAATGGGAAAAAAGTTGCATTGAATTCTGACAATATACACCAAATTCCTTCCTGTCTCAAACAATTCTTAAATTTCAAACTGTAACTAAATTTACAAACAATCACAAAACCAGGGTGTAAAAGAATACAATGTGTTAAACCACAGCTTGTTAGATACAGCAGCTGCAACAACAATCGTGAAACAATCTCCGGGTAATGTCGGGTTTACCCCTCAAATAGCAAAATTGTCGATTTCCCGTTCTCTGGCATCATATACAAAAAGATGCAACTCCCCATCAACTCAATCCCGGTGAAGTAATTAGACCGATAAATCAATGTGACCTCTGAAAAAAATCCTCAAAGCTACCAAAACCAAATTGTGTGCCCTCTTGCAACATTAAGAGGATAACAAAATGAAGTCAGACACAGAAAGGGGGGTCAGCAGCAAGATGTGCTCATTAAATTATACAGGTACAAGAAATGCCCATCAAAACCCTCTCCAAGCTGATCACGTAGCCGACGATGATCTTGAGTCTGCTGATTTGTTTGTATGACACATGCAATCAGGGCATGGGAAAGTATATATTGAATCGCTTGGCCTTTTGAGTTCAAATCCCTTTGAGTCACTATGAGACCGCATATTCAGCATTTGACGCTTGAAACTTTTCCACCTGGAATAAGATACTATTTCAATATGTATTTCTTCATGCTTATCTAACTACTAATATTTCCAAACTTTCTAACCCTCTAAAAATAATGACGCTAATAATATTTCTGTCTACATTATTACAGCCATTAAACTTGTAGGAGAAACCAATCCCTGTTTTAGCCGAAATCCTAATAGAGATCGCATATTTTTTATCATTTTTTATCCCCAAACTAAATCAATCATTTTGGTCCTTCGAGGAAAACAGGCAACTTAAAAGTATACATGGATTTAGAATTAAGATAAATGCATACCCAATATTAGGATTATCAAATAGTAATGCCATCTTTCGCTTGTCAGGTCGAATTGTCTTGGAGTGTCCTCCGTGCAAGTATCTCCTGTGCCCCATCAGAAAATGAGGAAAATTTCCACCTTGAGTGGTCACAAATACCTCACTATGAAGGCAAACAGTATAGTCTATGGCGGCCATCCTGGAAGAAAAGTTCTGAAAGCAGTAGTCCAAGTCAAAGAGATGAAAAAGAATCAAAATGAGGGAAAAAAGGAAGAGGTGAAATCTCCTATGTTCAAACCTTATATGGAGCAAGTTCTTCCTCCGATGCCAGCATCTCTTTTGTTTGCAAGTTGGGAAACATTTCCAATAATGGAGCCATTGTTTTCTCAGCGTTGTATATTTTTCCAGACGCCAAAAAGATATATGTATTGTTATCAAACCCCATTCCTCTAAGCATCAATCCAACCTAATAGGTGAGAGAACTCAAAATAAGTTATCATTGATACGAGAAGTAAAATCTGTCTGTACATATATATATGAACTAATTCCTTCATGCTAGTTAACACAAGAACATCAGTCATTACAGTAGAAATGCTTTACCATGTCGCATGAATAGTCAAAGAAATATACATGAATAGTCACTTAAATATGCCACCTTTATTAAGGTCAAGCAACAAACTAATTGTCAGATTACAGTTTACTAATAAGGAATATTTAGTGTATCAGATAGAATCCTGTAGATATTTTATTGACTGCTATCCCTAACTTTAAGGCTGTGTTTTAAGGGACAGCATCCCTAGAATCAGTTTCCTTCCTAGTTTAGAGTTTCCTAAAGTTAGGCTCACTATGTATATAAATATTAGTGTAATTCCTTGTGAAATAATATGACAGAAAAAGCCTATTTCTAACATGGTATCAGATTAGACCGATTTCTGGGAATTTTTTTCTGGTAATCTTTTACTCCCACACAACCCTCAAGCCTGCTTCTTTTGTTCAAAAGAAATGTCTGAAATTATCCAAACCAATACCAATGGGGATAGTTCAGAAATCTCAATGAAAAACTCCAACCAAACAAGTGAGTTGCAGAACATTCAAGTGGCCTACAGGTTAAATGGGAAGAATTACCTGAAGTGGTCTCAGCTGGTTCGCACGTTTTTGAAGGGCAGAGGAAAGCTGAATCACTTACTCGGCACAGGACCTAAAGAAGGAGATCCTCAGTTTGCTGCTTGGGATGAACAAGACTCTATGGTCATGTCTTGGTTATGGAATTCTATGATGCCCGAAATCAGTGACACATGCATGTTTCTTAACTCATCCAAAGAAATATGGGAGGCTGTGAAACAGACTTATTCTAAAGTTCGAGATGCTGCTTAAATCTATGAAATCAAGACTAAGATTTCATCCACCAAGCAAAGAAATCGTTCCATCACGGAATATTCTAATCTTTTGCAAAGCTTATGGCAGGAGATGGATCATTACCAGTGCATTAAAATGCAGTGCAGTGCAGATGCAGCACTCCTGAAATGGTTCATTGAAAAGGACCGAATTTATGATTTTCTTGCTCGGCTAAATGTTGATTTTGATGCAGTAAGAGTCCAAATACTTGGAAAGGAGGAGCTACCATCACTAAATGAGACACTCGCGATAGTTCGTGCTGAAGAAGGAAGAAGAGTTATGCTTGAAGATAATCGAGTAGATGGTTCTGCCTTAGTTACAAAGGCTGTCAGTGAGAGGAAAATTGCCATGGAATAGCCAACTGGCAATGATATGAAGCAGAAAGATTCTACAAGGCCTATTAAAAGGGAGTCTATATGGTGCACCTACTGTAAAAAATCTCGTCACACAAAAGAAAACTGCTGGAAGCTCCATGGGAAGCCACAGACAATTAAAAGGAATTTTTCCGAAAACAGCGGACAACCAAAGGAACAAGGGCGAGCAAATATAGCACGACAGATGGATGAAGAACAGAATTCTGGTGTTTTTGATAAAGACGAAATTGAGAAGTTTTGCTGGGATCATTGGAAAAGTCTTCTTCCACAGGTACTTGAAGTTTGGCACTTTCAGGTATTTCCTATTCTCAAAATTCTAATGTCTCGGACGCAGTCACCAACAGGTCTTGGGTCATTGACTCAGGAGCTACAGACCATATGACCCACTCCTCACACAAATTTGTTTCATATACACCTTGTCCTAGTAATAGAAAGATTACAGTAGCTGATGGTTCTATGATAACGGTGGCTGGTCAAGGTGATATTGTTATAAATAAGACCCTTACTCTTAAAAATGTCCTTCATGTTCCTAAACTATTTCCCAATCTTCTCTCCATCCAAAAACTTACCAGGTACTCTAATTGTAGTGTGGTTTTTTATCCCAATCAATGTTTTTTCCAGGAACAGAATACGAAGAAGATGATTGGACAGGCTAAGGAAGCAAATGGCCTATATTATCTTGAAGAATCTAGTGGAGAAATTAGTGCTCTGAATTCCTCACCATTATCTTTCCTATCAAAGTCTGTTCAAGCTAATAAAGACCAAATTTGGCTCCATCACCTCCGCCTTGGTCATCCTTCGTTTCCAGTCCTTAAATTTATGTTTCCTTCCTTGTTCAAAGGAATAAATGTTGAAAATTTCCATTGTGATGTTTGTGAACTTGCCAAACATAAACGTACCTCCTTTCCAGTAAGCAATAAAAGAACATCCGCTCCTTTTACTCTTATTCATAGTGATATTTGGGGACCATCAAACATTTCAAACATCTCTGGGGCTTGGTGGTTTGTTTCCTTTATTGATGATTGTACCCGTGTGTCTTGGATATTTCTTTTAAAACAAAAATCTGATTTAAGGTCTGTTTTTACAACCTTTTACAACCTGATCAAAACACAATTTGGGGCTGCAATAAAACGGTTTAGGTCAGACAATGCTAAAGACTATTTCAATCAGTTTCTCTCCTCATATTTTCAAGAAAAAGGCATTCTCCATGAATCCTCTTATGTTAACACACCCCAACAAAATGGTGTTGCCGAAAGAAAGAATGGTCACATTTTAGCTATTACTAGAGCTCTATTGTTTCAAAACAATGTCCCTAAAAACTACTGGGGGGGAGGCTGTTTTAGCTGCTACTCATTTGATAAATAGGTTGCCTACAAAGGTCCTTGACTCTCAAAGTCCTATACAAGCTCTATCTAAATTTTTTCCTGATTTCAATACCTCAAATCTTCCTCCCAAAATTTTTGGGTGTGTTGCCTTTGTCCATGTCCATTCTCAAAATAAGGGAAAACTCGATCCACGAGCTGTCAAAAGTGTCTTTCTCGGTTATTCCTCTACACAAAAAGGGTACAAATGCTATAATCCAGCCACCAAAAAATTTTTTGTTTCAGCTGATGTCACTTTTGCAGAAGAAGAAAAATTTTTTACTCATCCTTATCTTCAGGGGGAGAACTTATTCACTGAAGATAAGGGCAGAGATTTTTTTCTTCTTGATTTTCCAGCTTCTGTCCAGCCTGTCCAACTTAATTTTCCAGCTCCTATTCAGCAGCCAAACACTCAGCCCTTACCTACCAACCAGCCTGCCCACCTTGACCCTATGCAACCTGAAATAGAGCCTACTACACCTAAGTCACCAAAAGGAATTCAGGACACTACTCGCCCTTTACTAGTTTACTCAAGGAAGAAGGCACCGGTGCAAGTTCAATCATCTTCTTCGGATAAACAACCTACTGCTCTACAACACGAGGTAACTACTGAACCTACTTTGAATAATACTGAAAATTCAGATCAGAAAAACTATGATTTTCCCATTGCTATTAGAAAAGGAACTAGGGCCTGTACAAAACATCCCTTGTACTCATTCATGTCCTACAAAAACTTGTCCCATAACCACAAAACCTTTCTTACTAGCCTAAATTCTATCTCCATTCCCAAAACCGTATCCGAGGCATTAAATAATGAGAATTGGAAAAATGCCATGAAGGTTGAAATAGAAGCACTTAAAAAAAATAAGACATGGGATTTGGTAAAATTACCGAAAGAAAAGAAAACAGTTGGATGTCGTTGGGTGTATACAGTGAAATACAATTCAGATGGCTCTTTGGAGAGGTACAAAGCAAGATTAGTTGCTAAAGGGTACACTCAAAAGTATGGAATAGACTACCTTAAGACATTTGCCCCGGTTGCAAAGATGAACACTGTGAGAGTGTTGTTGTCACTTGCTGCCAACAGAGGCTGGAAACTATAGCAGTTTGACATCAAGAGAAGTCTATATGGATGTTCCACCAGAGTTCGGTTCAGATACAGGACAGGTAGTTTGCAAACTAAAAAAGGCTCTGTACGGACTAAAACAGTCCCCGAGAGCTTGGTTTGGAAGATTTACTAAAGTGATGCTCAAGCTGGGGTATAAACAGAGTCAAGGAGATCACACTCTTTTTGTAAAGCACTTATCTTCAGGGGGAATGACTGCTTTGTTAGTCTATGTAGATGACATTATAGTGACAGGTGATGATTTGGAAGGAATGGAAAATCTGAAGAAATGCCTAGTAAAAGAGTTTGAGGTCAAAGAGCTTGATAAATTAAAATATTTCCTTGGTATTGAAGTAGCACACTCTCGAGAAGGAATCGTCATATCTCAGCAAAAATACATAATTGATTTGTTGACAGAGACGGGCAAGTTGGGATGTAAACCAGCAGAGACACCCGTAGAAGTGAACCACAAACTTGGAGATGCACTAGAAGATGCAGTAGTTGATAAGGGTTCATATCAAAGACTCGTAGGGAAGCTCATTTACTTGTCACATACTAGACCGAATATTGCCTATGCAGTTGGTGTTGTAAGTCAGTTCATGCACAATCCTAAAGAGTCACATCTTCGAGCTGTATAACAGATTCTACAGTACCAAAGGAATCCTATTTAAGAAAGGGGAGAATTTAACCCTTGAAGCCTATACTGATGCAGATTATGCAGGATCTATGATCAACCTCGGGCTATTGCACATTTCTGGGAGGCAACCTTGTAACTTGGAAAAGTAAAAAACAGAATGTTGTGGCTAGATTTAGTGCAGAAGCAGAAATTAGAGCGATGGCTCTTGGAATTTGTGAATTATTATGGCTGAAAATTATTTTGGAGGATTTGAATATCAAGTGGGAAGGTCCAATGAAGCTGTATTGTGATAATAAGTCTGCTATAAATATTGCACATAATCCAGTGCAACATGATCGTACGAAGCACATTGAGGTTGACAAACATTTCATCAAGGAGAAACTTGACAGTGGCCTAATTTGCACTCCATATGTGTCCACTGATGGACAACTGGCAGATATCCTTACTAAAGGATTATCTGGGAAGACCTTTCAGAAACTAGTAAGCAAGCTGAGAATGGATGATATCCACTTCCCAGCTTGAGGGGGAGTGTCAGATTACAATTTCCTAATAAGGAATATTTAGTGTATCAGATAGAATCCTGTAGATATTTTATTGACTGCTATCCCTAACTTTAAGGCTGTGTTTTAAGGGACAGCATCCCTAGAATCAGTTTCCTTCCTAGTTTAGAGTTTCCTAAAGTTAGGTTCACTATGTATATAAATATTAGTGTAATTCCTTGT
This sequence comes from Gossypium australe, assembly GCA_005393395.2. Classification (NCBI taxonomy): domain Eukaryota; kingdom Viridiplantae; phylum Streptophyta; class Magnoliopsida; order Malvales; family Malvaceae; genus Gossypium; species Gossypium australe. The sequence continues at coordinate 27,203,437 of CM016616.1, read as the reverse complement.
GAAATAATATAACAGAAAAAGCCTATTTCTAACACTAATTAAACCATCAAATAGTCAAAGAAATCCCCTAAGGCAGTACAAAAGCAATAGCAAGTCATCTTAAGGCAGTACAAAAGCAATAGCAAGTCATCTTAAGGCAGTACAAAAGCAATAGCAAGTCATCTTCTTAAGATTCCATTACTTCAAACAGAACCAGAATTCATAAAGGAGTGGTCAAATTCTGAAATCAGTCCTTGAAATATAAAAGAATGTTGATTAGTCACTATACTTTATTAGGGTAAATTGAGTCCCTAATATTTGACTCAATTTGCACAAATAATAGATTATGACCAGGTAACAGAACAGAACAACTTATAATGACTAGACCAGAAAAAGTAGTTCCATAATTTCAACTAATGAATTCTTTTTGTCAGGTAAGACCTGCTATTAATTTATTGCAAGCCAGTCTAAAAATTCTAGTTTTTATTTGATGTCATAAATCAGAGAATGAATAGAAATTTTATCATTTCATCAGGTAATATTAATATTTTGAGATCCTCTGACTACCATCAGCAAACAAGCAATAAATAATCAAGAAAACCTGTAAACCCGTTCATATAGATGTTCTTTTAGCTACACTGATCTACCAAGTACCATTCCAATCTAACACCAATAAAATTATCTTTGCTTTTCGGACGACTATCAATAATTGAATTACCATCTTGTAAAGATCAATCCAGTTTAATTTTCAATGGAAGTAACTTTAGTAAACAACAAAAGTGCAACCAAGAGTACCTCTAAAGGAGTAAGTGGACATTTCCCATTAATCCTGATTGCTCCAGGGCGTATAACTCGACCAGGTTTCGTAAACTTCCCTTTCCAACCTCTTTCCCTTGCTTTTTTCATGTCTTCTTTTTCCTGCTCCCCACCATCAAATACACAACAAGAGAAAGCAACCATATCCTGCAAATCAAGAGTATGTTATACACATTTTACAAAAACCGAGTTGATAAATATTATCTTTTACCAGGGGAAACCTATGGCTGCCAACAGTCATAGCAGTAATCCTTTTTATGATCATCACAACACTAACCTCTTCAAAGCGAAGATGCACGGAAACATACTTGCCACCACTATTTGCACTGAGCTCTTTCATTCTGGCAACCAAAGTTTCCCCAAGGCTCAATATTGGACTTGAAAACCGTAAAGCTTCATAATTTGCCAAGCACCTCAGTCTTTGGACAGCTGGAGGAGCATCAAACGATAAGCGGTTTGCAAAAGGAGAAATCCTTATAATCCTGAGTCATTCAATCAAAAAGAAAGCAGCTCAAATTAAGACAAGAACAAACAGTGTACTTTATTGATAGATAATTACAAGATGAAGAAAATAAAATTGGTAACAAAAATGCCAACCTATGCAAAATTTAGCCCTTAACATTTACTCCTTTGGTCATTTTGGCTCTAAATTTTTTTATCACTTTGGCTCTCAACTTTCAAATTTTAGTCAAATTACCTTTTTCTAGATGGAAAAGTTTAATAGACCATAAAAATTTTAACACTGAGGTGGCAACTCACATGACAATCCACATGTACTTCATAAAATTTTTAAAAATTCAACAAATTAAAAAAAATAATTAAAATCTTTTAAAAAATATTATCCGCATCAACAATAAAATTCACAAAGACTATTGTTAAAATTTTAACAGTTCAATCAGCTTTTCTGTTTTTAAAAAAGAAAAAACTGACTATATTTTGAAAATTGAAAGCCAAAGTGATCCAAAACTTAAATTAAGGTTTAAGTGATAAAACGGATAAATGTTAACAGCTAAATTTAGCAAAAAAGGTATTTTTCCAACGTTGCAATTAGCAATAACATCTAGAATTCCTATACATCTCTCAAGTAAACAAGCTAAGCTTAATGCCAGTTTACCATTACTTTTGAAAAGTACTGCAAAAAACTGCAATGAAAAAAGAGCTTTAAAAAAATTTGGTTTAAGATTCAAGTGTTTAACATTGTTGTCAAAAAGTGCTTTTGAGAAGATAAAATATCCATTTTTAAACAGATATTGTAAAATAAAAAATATGCATTTAAATTATATTAAAATTTATTAATATTAAGATATAATCAACTTAAATTATAATAAATATATAAAAATAATTTATTGTAACTCATTATTAATATTTAGATGTATCAAATATAAATTTTAAATATTTTTTAAGCAATTAATATAAATTATTTGTAAGATTTAATTTGAATACATAAATCCTATGTTAACTATTAAAATGCAACTATTACAAATTCAAATATATAATGCTATATTTGAAATAAATTTTAAAACAGATAATTATACTCAATATGAATACAAAAAAGATATTGAATAATAAATGAGGTTGAAAATGACATTTTGACTCCAAAAGAGCTTTTCCAAACTCAAAAACTGGGTCCAAAGGCTCTTTTCCCTTTAAAAATTATCTGTTTAGCATTGTTTATGGCTCCAAAAGTTCTTTTGCCTCCAAAAGAACTTTTGAAACGCAATGGTGAACAGAGCCCTAAAAAGAAACAATTAAGCAACAATAATGCTCAAACTCACTTTTCTTCGAGGAGCTTGGGTAGGACTACATCCTTATAATACTGAATGGATGACCAGGCTTTAATTCTGAAGTTGTAAACATTAGTCAAATTGTTGTCAAATCGTTCCATTATGTACTCAGGAATCTTATTAACAACTCGTACATCATTCTTCAAGGCACTGATGAAATAATCTTCATCATAGATATCTTTGAATTTGCTGGAAAAATTGAAAAGGTACACAGATTTCAGTTGACATGATAACAAAACGATTGGTAAAATGTGATCATATCACAAGAGTCTGAAAGGAACAAGTGTAATGCACAAAAGAAAAAAATAATGTTCAAACTAATAAATGAGGTACAGAACCAAGAAAATTGAAAATCAAAGTTAGTTCAAGAAAAATTTCAAGAGTTTTTTTCATTTGAGGAAATAGTTTTTTTTTTTAATTCATTTCATTTTTTTTTCTCATTTTAACACTTCCTCAAAATTTTTCTTCCCTACTTGAAATGAAAAGATAATAACCCCAATCTGGCTTGAAATGCAATTCCAGTAGTATTAAATTTTGTATTTCAAAAAATGTGGAGTCCTCAACCCAAAAATATCGTGCGAATAATACACCTAATTTCAGTAATATTTTAATCAACAAAGATTCACATCCCACACCTACCAGTATAGCAAAATTGTACAGCTCAGGACACAAAATTAAATTATTATTAATGAACCTCCCCATGAGAATCAGATCATAGGATATCTTTCAGGTTAAGCTTCTCAATAGATGTTAATTTGTCAGAGAACTGATACTCCCCCCCCCCCTTTTTTTTTCTTTTTCCCCAGTAGTTGATTACTAAATTTTTGTACACTTCTCCTTGATGGTACACTAAGAACATAACAACTGGAAATAGAATATCACGAACCTGGGATCTCTCCATATGCTATGAAAATGGAAGTTTGGGATTAGAAGTGTTGCATTAAGATAGCCAGCCACAGCAACAGCATTGCATATCTACAGAGTATCCAAAACAACCAAGTAGAGAAAATATTTAATGCGATCATAAAATACATAAGCTTTTAAAAAAAGGAGGTAAAACGTAAATTGTTAATAGAAACTAATGAGAAATAAAACCAACCGAAGTCCTCTGCTGATTTAAGCCTCCGTTTGCCTCAACATACATGTAACCATTTGATTCAGGTAAGCCTATAGTGGTTGAAAGAACAGCCCAGTTTTAAACTAATGAACATAGTCAACAATCAAAATCCATATTCATGCATATAAAATTGGAGAATGCATATACACATGCACATAGAAAACAAGCAAATACCTCTAATTTGCAAAACACCAGAAATGGCACATAGAACTCTAAATGAGCGACATTCAAAATGTCAGTAACATAAGAAGCAAATTGGCAATCCTCAGCACCCAAGATCATCAACTTACCAGCCTGAAAATCTAGTGAATCAACAACTGAGTTGTCTGACCTTTTAAACAAATGGTTTCTACATCTAATCTAGATATATATGTGCGCCAGGAAATTTATAATTTGTATAGATAAGGGAGGGCCAAGAATCAGAAGCAACGTTTTTTCAGTTTTCAAAGTGTGCAATCCCAACTCCGTTTGACAAGTACCATTCATTTAGAAAATCACTACTATTCCAATTTTTTATAGTCAAACTTAGAAGCTTGCAACAACTATGATCGCCCAAAATATAAAGAGGATACTAGATACAAGTTAAACATAAGCAACTCGTTCCATTAGCCAAAAGTAATGCCAAGAACAAGATTAATCGATATGGATATATTTATATTTTAGAGCCACATTATGGTTGTCAGAAAACTATAAGAATCTAATTAATATCAACGAAGCTGCAGAAACATTATAATAATCTTCTTAAACAAAACAAAGGGAATAAGACATAGTTCCATACCTTCAAATGACTTGTTTACACAAGGCCTCCACTCCCTTCCTTTGTAGGAATTTTTCCAAATAGTCGAAATCTACAACAAATTCAATAAGTTTAGGGAAGATATAATAACAAATAATGAATAAGCATCAGATGTAAATCTCAATAATCAATTTAATATCTACAAAGCCTTCACCGTGCAGCTGTTGCAGTATAGAACACTACAAAAGTTAGATATGACAGTATAATTAGATTGTATTGTAATTCATATTGCCCTTAGGAAGCAGACCGGGAAAAACTTAAAAAGAAAGAGCATAAAGTCAGACACTGATACAAGCAAAGAAGAAATGAACCCAATTATGAAAAGAAACCATAGCAACTGTTTACCATCCTAGTGTTCTGGTAAAAAAGTGATTTGATTTATTCATATTCCGCTTCTGAAAAAGACTAATATCTAATTATCAAGTTAGATTTAGGAGAAGCAAGTCATCAACAATCCACCAGTGCTGCTCTGCCTAAAGATTTAATCAATCAACGGAAGCTTCTGGATTCAATTCACTTAAGCTGCAATTATTTTTACTACAATATATAAAGAAAAAAGACAACTGGCTAGACAATGCAGTTTCCATGTTCTTCAGATCCAGATACGATCCCAAAGATTGTTACAGCTGGAAATGAAACATGTACAACAAGACACAAGGGTCTACTTCCTCAGCAACCAACAGTGATTTTTTTATTTTTAAAAAAAAAAAGGAATAATGCAAAAAATGATTCCTTGATTCAGCATTCTATTTCTCGGTAATCTTCAAACTGAGAAAAAAATTTAAAATCTTTACGTTATTTCTAAATTTCAAGAAACTATTCGGAAATCTAAAGTCTAACACATTATCAATAACACAACAGGAAAAAGGCAACTATATTATCCAAGTTCCTCAAATTCTACCAAGATCCAAACCAAGAAGGAAAAGAAATCAAACAAAAACTCCAAATTCAAAATGGTTCAAAAGACAAATCCGAGCCAAAAGTGAAAATCTTACCAAAAAAAAAAAAAAACTCGACCCGCAATAATAAGATCCAAGAAGCATCAGAATTGAGTAAAAAGGAACAAATAAAAAATAAGTGACTCACCGCATCAGCAGAGGAATTATCGGCATTCATATCAATTTTAAGCTTCTCATAAAGCTGGGGACTCCGGTAAACAGAGCCGGGTGCGGGTCGGTGTTTAATAACGGGAACCACATCAAACGAAACGGTGCCCATGTAAAGAAGCATCCCAGAGATGTAAATGAGTGGAGCAAAGAGAAAAATCCCTTGTCGACGAAGAAGAACCGAAAGAAGTAACCAAGCGAGACGGTGGGCTATGGTCCGCCCCGGTTGGAACGGGCTAAACCGACCCGACTTCCTTCCGTGGCGGTACCTCGGTGACCGTAGTGGTGACGCCGGCGGTGATGGGGTGCTGTGGCCGCTACTTGGAATCCTATTTTTTGCGTGCATTTGAAAAAACAACAAAAAAAGGAAAGAAGAAATTGTTCCTCTGTTTATTTTAAATTTTATATATATATTTCCCCTTTAATGGTTACGTTATAGAGGAAGATGAAAGCTTTGTATTTTCTTTTTCCTGTCTCTCCTGTTGGTGGGGACGAGAGAAAGAAAAGAAAAGAGAGAGGAAGAGCCGAAGAGGATTTTTTTTTTTCTTTTCTTTATTTGAATTTTTGGGTGTAAATTGGATGTTTGTTTGTAGTGATCGAAAGGAAAGGGGAGAGAAAGAGGATAGCACGTGCAAGTGGTGTTTGGGAGGGAGGGAGGGAGGGAGGGAAAATAATAATAGGAGGTGTGTTTGGAAGGAAAAGATTTGTTCTTTTTTATTCCAAAGTCACTCACATCACATGTTTTATACGCTCTTCTTTTTTTTTTTTTTTTTGTGAAAAAACTCCATTCTTCTTACTTCATTCTTAGGCATCAATCTTGACGTTTTGAAGTTATATTTTTTTATTTATTAAGGGTAAATTAAAAAAATAGTTATTTTTATTTGCTTTAGATTATATTTTAGTCATTTAAGTTTAAAATATTAAGTTTTAGTCACTTATGTGATCGTTTTGTTACAAAATGGTCACTCTAGTATTAAACACCGGTTCCTCCCTAACGACAGTCCTACGTGGCAGTCTAAATGAGTTTTAAATGCCAATTTGAATATCCAGTTGCTAGGATGAAAATAAATTTTTAATTAATTTAATTTAATTTAAATTGCCACGTAAAACATTCAAGTTGGCATTTAAAAACTCATTTGGACTGCTATATAGGACAGTCATTAGGGATGTAATAAAGCTTAACGGTAGAGTGAGTAGTTCGTAAAAAAATGATAACATAAATAACTAAAACATAATATTTTAAATATTAATGATTAAAATATAATCTAAGAAAAATAAAAGTCTATTTTTATAATTTACTCTTATTGTAATTAAACATCTTGCGTCGTGTATTTCATAAGCTATTATCTTTTTTTCTTCTCATAATTTTACTTTTCAGAATTTTCAATAAAGAAAGGGAGACTCAATTTGGATATCGGGGTTTAATTATTAGCTAATTAAGTTTTCTTCTATCAATATTGATCTCCGATATAATGCTTTTATTGGGAATTGGTTTCCTAAAATAAAAAATCAGACAATGCTATAATTGGTTTTGGGTTCAACCATCGACTTAAAAGAATATACTCGTTTTTTTTCACTTTAATTTTATTTTATTTTTCACATTTTAATATCTAACGTTATTATATATTCCTAGTTGTTAAAAGGTAATGATTGGAATATCCAACCAATCATATGTTGCCATATGTCATATGATGATACAATGAAGTCATCTTATGAAAAAACCTAAAGGTTTAAAGATAAATTTAATTACTAATATTTACATATTGTACCAAAATGGTTATAACTATATTTTCTATCGAGTTAATTTTTTTAAATAATTACATTTATTTTTATTAAATTAAGAGTTTTTTATTTAATGTATTATTTATTTTATTATTTTTCACATGTAATTAACTTATAGGATTATTTATGTAATACATCTCATTAAAATTATTCCATATTTGAAATTTCACATCATCCTTGTTAATTTTTTTAATATTACTTTCATTAAATTTGTTAGAAAAAATAGTTAAAAAAAAAGTTGATGACCAAAAAAGGCTCAAAAATACAATTAGGGTCATTTTGACAAGACATGCAAACATTAGTGACCAGTTTTGTCATTAAGCTAAACGTAAAAGATATTTTAAAATGAAAAAGAATTACAAAAGTTAATAAAATTAATAAAAATTTTAAAAAAGTATATATTAGAAATTTTGAAATTTTTAAAATTTTATAAATCAAATTTACTAGATTTTGAACAGAGATCGCCGTCTTTTGGAAGGATAACGCCTACGATAATTGTTTTATAATTCAATCAATCAAAATTTATAATTGGTAGATCTTTTTATGTGATAAATTTGGATAAACTTTTTAATTATTTAAAAATGAGAAATAATGTTATTTCAATTAAATAATATATTTAATTATTTCAAATGATTTTTACTATCCCAAGGTAAACCATTTATCTCTAAACCAATATCTTAATTTAGAAATAAAAATTTTATGCCAACAACCTCTTAGTCTAATGACAAGAGCATTATATTGTTATGAGAGCTTGAGTTTGATACCAAGCAATCACATTCCCTTCCCCCAATTATCAAAAAAGGAAATAAAAATTTTATAGGTGAAGTGAATATCTAAATATTAACATACGCATTTGTTGCCTTAAAATATTGAACCCAACCATAAGGTGTGACATGGTAGTTATTCCCCTTGTGCCTCAACCATGTAGTTGAGAGTTTAACCTCGTTCATGGGAATGTAACACATTTTGTGGCTAGTGTCATGGTGGTTATTCTCCTTATGCCTCAACCATGTAGTTGAGAGTTCAACCTCGCTCATGGGAATGGAACACATTTTATGACTAGTTATTTTATCTCTTTAAAAGAACCCGCGACAAAGGGATTAGTCTAGTCCAAATGTATCAAATAATTTGTCTATGTAATTTCATATAATATGTAAACAATACAAATAATTTTTTTATTATTTTTTATGCAACGGAAATTTGAATCCAAGTTATTTTAAAAAAAAATGGATATCTAACCAATAAATCACAAGTTAAAATTGGAACTCTTTATTAATCAGTCTGTTCAATAATCCAACAATTGAGGTTATGAATTAAGATAAACCTATTATAAAAATAACATGGGTTCTAGATAGATCTATTCATAGACAAGGTTATCCGCTCAAGCCCGAAGGTCTTTTCAAAATTTAGAAGAATTTGGATAAAAATATTAGGCTCGAAAAATAGACGTGGGCAAAAAAATAGGCTCATTTAAAATATAGGTCGGGCTCGAGCTTGAACATTCAAGGTCCGAACCTGGCCCAACTTGACCCGTTTTTAAAAATTTGTAATGTTTTATATTATGTTATCTTTATATATTATGTAATTTATAACACATAAAATTAAAAGCTATAGTAGTATTAATAAAAACATTAAAAAAAATTAAGATGACTATATATAAAATTTTAATAAATAAAATGTATATAAATTTATTAAATTTTTAAAAAATAATATAAGACGAGTCTAAAATAGATTTGAATTGAGCTGAACTTAAACAAATATAAAATATATTAATCAATTGGATGAGTTCACAAACACCTCATGTTCTAGAAAGCATGTCATCTTGGACGCTAACGTAAAAATGCCTTAATGGACAATGACATGTCCTTATATTCATTAAATTGATAAATGGATTATTATGGTATTTATCCTCTTGCCAAGCTCTATAGAAGCAATCTTTAGTTGGTATATGTAATAAAATCAAACATATCACCCAAGGCCAAGATTAGTAAGAAATTGCCAAGCACATCTACTGAAATTGTAATCGATACAATATAAAATAAAGTTCCTTATCTTAAAAATGGTTAACAACAATCGCATATCTTAAGAAGACTTTTGCTAGATAAGATGATGAAATAGGCAAAACTTAAACAAAATTTTATATTAATTGGGTTAACTTACAAATTGATACTTAAATTATACTATTTTTTTCGTTTTGATACATATATTTTTTTCGGTCAGATGTGGTACTTAAACTACTTCTTTTCTCAAATTGGTACTTCCATTAGTTCAATTGTTAGTCAAACCATTAATTCTATTTTCAAAAAAGGCTTAACTTACAAATTAATACCTAAATGATACATTTTTTTCTGGTTGGCACCTAAACTTTTTTTGTCACAAGTAGTACTTGAATTATTCTTATGTTATCCATTTTACACCAATATGGTATATCTGTTAGAAAAATTCTACCCAATAATAGACGGTTACATCACATAAACTTTTAAAGAAATTAATTCTTTTTTTCTTTTACATTATTTTTCTCTTTTTATTTTTTCTCTTTTTTCTTTCTTCTTCATTTATAATGTTGAGAATACCAACAATGCTCGAAATTTTCTCCTTTAAGGTTGTGATGCTATCGATTAATTTTGTTTTCAAACTTCACCGCCTCCTTCAACTAATGAGATCAAAAAAATTCTTTCATTGATCAAAACTAGCATTTTTAGAACCATATTGATTGGTTAAACTGAGAACCAATAAGAAACCCAAAATGCCCACACTTGTAGAAGAAGCCTAAGATGAGAGGAAGAAAGAAAAAAATATAAAGTGAAAATATATACAAAGAGAAAATAATATTTGTCTTTTTTTCTCCAATTAAAATTTTTAATTGGCTATTTTTTCACATTAACTTAACGATTAAACTAATAGAGGTATCAACTTGGGAGAAAAATAGTTTGACAACGAAACATGTAGGTACCAAAATGAGAAAAAATGCATAGTTTAAGTGTCAATTTATAGGTTAAGACTTTTTTAAAAAATAAAATAAACTTAATGGTTTGACTAACAGATGTACCAACTTAGGAAAAAGAGTAGTTTATGTACCAAGATGACAAAAAAGATATAGTTTAAATACCAATTTGAAGATAAGCCAAATTAACTTGAACACGATATAATCAAACAATAAAATTGATTACAATATATCAATATAAAATAAGGGTAAACTATACAAATTGTCCCCCTAAAACAAAGAGAACAAGAAGTAAAAGAGAGCAAAACTTGGAACGAAAAATAGCAAATTTTGAGAACTAAACTTGCGAAAATGGATGTGTACATTCACAACTCTACTTAACTCTCTATTTAAAGAGCTAAATGTTGGGATTTAGTGCCCTTAATGTAGTAATTTCGTCTATGTACTTGTAATTTTTCAAACAAATTGGTTTAATAAATATCCATCAATATCATTAATATCTTTTGTATATTTTCCTCAATGATTTTTGCGTGTTAAGCAAAATGAAAGCAAACATTGGTTCATTGATTATCTAACATTTAAACTAATATAAAGTGGTATTGCGTGGTTGGATCGTAATATGGAAAAATAACTTATATTAGTAGATAATCTAAACACGTCCTTAGTCTAATTGAAATTGAGCAATTTGATTGAAAGACTAATATACTGTCTATCAAGTCCAGTTAGAGAGATACCTTGTCTTAGGTATGAGATTAGATGACTCCCATAAGATAGAGACATGGATGTGACTAGTTGGATTGATAGTACATCAAATAGGACCCAGGTAGAATAAATCCTATGTAACAACCCGTTTGTCAGTGGTGTTGGAAACAGTGGTTTCAGGGCCACCAAATCTGATGAGTAAATTCGTAAATATTATTATTTAATATTTATGAGTCAAATATGGTTTTAAAAAAGTTTTTGATTTGATAATTTATGTTATATAAGCGATCTATTAAGTTCAAGTGGTAGGTCTACCTCGTTTCTATAAACCGAGTCGTAAATATTTTTATAAATATTTACGGAGTTTCACTAAGGTGGTATTAAAGTTTTGTTGAAAAATTTTAACGTTTCAATAGTTAATTAAGCGAAAAGGACTAAATCATAAAAGTTGAAAAAGTCAATCTCTATTAATTTAAATATGTTAGTTGCTTAAAGAATTATAGTTGGATTGTAACACCCCTTACCCATATTCGACACCTGAACCGGGTATGGGGCATTACCGTACTTAACTTGCTCAATCACACAACATCGATTCATAAAATTTCATTTCAACTTAAAACTTTTCATTCAAGACCTTAATGTCCTTATTATAGGTCTACGAGACCCTAAACTTGCACCCGGAATGATTCGGGACCAAACCAGGAACTTTTGGACACTTAGAAAATTTTGTCACAAAATAGGGCCACACGCCCATGTGAAGAGGGACACGCCCGTGTGGGCAGGTTGTGTAATCACCCACGCCCATATCCCTAATTCGTATGGATTTTATTTTTCATTTAGAACCTACAGGGGTTTTCATACGGTCAGACACACGCCCGTGTCCCTCACACGGCCATGACACGTCCGTGTGTGAAAACCTTGACATTCTATTTATGACGTCATCATCTCAATAAGGTCACACGGCCAAGGCACACGCCCGTGTCCTTAGACCATGTGTCGAAATAAATTCCTAATTTCAGGTGCAGACTTCACACGGCCCGGACACATGCCCGTGTCTTAGGCCGTGTCTCCCACATGGTTGAGACACACGACCGTGTCTCAGCTCGTTGTTTACTATTGGGTATTCTAACTTGCCAACCTAGTATGCATGGGGACACACAGCCTATCAACATGCCCATGGGGCTGACCGTGTGTCACACATGGCCTAGACACACGGACGTGTGTCTACCCGCGTAGACAATTGTAAGGCTATCTACCAAGCCAATTGCCACCCTACAAGGCAACCACACTCATACCAATTCAATTCAACATACATCATGACCATAAGGCACTTCTAAGAACCCAAAATCAAGACATCCACACAAGCATGCACTTCATGAACTTCATCATCATTGAATATATAAACTTGTCAAGTATTGGCCAATTTTCAATTACCATTTACAAAATGAATTTAATGACATTAATAGCCACACATTGGCTAACAAATATGACATAACACAAATTAACCAAGTTCCTATACATGACATACTCAAAATTAATCAAACTATGCTATACCAAAGAGAAGTTGATAGTGTGATTCCGAACTCTGACGTCCCACGACCCCCGAGTTAGTTTGGCAGTACTACAAGGAAAAGGAAAATGAGAGAGGTAAGCATGAAGTTTAGTAAGTTTGCATGAAATAAATAGCAACATAAAGGCTCATAAAGTCATCCATCCATTGCATCGAATAAAAACACAAGGTCTCAAGCACATTGCCATAACTTACTCATGCTTACTCTTACCAATTACATGTCATGTCACATATCGTATACATTTCTCGTGAATTACTCACATGTACCTGTATCACTTCATCACATAGCTTTAGCACTAATTTCATCTCTATTATAAGCTTAACTATTTATCTCAATGAATCACTTGAAATACCCGAGGGTACACAATCATCATCATTCACATAAACACGACGCCAATGTCATATCCCAGATATGGTCTTACATGGGGTCACATCTCGATGCTGATGCCATATCCCAGATATGGTCTTATACGGGATCTCATATCGAGGTCGATGTCATATCCCAGATATGGTCTTATACGATTTTCATATCCAATGCCGATGCCATATCCCAGATATGGTCTTACACGAGATCTCAATTCGGTACCGAGGCCATGTCCCAGACATGGTCTTATACGCGACCTTACCAAACTCATGTCTTAATGATGACATCCTATAACAGCCGATTTAGGGGCTAGTCGGAACAGTGATCTCAGGATCACTAATCCGAGATTTGAGAAAATTTATTTTCATTTGGTTTTATGAATTAGTATAAGGTTGTATAAGTACATGAGAATTTTGGAATTTAAATTCTAGCGATTTCATGTTTAATCGCGAAAAAGGACTAAATCGCATAAGTGCGAAAGTTCCATTTTAATTGCTAAGGGTGTCAAATAGCCATATATTGATGATTGTGGGTCTTTAAAAGGTAATTAGACCCCCAAAACATTAATGGCCAGCCATAGGGGGCAAAGATTGACCAAGTAGGCCAAAGTGGATGAGTAGGTGGACTAACTAGTAGTTTAATAGTAAAATAAAGAAAAGATGATGTCCATCTTTCTTGTTCATCTCTTCCACCGAAATTTTCAAGCAAAAATAGGGGTTTTGAAGGCTTAAATTTTTAGCAAGCTCTCCTTCATTTTAGTAAGTGAGTTTGATGATCTTTTTTTTTGTAATAATTGTACTTTTGAGACCTCTAAAGCTTAAGCTTTCAAATGAGGGGACTATTGTGCAATATAGTGAAAAGTTTAGATTTTTGCCATGAGAGCTATCATTGTTATTTGCTGCATTTTTATGGAAGAAATTGAGTCTTAGTTGTTAGATGAACAACTTTTGTGAAAGGTGTTGTCTTGAAAACATCTAATTGGACCTTGATGAAAAGGTCACAAATTTGTAGTAATCATGTGAAATGTTGACTTTTGATGATAGCTATAAGAGTATTAAATGTTCACCTAGGCTTGTTGAAGGTAGAAATGTGATTAGAATTTATTTCCGAGCCTAGGGGCAAAATGGTCATTTTTGCCAAAGTCTAGGGGCAAAATAGTAATTTTGCCAAAGCATGATTATTGAAATGCTTTTATTAATGTGATGATTAAAATGAGCTAAATTGTTATTATAGATCAAGAGATATGAAGCCTGAATCGAAACCGAGACAAGAACAAAGTCGAGGATTAAATTGCATATTTATATACATTTTGAATATCGAGGTAAGTTTGTATGAATTTAAGGTTTCACATGTATTTTCAATAAATTGCTTATTATGTTGTATAATATACACTATTTTCAAGAAGTTATGATTAATGATATATTGATAAGAAAGTGAATGAGAGTATGTAAGAGGAAGTCCCGGTTGAAGACTCGGAATAATGAGGAATACTAATATCATGTTATGAAACTAGGAAAGTCCGTGTAAGACCATGTCAAGACATGGCATCGGCACCCAAGGAGTGTAGGTCCCGTGTAAGACCATGTCTGGACATGACGTCGGCACCGAACGTAGATCCTGTGTAAGACCATGTCTGGGATATGGCATCAACATCGAACAAGGAAGGTCTCGTGTAAGACCATGTCTGGGACATGGCATCGACACCATACAAGGAAGGTCTCGTGTAAGACCATGTCTAGGACATGGCTTCGACACAAAAGAAAGATCTCGTGTAAGACCATGTCTGGGACATGGCATCGACATCAAGTTAAGGGATCCCATGTAGGACCATATCTGGGATATGGCATTGGCATCATGATGCGATCCCATGTAAAACCATGTTTGGGACATGGCATTCGCATCGAGACCCATGTGTGATGAGATTGAGTAACCTCAGTTATTCTGGGTAATTCATCGGGAAAAGAGCCAAGTATGAAAGAGGTAACAAGAAAGCTAAGTAAGTAAATATATTAATAAGCTAAGTTATTCAAAGATGATAAAGAGTATTATTCAAGTTAAGGAAGATGAAGATTGAGTTTATGTTTGCATTAGCAAAATACACTAATTTATGTGATTAAGTGATACAGGTGTCATGAGTACATTACAAGTATGAAATTGTCATATTACATGTGATGAGTAAGGATAAGTATGAGTAAATAAGCCAAGTACTTGAGATTTATGTTGTCACTATTTCATGATAGATGAATTATATTTAGAAAATATATTGCTATATGAGTTTCATGCAAACTTACTAAGCTATATGCTTACTTCTTTCATTTCTTTCTTCCTTCTAGTTTTGCCAAACTAGTTTGGGGATCATAGACGTCGGAGCTCGGATCACACTATCAATCATTATTTTGGTATAGCCTAGTTGTTTATATTAAGTATGGCATGTATATGAATCATTTTATTTTAAGTTATGTCTTAAGAGGAGCCAAAGTGTTGGCTATTAAAGTAATTATTCTTTTTGTATATGACTAAAGAGATTGGCCAATATTTATTAAGTTTATACATAAATTGATGATGAGTTATGCATTAATGTTCATGTTTTTGATAAAGTATTTGATTGGTTGGATTGGGTATATGAATGATCTTGATTTCAGGGTGGCAATTGGCTTGGAAAATAGCCTTTAAGTGTCCACACGGGTAGGCACATGGGCGTGTGTCTAGGCCGTGTGTGACACACGGTCAACCCATATGGGTGTGTTAACAGGCCGTGTGTCCCCTGCATGTTAGTGTTTTAAGTTAGTGTCACCCATGGGCTAGCCACAGGGGCGTGTGCCTAGACCGTGTGCTCCTTAAGGTGTTGATGACGTCACAAACAGAATACCCCTAATTTTTCACACGGGTGAAGACACAGGCGTGTCTAGGCCGTTTGAAGGACACGGGCCATTGACACGGGCGTGTGTCAAGCCGTGTGAAAGCCCTTGTAGGTTTGTAATAAAAATAAATTGTATACGGGCTAAGGACATGGGCGTGTGAGACCACACGGCCTGCCCACACGGGCGTGTCCCAAGTCACACGGGCGTGTGACCCCTGTTTAGACAAAAATTTTCAAAAAGGGTAAAAGTTTCCGGTTGAACTTCGAAACCTTCTGGATGTATGTTTATGGCCTCGTAGGCCCATGAGATGAATGTTATGACTAAGAAAGAAAAATTTTTAAATCAAAACAAAATTTTATAGCCCGTTAATACATGTTTAAGTAAGGCCAATGATAGTAATGCCTCGTATCTGGTCCCGGTGTAGAACACGGGTATGGGGTGTTACATTTAGTGGTATCAGAGCTATGATTTAGTCGATTCTAGGACTAATGTAGTGTAAGTATGAGTTTAGCTATACATGTCATACATAAGAGTATTTTCATAATAATAGTGTGACGACTCCTGACGACTTAAATTGTGTTTTCATATAGTAAATGGATTCTGAAAGAGCTGTAGTAGATTATGTAGAAAGTAATACACCGGCTCCTGCTGAAGGGATGTTGCCAAATGAGAATGAGGATAGACCTATGACAGTAAGTCAGAGAGGAGGAGAAGAGGCTAGAGAAGCCTTTCTCCATATGATGAATACATGGTACACAGAGTTCGTTCGTACGAACCCGAATGCACAACCCCCTCCACTCCCGCCTATTCCTTAGCCTACCCTTGTAGCTCCTCAAGTGGTAGAAGTGATAAGAAGAGAAAAACCTCCGGTTGATAGAATTCGAAAACAAGGAGCTTAGGACTTCCGGGCTAGTAAATATGATGATCCGGAAAGAGCGGAGTTATGGCTTGAAAATACCATCTGGGTATTTGATGAGTTGTCGTGCACACTTGGAGAGTGCATGAAATGTGTCGTTTCACTTTTGAGAGATTCCGCTTATCAATGGTGGAATAACCTTGTGTCGGTGGTGCCAAGGGAAAGGGTCATGTGGGAGTTTTTCCAAGAAGAATTCAGAAAGAAGTACATCAGCCAAAGATTTATCGACCAAAAGAGAAAAGAATTCCTGGAGTTGAAGCAAGGTAAAATGTCAGTAACTGAGTATGAGCGTGAGTTTGTAAGACTTAGTAAATGCGCTCGGAAATGTGTATCCACTGAAGCCATCATGTGCAAGAGATTTGAAGACAGATTAAATGAAGATATTAAATTGTTTGTTGCTGTTCTAGAGTTGAAAGAATTTGTTGTGTAGGTGGATCAGGCTTGTAAAGCCGAAGAACTAGTTAAAGAGAAAAGAAAAGCTGAAATGGAGTCTCGTGACTCAAGAAAGAGACAGTGGAGTAAGTCATTCCAGTCCTCGTCCAAGAAATCAAGAGACTTCTCCACTCGATCATCTACTTCCGCCAGGTTTTCAAGCAGAAGCAAGGGTAAGCAGTTTTCAGGGAATAAGGCTCAGACTACTTCAGTCGCTAGTGTTGGGAACATTTGATCAAATAGATCGGAATGCCCATAATATAGTAGACGTCACCATGGTGAATGCCAAGCACATGAAAATGCTTGTTTCAAGTGTGGTTCCCAAGACCACTTTATAAGAGAATGTCCTGAAATGATGAAGGAAGAGAAAACTCAGAATGCGAGATCTAGGAATAGTGTTAGAGGAAGACCACAAATAAACCCGGGAAGTAGAGCAAGTAGTAAGAGTAACCCTAGAGAGCAGGCTACGAGACCCGAGGGCAGGGCGCCTGCGAGGACTTATGCTATTCGCACTCGTGAAAAAGCATCTTCTCCTGATGTGATTACGGGTACATTTTCCATTCATGATGCTAATGTAGTTGCTTTAATTGATCTCGAATCTACCCACTCATATATTTGCATGAAATTAGAATCTAGTATGAGTATGCCCGTAGAGTCCACAGAGTTTGTGATAAAGGTGTCTAATCCACTAGGCTAAATGTGTTAGTTGATAAAGTATGCAAAGATTGTCCCTTGATGATTAGAGGTCATTACTTTAAGGCCAACCTCATGCTATTACCATTTGATGAATTTAATATTATTCTTAGTATGGACTAGCTAACCACTCATAATGTGATAGTAAATTACGGAAAGAAATATATTGAGTTGAGATGTGAAAATGGGGATACCCTTCATATTGAATCAAATGAACAAGATAGGTCACCGGTAGTGATCTCTCACATGATGGCTCAGAGGTATATAAGAAAAGGGTATGAGGCGTATCTTGCCTTTGTGATGAATGCTAAAGAAACCGAGTTAAAGATTGAGGCAGTGCCAATAGTATGTGAGTACTCAGATGTTTTTCCCAAGGAATTGCCAGGATTGCCTCCGGTTAGAGAGGTTGAGTTTGGCATCGAGTTAGCTCTCGGTACCGTACCGATATCAATTGCTCCTTATAGGATGGCTCCAACTGAGTTGAAAGAATTAAAGGCACAGTTGCAAGATTTAACGGACAAAGGTTTTGCCAGACCGAGTTGTTCTCCATGAGGTGCTCAGTGCTATTTGTGAAAAAGAAAGATGGCTCTATGAGATTGTGCATAGATTATCGACAACTCAATAAGGTAACTGTGAAGAAGAAGTATCCATTACCAAGAATCAACGATTTATTCAATCAATTGAAGGGAGCCACTGTGTTCTCCAAGATAGACCTGAGGTCGGGATACTATCAGTTAAGAGTAAAAGACTCAGATGTGCCTAAGACGGCTTTTTGAACGAGGTATAGGCACTATGAATTTTTAGATATGCCCTTCAGTTTGACAAATGCTCCTGCGGTGTTCATGGATTTAATGAGCTGCATTTTTCGACCATACCTAGACAAGTTTGTTATTGTTTTTATTGATGATATACTGATATATTCCCAGGATGAGAGTGAGCATGCCGAGCACTTAAGGACAGTTCTACAGTTTTTGCAGGAATCAGTTGTACGCCAAGTTTAGCAAAAGTGATTTTGGCTTAAAGAGGTTGGATTTCTGGGACATATTGTCTCGGGAGATGGAGTCCGAGTAGACCCAAGTAAAGTTTCAGCTATTGTTGATTGGAAACCACCGAAAAGTGTAACTGAGGTTAGAAGTTTTCTGGGCTTAGCTGGCTATTACAGACGGTTCATTAATGGGCTTTCCATGTTAGCGACACTTATGACGAGACTGTTACAAAAAAAAATGTAAAGTTTGAGTGGACAGAAAAATGCCAACAGAGTTTCGAGAAATTAAAGACAATGTTGACAGAGGCTCCAGTTCTAGTACAACCTGAGCCAGGAAAAGAATTCGTGATCTATAGTGATGCATCCTTAAATGGATTGGGCTGTGTACTTATGCAAGAAGGCAAAGTGATAGCATATGCATCCAGACAGCTAAAGCCATATGAGAAGAATTACCCGATGCATGATTTAGAGTTGGCAGCTATTGTCTTTGCATTGAAAATTTGGAGACACCATTTGTATGGTGAGAGATGTCGGGTATTCACCGATCATAACAGCCTAATGTATTTGATGACTCAAAAGTAGTTGAACTTAAGGTAGCGGAGATGGTTAGAGCTGATAAAGGATTATGAGCTAGTTATTGGTTACCATCCCGGAAAGGCTAACGTAGTCGCCGATGCTTTGAGTAGGAAGACTCTATTTACATTGAAGGCATTGAATATGCAAATGAATTTGTTTGATGGTGGTTCTGTTCTAGCTGAGTTGAGAGCTAAACCAATGTTTCTTCAAGAAGTTTATGAGGCTCAGAAAGATGACATCAATTTACAAGCTAAGAGAGTTCAGTGCGAGTCGAGTATGAAGTCCAATTTTCGGGTAAATTTTGATGGATGTCTAATATTTAGAGACAGAATTTATGTACCGAGGAATGATGAGCTTATTAGGAAGATTTTGTATGAGGCACATAACGGATGTTTATCTGTACATCCGGGTAGCACAAAGATGTATAATGATCTGAAGAAATAGAATTAGTGGCTGAGTATGAAGAAAGATATTTCTGAGTTTGTTTCGAGGTGCTTGATTTGTCAGCAAGTAAAGGCCGAATATCAAGTGCCTTCGGGTTTGCTTCAACCTAGTATGGTACTCGAGTGGAAGTGGGATTGTATTACTATGGACTTTGTAATAGGTTTGCCATTAACACCGATCAAAAAAGATGCTGTATGGGTGGTAGTCGATAGACTTACGAAGTTAGCCCATTTTATACCTGTGCGAGTCGATTATTCACTTGATAAATTAGCGGACTTGTACATGTCAGAGATAGTAAGACTTCATGGTGTACCATTGTCGATCATTTTGAATAGAGATCCGAGATTCACGTCACGGTTTTGGAAAAAGTTGGAAGAGGCCTTGGGCACGAAATTGAGTTTCAGTACAGCCTTCCACCCACAGACCGACGGGCAGTCGGAAAGAGTAATTCAGATACTCGAAGACATGCTTCGATGTTGTGTTTTAGAGTTCCAAGGTAATTGGAAAAATATTTACCATTGGCGGAATTCGCCTACAACAACAGTTTTTAGGAAAGTTTGAAAATGGCGCCTTATGAGGCATTATATGGGCGTAAGTGTCGAACGCCCTTGTGTTGGACAGAACTCAGAGAGAAACAAATACATGGGGTCGATTTGGTTAAGGAAACTGAAGAGAAAGTGAAGGTGATACGTGGCTGTCTGAAAGCTGCCTCAAATAGGCAAAAGTCCTATTCAGATTTGAAAAGGAAAGAGATTGAATTCAAAGTAGGTGATAAAGTGTTTTTTGAAAGTATCACGTTGGAGAAAAGTCCTCAGATTTGGCCGGAAGGGTAAATTAAGTCTGCGTTTTATCGGACCTTATGAAGTTATCGAGAGGATAGGACCAGTAGCATATCGGTTGGCCTTGCCACCTGAGCTAGAAAAGATTCATGACGTCTTTCATGTATCCATGTTACGTCGATACCGTTCAGACCCTTCACATGTCATAGTATCGACAGAGGTAGACATACAACCCGACTTGACTTATGATGAAGAACTGGTTAGAATTTTGGCACGAGAGGTCAAGTAGTTAAGAAACAAAAGCATAGCCTTAGTAAAAGTTCTATGGCAAAGGCACGGGATAGAAGAGGCTACATGGGAGCTCGAGGAAACGATAAGGAACCAATACCCCAACCTTTTCACCGGTAAGATTTTCTAGGACAAAAATCCCTAAGGGGGAGAAATGTAACAGCCCGATTTAAGGGCTAGTCAGAACAGTGATCTCGGGATCACTAATCCGAGATTTGAGAAAAAATATTTTCATGTGATTTTATGAATTAGTATAAGGTTGTATAAGTACATGAGAATTTTGGAATTTAAATTCTAGTGATTTCATGTTTAATCGCGAAAAAGAATTAGATCGCATAAAGTGCGAAAGTTCCATTTTAATTGCTAAGGGTGCCAAATAGCCATATATTGATGATTGAGGGTTTTTAAAAGGAAATTAGACCCCCAAAACATTAATGGCCGGCCATAGGGGACAAAAATTGTCCAAGTTGGTCAAAGTGGGTGAGTAGGTGGACTAAATTGGTAGTTTAATAGTAAAATAAAGAAAAGATAATGTCCATCTTTCTTGTTCATCTCTTCCACTGAAATTTGCAAGCAAAAATTGGGGTTTTGAAGGCTTAAATTTTCAGCAAGATCTCCTCCATTTTAGTAAGTGATTTTGATGAACTTTCTTGATAATAATTGTACTTTTGAGACCCCTAAAGCTTAAGCTTTCATATGAGGGACTATTGTGCGATATAGTGAAAAGTTTAGAGTTTAGACATGAGAGCTATCATTTTTATTTGCTACATTTTTATGGAAGAAATTGAGTCTTAGTTGTTAGATGAACAACTTTTGTGAAAGGTGTTGTCTTGAAACACCTAATTGGACCTTGATGAAAAGGTTACAAATTTGTAGTAATTATGTGAAATGTTGAGTTTTGACGATAGCTATAAGAGTATTAAATTTTTACCTAGGCTTGTTGAAGGTAGAAATGTGATTAGAATTTATTTCCGAGCCTAGGGGCCAAATGGTCATTTTTACCAAAGTCTAGGGGCAAAATAGTAATTTTGCCAAAGCATGATTATCAAAATTCTTTTATTAATGTGATGATTAAAATGAGCTAAATTGTTATTATAGATCAAGAGGTACGAAGCCCGGATCGAAATCGAGGCAAGAATAAAGTCGAGGACTAAATTGCATATTTACATACATTTTGAATATCGAGGTAAGTTTCTATGAATTTAAGGTTTCACATGTATTTTCAATAAATTGCTTATTATGTTGTATAATATACACTATTTTCATGACGTTATGATTAATGATATATTGATAAGAAAGTGAATGAGAGTATGTAAAAGGAAGTCCCAGTTGAAGACTCGGAATAATGAGGAATACTAATATCATGGTATGAAACTAGGAAAGTCCGTGTAAGACCATGTCAAGACATGACATCGACACCTAAGGAATGTAGGTCCCGTGTAAGACCATGTCTGGGATATTGCATCAGCATTGAGCAAGGTAGGTCTCGTGTAAGACCATGTCTGGGACATGGCATCGACACCATACAAGGAAAGTCTCGTGTAAGACCATGTCTGGGACATGGCATCGACACCATACAAGAAAGGTCCCGTGTAAGACCATGTCTAGGACATGGTTTCGGTACGAAAAGAAGATCTCGTGTAAGATTATGTCTGGGACATGGCATCGACATCAAGTTAAGGGATCTGATGTAAGACCATATCTGGGATACAACATTGGCATCATGAGGCGATCCCATGTAAGAGCATGTTTGGGACATGGCATTGGCATCGAGACCCATGTGTGATGAGATTGAGTAACCTCAGTTATTCCGGGTAATTCATCGGGCAAAAGAGCCAAGTATGAAAGAGGTAACAAGAAAGCTAAGTAAGTAAAGATATTAATAAGCTAAGTTATTCAAAGATGATAAAGAGTATTATTCAAGTTAAGGAAGATGAAGATTGAGTTTATGTTTGCATTAGCAAAATACACTAATTTATGTGATTAAGTGATACAGGTGTCATAAGTACATTACAAGTATGAAATTGTTTTATTACATGTGATGAGTAAGGATAAGTATGAGTAAGTAAGCCAAGTACCTGAGATTTATGTTGTCATTATTTCATGATAGATGAATTATATTTAGAAAGTATATTGCTATATGAGTTTCATGCAAACTTACTAAGCTATATGCTTACTTCTTTCATTTCTTTCTTCCTTGTAGTTTTGCCAAACTAATTCGGGGATCATAGACGTCGGAGCTCGGATCACACTATCAATCATTATTTTTGTATAGCCTAGTTGTTTATATTAAGTATGGCATGTATAGGAATCATTTCATTTTGATTTATGTCTTAAGAGGAGCCAAAGTGTTGGCTACTAAAGTGATATTCTTTTTGTATATGGCTAAAGAGATTGGCCAATATTTATTAAGTTTATACATAAATTTATGATGAGTTATGCATTAATGTTCATGTTTTTGATGAAGTATTTGAGTGGTTGGATTGGGTATATAAATTGATCTTGAATTTAGGGTGGCAATTGTCTTAGAAAATAGCCTTTAAGTGTCCACACGGGTAGGCACACGAGCGTGTGTCTAGGCTGTGTGTGACACACGGTCAATCCATATGGGTGTGTTAACAGGCTGTGTGTCCCCTGCATGTTAGTGTTTTAAGTCAGTGTCGACCACGGGCTAGCCACACGGGCGTGTGCCTAGGTCATGTGCTCTTTAAGGGGTTGTTGACGTCACAAACATAATACCCCTAATTTTTCACACGGGTGAGGACACGGGAGTGTCTTGCCCGTGTGAAGGACACGGGCCATTGACACTGGCGTGTGTCAAGCCGTGTGAAAATCCTTGTAGGTTTGTAATAAAAATAAATTGTACACGAGCTAGGGACATGGGCGTGTGAGACCACATGGCTTGCCCACACGGGCGTGTCCCAAGTCACACGGGTGTGTGACCCCTGTTTAGACAAAAAATTCCAAATAGGGTAAAAGTTTTCAGTTGAACTTTGAAACCTTTTAGATGTATGTTTATGGCGTCGTAGGCCCATGAGATAAATGTTATGACTAAGAAAGGAAAGTTTTTAAATCAAAACAAAATTTTATATCCCGTGAATACATGTTTAAGTAAGGTTAAGGATAGTAATCCTCGTATTCGGTCCTGGTGTCAGACACGGGTAAGGGGTGTTACACGGGTAAGCTCTCAACCCCTATTTTCTGCTAATTTTCGGTGGAGAAGAAGAGAGGAAAGATGGTATCTTTTCCTTTTCTTTATTTTATTATAAAACATCAATTTAGTCACCAAATTTCTACCAATTTTGACTCATTTGTCAACTCTTTGTCCTGTATGGCCGGCCAACCATTATTTGAGGGGCTAATTGCACTTTAAAGACTTCCAATTAATATTCTTTGGCTTTTAGACACCTTTAGCTTGTAAAATAAAACTTTCTCACTTTATGCAATTTAGTCTTTTTTCGCAATTAAACATGCAATCGCTAAAATTAAAGCCCCAAAATTTTCATGCACCGATATAATCATGCTTTAACTCATAGAATAATATTAAAATAATTTTCTTCAAGCTAAGATTAGTGGTTTCAAAACCACTATTTCGACTAGCCCCTAAATCGGACTGTTACATGAATGGCCTTAATGGGTAATTTATCCATACCTAAGATAGGGGGACGGTTTAATGCTTTAATTTCTTTTAAGTTTTATTATATTATTATATTATGAAAAGAATAAATAAAAAACTAAAAACATAAAAGACAAAAGTTATTTTCTTCTCTCCCACCGAATGTCACCGAATGATGCATGGTAAGCCATTTTTCACCTATTTCTAATAATTTTTATGTTTTTGAGATCGTTGCAATTAGGTCTAGCTAGCTCGTACCTTCAATTTTGAAATTGTTAAAGATTTTGAATGTTTCTATTAATGAATCTTGTGATATTTGATGTTAAATGATAAATTTGTAATGTTGGTTGATATTTAAAAGTATTTTGTTAAGTGATTTTTGATGAATTTGTCAATTAGGGACTAAATTGTTAAAATAGTAATAATACAAGGAATTGTTGCATTAATGGGCTGTACTGGATAGCATAAGTATTCAGCTGGGTTCAATTTTGGGTAAAAATGGTTAATTTGCATGTTTTAGGTTCAGGGATAAAATTGAATAAAAGTAAAACTTTAGGGGTAATTTTGTAAAATGTAAAAATGACTAAAGTGCATAAAATGAATTGTTTTACTATCTAAATTGATATATTGAATGAAATTATTAATTTAGATCAAGATCACGTGAAAAATTGATGAGAATGGAAAATTACCAAAATGCCCCTATACTTTGACATTTCTGCAATTTAGCCAGGTAAGTTCGTATGGTTTAAAAATTTAATATCTATATGTGTAACACCCCTTACTTGTATTCAACGCCTGAATCGGGTACGAGGCATTACCGGACTCATCTTGCTTGAATGTACAACTTTGAGATATAAAATTTCATTCCAACTTAAAACTTTTCAAACGTATTCATATCATTCTTATTATGGGCCTACGAGGCCTTAAACATGCGAACGGAGGGTCTCGGAATCAAACCGGGAACTTTTGTATACTTAGAAAAATTTTGCCTTAACAGGGCAACACGCCCGTGTGAAATGGGACACGCCCGTGTGGGCAGGCTGTGTGGTTACACACGCCCATGTCCCTAGCCCGTGTGGAATTTATTTTTCATTTCGAACCTACAGGGATTTTCACATGGCCGGACACACGACCGTGTCCTCCACACGACCTAAACACGCCCGTGTCCTCACCCGTGTGTGAAAACCTAGGTATTCTGTTTATGTCGTCAGCAACCGTATAAGGGGCACACGGCCTAGGCACACGCCCGTGTGTCTAGCCCGTGGTCGATATTGACTTGGAAATCTAACATGCATGGGACACACGGCCTAGTCACACACCCATGGGGCTGACCGTGTGCTACACACGACCTAGACACACGCCTGTGTGCCTACCCGTGTGGACAAGAACAAGGCTATTTGCCAAGCTCTTTTTATCACCCTAACTCATACAACATAAATCACATTCAACCATTAACCAAGCAACTCAATTATGCATCATACCCATTCATGAATAACCTCATCTTTCCATATATTAATAATAAGGAGCCATTAAACATGGCCATTTACAAAAGAGTTCATCTTTAAAGGAGCCAACACACTTGGCCAAAATAACAAAACGTTTCACTAAGTCTAGCCCCTATACATGCCATACTCAAAATGTTAAGTCTAAATATACCGAGATGAGCTGATAGTGTGAGTGGTCTTCTGATTATCTTCGTATCCCGAGCTGGCTTTTTGACACTATAAAACAAGGGAAAAGAAAGGGAGTAAGCTTTAAGCTTAGTAAGTCTACATGTAAACAATAAGCATCATACCATATGCTAAGCAATTACAAACATTACATTTTATGTAAGAACCATTCACATTTTCTTAATCATGCTTACTCATCCAATCTCTTACCACATTCTAACCATATGATATATATATATATATATATATATATATTGCTCATAATTACTTGCACATATACCCTGCACTCATCACCACAAAGCCACATGAAACATTTACTTAAACAATTTCTCGATGAACCCTTCGGAATAATACTAAGTACTCGGTGGTTTCGCACAACCCACCATGGATCAATAATAGGGTGGTATCGCACATAGCCCACCAAAAAGAATATTTACGGTGGTTCTGCACATAGCCCACCCAATGATAATATAAATGATGGTATTGCACACAGCCCATCGTGAATAAATAATAAGGTAGTATCGCACATAGCCGACCAAAAAGAACAATTACGATGGTATCGCACACAGCCCACCAAATAATTATTATGGATATTTTTCCGCACTTACATATCTATTCCGAAGTTCATACGAGAATTACTCCCTATCTACCAATATCAATTAAACTCACTCATAATGGATCTCATTCATACAATGCATCAATAAGTATCATCATGAGTATTAAGGATGTATGGTTTACAAGTAAACTTACCTTGGTGCAAAATGTGTTAATAGACGACTTAGTCCGTAACCTTGCCTTTTCCTCGGTCAAGGTTGTTTCCGAGCTCTTCTTGATCTATAATAATAAAATTTACTCGTTCAATCACTTTATAACTCATGATACATCAAAATTTCTACCTAGAAAAAATGACCATTTTGCCCTTATACTTTGGCAAAATTATGATTTTGCCCCTAGGCTCGTAAATAGTTTTTCACCAAATTTTCTCATTAAACAAGTCTAGCTGAACATTTATTTCTTTTACAACAACTCACAAAACCAATTATTTCATGCATTTGTTACACAATTACAACCTTTACAAATAAGTCCTATTTAGGTGTTTTCATGTTAACACCTTTCACAAAAGTTGTTCCTTAACTCACTAACAATCATTTTCTTCCATAAAAACTCAGTAAAAAACATAAAAAATCTCATGGAAAGTCCCTAAACTTTCAACCATTTTGCAAAATAGTCCCCTCATTAGCTAGCTTAAGCTTTGGGGGTTCCAAAAGTACAAAAATTATCAAGAAAGACCTCTAAAATCACTTACTTGCTAGAGGATATGTTGGCCGGAAGTTTGAGCTTCAAAAGCCCTATTTATTGCTGAAAATTTCAGTAGTAGAAGAAGAGAAATGAAAAAGATGATAGCTTTCTCTTTACTTATCTTATTTTATTCATTTTAGTCACCTAACACCACCAAATTTTGACTCATTTAATGCTCTTCTCTCTCTTGGTTCCCTTGGCCGGCCATCATCTTTAGGGAGGTCTAATTGCACTTTGAGGACCTTCAATTTAATATTCCATAGCTATTAGACACCCCTAGCTTGTAAAATAAAACTTTTGCACTTTATGTGATTTGGTCCTTTTTCGCAATTAAGCATACAATTGCTAAAATTAACGCACCAAAATTTTCATGCATCCTTAAAAACTTGCAATAACACAGAAAATAATATTAAAATAATTTTCTTCAACCTCAGATTAGTAGTCCCGAAACCACTGTTCCGACTAGTCCTAAAATCGGGCTGTTACAATATGAATTTTTGAATTGTATAACATGATACAATAAGTATTTATTCAATTGATGACAATGAATGAGTATTTGAGAAATATTATTGAAAATTGATGTTCGAATTGGATTGAACGCAGGATAAAGTACAGTCGTGATTTGGTGTGTTATAGGGGATTGGAGTGGAAATGACTATGGAGTGATGCGTATTCATATTACCCGAGTAAACCGAGGTTCAATATTTGTTGCGAACTTTCATTCTATACTCTCTGTTTGGTGTGTTGATTGGATTAGCTCTTATGAGCATTGGTGTGTTGGAGGGATTGGCTCGTGTGAGCATCTGGTGTGTTTGGTTGGAATGACGATGTACTATTATCCGTAAGTCGTTCTTCGAATGGAAATATCGGTAAGGTAATCTATATAATGAATTTGAAAGATTTTTTATTTTTTGAATATTGATCTAAACATAAATGAATTCAATAGTTGAGACTGTGGATGACGCTTAGGTTTATGTTAAGCTTAAGGATACATTATATCATGTTTAATATTAATGATATACATTGAAATGGTAAATGATAAAAATGGGAATATGCTTATGTTCATGAGAAGGTAGTATGATTCAAAAGGTGTATTTTCTTATAAAATGGTTTAGAATGTGATTGACCCTAAATGAGTTGTATACATAAATGCACTGACTTGTGTATTGATGATGGTGATTAGGCTTATGTCAAGCTTGAGATTATGATTGATGTTTATGCTTATGTCTGGTATTATACAAATGAAATGGGTAAGAAAAGGTAATGAAACGATAAGTTCATTAATGAAATATGATATGAAGAAAAAGGGTTTGATGAATTGAAAGATGTATTTATATATGAGAAATTATGTATATTATGGATGAACTTACCTATGATGTGAATAAATATACTAATTAGTGAATTGATGTTGTTATTTAAGTTTATGCTTAGTAAAAGGAATGGAAATTAAGTAAAGGAAGTAATTCATAGTTTTATGAAAAGGTTAATGATGGTGTATATTGTTTTATAAAATCCTATTAAGTTAGGAATGAAAAATATATATGATGTTGATAGACTTACTCATTTATGAGTTCATGGTTATGTCGTTGATAAATATTGAGGAATGGGTATATGTTTATATTTAATCTACAAAGTTCATTATTGAAATGGAATGTTATGTTTAAAGTTTATATGAGCTTACTAAGCATTCATTGCTTACGTAGTTGTTTTTCACTTACTTTATAGATTATCCGAAGCTCGATCGGTTTGGAAGCTCATTGTAGATTTATCTCACTATCCAGCGATAATATCGGTAGATTTTTACATTTTGGGTCATGGTTATATGTATAGGTGGATTTATGTTTAAGGTTTAGTTAATGTTTATGACTTGTAATGTTGTTTTGAAGTGCGAAATTAATGGTATTTTCATACCTTAATGGTTGGTATGTTTATGGTGCTTTGATACTAAATGGTTGATGTTTATTTGGTCAATTTGATCCAAGGTTTTATGACTAAACTTGGTATGTGATGATGAGGTTTCATTGAGGTCATTTGAGGTAAGTTTTGGTATAGAAATAAATTAGATATAAATGCCAAATGATTGATCAATTATGCATATGTTTTAGGTGAATTTGATGAATTGTGTTTGAGGTGCTTTAATGGCATATTGAAAGTGGTCTTATTATACATATTTTGGTATGTTTTGGTGCTTTATTCATAGATGCTTTTTTCGCTTGTAGGTTCAAGATTGATTTGGGTGAAAGGAATGGTTTGAAATTGGTCCATTTCTTGTCCACATAGCTTAAGACATGGGCGAGTGTCTTAACCGTGTGTGACACACGGCCGTATGACCCTTGTAGTATGAATTTTTCTATCTTTTGCCATGAAGTTCAAAATGTTTTCGAGTTAGTCCTGAATCGGGTTTACGAAATTACCAAAATAACCCTGATTTCCAAAATTTCTGCAACATCTTTGATTTGGGAAAAATTTCCAAAATACCCTCGAGTTTGAAAATTTCAGAGTGCCTTGACTTATTAAGATTTTCCAATGGACCTCGATTTGGTACCAAAATACCCCTATAGGACAAATGACGAAAATACCCCTGGGATAGGAACAGACAAAAATGTTCGAATGATGAATGTGTGTGTGATAGATACTATTGAATGTGTGTATTTCTCTGAATTAGGGTAGAAAACTTGAAATGAAAACTCTGAATGATCGAAAGAACTACTATTAAGCTCTTTTCATAAAATTGTTCGCGGATAAACAGTGGAACAAATACTAATACATAAAATTTCTTAAATCAGAGTAAAACACGATCGTAGACATGAGCTCTAGGGGACGTGGTCGTAATGTGCGAGGACGTGGTCGAGGTAGAATGACGGTGTCGGAACCCGTTAGGTCGGGTCAAGGGTCTGAAAATGAGGTACCACCACCACCCCCACCACCAGCTGTTGGTGTTGAGCAGCAAGATCAGACGGGGGATGATGCTGTATCACAGGCGGTGCTACGAGTTCTGGAGATGGTGGCTGGAGCAGGTGGAAATATGGGAGCTCGGAAATCTGTACCCGAGCGACTCCGAGCCAATGGAGCTGAGGTGTTCCGTTGCGTATCTGGTGTGGTACCCAGTACTGCTGAGTATTGGTTAGAGGCGACCGAGCGAATTATGGATGAGTTGGATTTGACGGCTGAGGAGAAAGTGAAAGGAATGGTGTCGCTTCTTCGCGATGAGTCATATCAAT
This sequence comes from Gossypium australe, assembly GCA_005393395.2. Lineage (NCBI taxonomy): Eukaryota > Viridiplantae > Streptophyta > Magnoliopsida > Malvales > Malvaceae > Gossypium > Gossypium australe. The sequence goes on along the minus strand of CM016616.1, from coordinate 27,172,697 downwards.
GGTGGCTCACAGTTCGGGATGGTGCTACGGCTGAGGAACTCACTTGGGAGTATGTTAAGGCGGCATACCAGAAGAAGTATGTTGGTACTCATTATATAGATGCGCAGAGGAAGGCTTTTCCGGGGCTGGTTCAAGGGAACAAGTCCGTGGTGGAGTACGAGGCTGAATTCCTAAGATTGAGCTGGTATGCTCGAGGAATCGTGGCTACGGAGCATGAGCGGTGTGTCTGGTTTGAGGACGGACTGAGGGATGATCTGAGGTTATTGATAGCTCCGCAACAAGAGCGGAAGTTTGCTGTGTTGATAGAGAAGGCTAAGGTAGCCAAAGGAATTAAGGACTCTGTGAGGCAGAACACGAACCGGAATAAGCAGAAGAGAGGATTTGGACCATCAGGCTCTTCTGGGAATATTCAAAAGAGGCCTAGAGTTGATGGGCCGCGCGGTCAGCAGGCTGGGACAGGAGGGCAGTATCGTACCTGTGACCAGTGTGGAAAGAAGCACCTAGGAGAGTGTTGGAAGAAGACAGGAGGATGTTTCAAGTGTGGGTCCAAGGATCATATGATTAAGGACTGTTCTATGAAACCGGATGGGAATCGACCAGCAGCTCAGGGTTTTAATCAGGCTGGAAGAGGCGGACAACAGCCTCAGCGAGGGCGTGGTCTGAATGGTAGAGGAAACGGTGCTGGAAGAGGACGTGGAACACCTGGCAGAGGTGCTGGTAATACAGAGGTAAGACAGCCAGGCTTGATATATGCAGTTCGTCGGAGAGAGGATGGAGACGCACCGGACGTCATAACCGGTACGTTCCTTATATTTGGCAAGCCTTACTTTGCTTTGATTGATGTTGGCTCTACCCATTCCTATGTTGCATGTAGAGTAGTTGAAACTCTAGGCATAGCCTCTGAACTATCTGATAGAGAGATGATTGTAGTAAGCCCACTAGGTCAAACTGTAGTGGTGAATAAGATGTTTCGGAAAATACCTTTAGAGATTCAAGGAGCAGTATTCCCGGCTGACTTAATGGAACTACCCTTCGGAGAATTCGATCTCATACTTGGCATGGATTGGCTGGTGGAGCATCGAGCCATATTGGATTGTGCCGCTAAGTAAATGGAGTTAAGGACGCCGGAGGGTGAGGCGATAATCATGATAGGAGAAAGAAGAAACTACCTGTCTAACGTAGTTTCAGCACTAAAGGCTGATAAGATGGTTCGGAAAGGATGTAAGGCATTCTTGGCTTTCGTTAGTGCGATGGATGCGAAGGAAGAGGGAGTTAGTGGAGTTAGAACCGTAAGGGAATTTGTGGATGTCTTTCCGGAGGAGTTACCTGGAATACCCCCGGATAGAGAGGTGGAGTTTGGAATTGATTTGCTACCTGGTACAGCTCTTGTGTCAATCGCCCCGTACAGAATGGCACCCAAGGAGTTGGTTGAGCTCAAGGCTCAAATCCAAGAGTTGCTTGATTGTGGGTTTATTCGACCCAGTGTGTCTCCATGGGGAGTACCGGTCTTGTTTGTGAAGAAGAAGGACGGAACTATATGTATGTGCATAAATTATCGTCAGTTGAATAAGCTGACTATCAAGAACAAGTACCATTTGCCGAGGATTGACGACTTGTTCGATCAGCTTAAGGGGGCAGCGATTTTCTCGAAGATAGATCTAAGGTCTGGATATCATCAGCTTAAGGTGAAGGAAGTGGATATCCATAAGACAGCTTTCCGGACAAGGTATGGGCATTTTGAGTTCGTGGTAATGCCGTTTGGATTGACGAACACCCCAGCTACGTTCATGGATACGATGAATCAGGTTTTTCAACCTTACTTGGATCGATTCGTCGTTGTGTTCATCGACGACATCTTAGTGTATTCCAAGTCTGAGGAGGAACATGATGAGCATCTTCGGATAGTGTTGCAAGTGTTAAGAGAGAAGAAGCTTTATGCCAAATTCAGCAAGTGTGAATTTTGTCTTAAGGAAGTTGCGTTCTTAGGACATGTGGGTGTCTGCAGAAGGAATAAGGGTGGATCCTAGGAAGATTGAGGCGGTGCTAGATTGGAAACCACCTAAGTCGGTGGCTGAGGTTTGTAGTTTCTTGGGATTAGCAGGTTGCTACAGAAGGTTCATAGAAGGGTTCTCATCAATAGCCGCGCCTTTAACGAAGTTGTTGAGAAAGGAAGTACCTTTCGTATGGACAGAAAAGCAACAGGAGAGTTTTGAGAAGCTTAAGAGGGTTTTGACTGAAGCTCCGGTTTTGATTCAGCCGGAGGCAGGGAAGGATTTTGTGGTGTATTGTGACGCTTCCCATACCGGATTAGGATGTGTTCTGATGTAAGACGGGAAAGTAGTCGCTTATGCGTCTCGACAATTAAGGCCACACGAGGTTAACTACCTGACTCATGATTTGGAATTGGCGGCAGTGGTCTTTGCTCTTAAGGTGTGGAGGCACTATCTTTATGGAGAAAAGCCAGTGATCTACACAGACCACAAGAGTCTTAAGTATCTGTTGACTCAGAAGGAGTTGAACCTGAGATAGCGAAGGTGGGTTGAATTATTGAAGGATTACGATTGTTCAATAGAGTATCATTCGGGCAAGGCAAATGTAGTGGCGGATGCCCTAAGTCGGAAGGTAGTGTCGGATCTGAGGGCGATGTTTGCACATCTGAGCTTGTATGATGACGGAAGTCTACTGGCAGAGCTGCATGTTAAGCCGACGTGGTTGAATGAAGTGAAAGAGGGACAGTTGGTTGATGATGATCTAAGTGCTAAGCTACAGCAAGTGCAGAGTGGGGAGTTGGAAGATTATGGTATTAATGACGAGGGAGTATTGTGTTTCAAGGGTAAGGTCTGTATGCCGAAGAACGAAGAACTTAGACAGAGGATTCTTCAGGAATCGCATAGTAGCCCTTATGCTATGCATCTTGGAGGTAGTAAGTTGTACCGAGATCTAAGGGAACAGTTTTGGTGGCCTGGTCTTAAGAAGGAAGTTATCGAATTCGTAGGGAAGTGCTTAACGTGTCAGCAAGTTAAGGCTGAACACCAAGTTCCGTCAGGGTTGCTTCAGCCAATAAAGATTTCACAGTGGAAGTGGGAGATAATCACCATGGACTTCGTTAGTGGGTTTCCCCTTACGCCTACTAAGAAGGACTCAGTGTGGGTGATAGTGGATCGATTGACAAAGTCCGCGCATTTCATTCCAGTGCGGGTTGATTATTCTTTGCAGAAGTTGGTGAAGTTATATGTGGCGGAGATTGTGAGGTTGCATGGAGTGCCAGTATCAATTATCTCGGATAGGGATCCGAGGTTTACTTCTCGGTTTTGGAAAGCACTACATCAGGCTTTAGGCACCAGATTAGACTTCAGTACGGCTTTTCATCCACAGTCGGACGGTCAGTCCGAACGAGTAATTCAAGTGTTAGAGGATATGTTGAGAAGCTGTGTGATAGACTTCAGAGGAAGTTGGGAAGAATATTTGCCTTTAGCGGAATTTGCATACAACAACAGCTATCAAGCTAGTATTCGGATGGCACTGTATGAAGCGCTGTATGGACGGAAGTGTCGCACTCCTACGTGCTGGACGGAGTTAGGGGAACGTCAAGTTTTGGGTCTAGAGTTAGTGGCGGAATCCGAAGAGAAGGTTAGTGTGATTCGAGCACGGTTGAAGGAGGCATCTGACAGACAAAAGTCGTACGCGGATCTCAAGCGAAAGGAAATAGAATTTGATGTGGGAGATCAAGTGTTTCTTAAAGTGTCACCTTGGAAGAAGGTAATGAGATTTGGTCGCAAAGGGAAGTTAAGTCCAAGGTTTATAGGACCTTATCGGGTATTGAAGCGAGTTGGACCAGTGGCATACTAGTTAGAGTTGCCACCGGAGTTGAAGCAGATGCACGACGTATTCCATGTTTCCATGCTACGTCGTTATCGATCGGATCCATCTCATGTAGTACCGGTTGAAGAGGTGGAGCTAAGGCCAGATTTGTCCTACGAGGAGGAGCCGATTCAGATTTTGGAACGAGATGTGAAAGTGTTACGGAGGAAGTCAGTTCCTCTAGTCAAAGTGTTATGTCGTAATCATGGATCGAAAGAAGCATCGTGGGAGCCAGAAGAGGCAATGCGACAACAATACCCTCACTTATTTCAGCTAGGTAATTTCGAGGTCGAAATTATTTTAAGGGGGTAGAACTGTAATATCCTGGATTATAGCTTATGCATTAATACTAAATTGTATGAGGTAGCATGCTTGTGTATATTATGAATGTGTCCTATGAATTTTATTTTTAGAACTTTAGAAGGTAGGAAAAATGCCTTAGAAATTATTTGACTTTTTAAAGTTTAAAAGAGGAAGCTAAGTCTGATAAGGCCTTAAGAAAATTAGTAGGGGAATTTGGACATGAAATTGGGCTTGTTAAAGTGGCTGCAAGGCGCCACTTAAGGCCTAGTAAGTGACGCCACAAGCATGGGTGAAGGGCTTGGGTTCGAGCTGCATGGGAAGCAAAAAGGAGTTTTATTTTGCAGCAGAAATGGGCAATAGTGGACGGCATGGGGAGACTAGGTGGAAAAGCTTTAGATGTGATTAAATTCTTTATAAATTTTCGGCTAAGGGCAAGGATAATTGCTGTTTTATCTTAATTATTTTATTATAGATGAGAAAGAGAGAAAATAGGAGAATAACAAGGAATTTGATAGTAAGAGGAGGAGATGGCCGAATAGGGGGCTCTAGGTATAGTAATTTCGGCAAAAGGGGAGAAGTGTGACATTCTTCATTCTTTTCTTTTCTCTTTTTGTTCCTCTGCCGAATTCTCTAGTGAACCTCCTCTTCTCTTTTATTTTAGCAAAACCGAAAACACAAGTAAGCCTAGCCGAATTCTCCTTAGCATCAAAAGCCGAAATATTCCTTGTGCTAGCCGAATCTTTACCTATCATTATTGCCGAAATTGCTCAATCTTTTTCTTCTTCTCTTCACAATCTTTTAAAAGCTGAAAGTAAGTTCTTTCTAGACCATAACCGATTTCTCATTAAGCCCCAAAAGCCGAAATCGATTGATCAACATTTAGGCCATAGCCGAATAGCTCTGTGGGTTCAAGTAAAGGTGTTGCCGATTTCAATATTAAGGGTAAGGATTCTATGGTCATCGTTTCACTCTTTTCTTTTAGCCGAAATCAAGGTACTAATCTCATTGTTGTTCTTTGGCCGAATACCTGAAGGATCTTTCGGGAATTGCCTATAGTCGACTACAAGAGAAGGGATCTTTCGGGACTTTAAAATTGCAAGGTAAGTTATGTGATATTCGGCCAAGGGCCATTTACTATGATTAAATGTTAGAAGTGGATCTAACATGTACCCTGTAGGATTTCGACATCTTCATAGCCAAGAGATTACTTTTCGGGATTTAAGATTCACAAGGTAAGTGAATCTGACATTCGGCCAAGGCCATATATAGTGATTTAGATCTGTTTCTTATTTATTCAACAGCCAGAAACTAATTAGTTAAGTGATATAGTATCTAGCCGACTGCAAGAAGGAACATCACAAGTTTTCGGGATTTGATTAGTAATCAAATCGGCAGCAAGGTAAGGATTAAATTGTGATAATCCTTTAGGATTTGATTACATAGCCGAATAGGCTTTTGCTAAAATACTAAGTGTTGGCCGAATGTAGGAATTAAGGATCTAAAGCATTAGATCGGGTTTTCGGGATTCCAATAAAGCGTTAATACCAGGTGTGTAGCCCTACCCTTAGTCTTAATAGATTTATGGTATTATTTTAATGCATGTGTTAATAAGAATGTGAAAGATATGGCTAGGGTACCATGCAATGGTACAAAGTACTCAGGTACGTTTACCTACTCCTACTATGAGTATAATATGATCTGTTATGACACATATGTGAAACTATAAGAATGTGAATAAGGAATATGACATGGTTTATGCATATTTGTATGACATGGGGCATATGGGTGAATTTGAAAAGGGGAAGTGATCTGGTGGTTTTATACCACAATATCTGAATGTGGTGACTTATGTCACGAAATCTGAATGTGGTGACTTATGCACAAATAACTATCTGGTGGCTATGCCACAATATATATAAGGGCGATGAGCACGTCGTCTGCAGCAACTGCCTTCGATGGTGTGTAGCGGATGGAGGGTCGACTTAGTAGTCCCCACGATGTGATGGTTGGTACGGGTGATGTGTAGCGGATGGTTATCTAGGTTGGGTTTGGGAATGCATAATTATTTATATGTGCTATATGTATATGTATGATTTGATATGCCATAAACTGTTGGGACTTAGTGTTGGTGGTTATACACACTGAGTCTGTTTGACTCACCCCGTTGTGGGATATTTTTTTTTTCAGGTGACGCTCAGTGATGGACCGGGTCGGCAGGATATTAGTGGTGGCCATGCTCAGCTCAGAATTTTATTTTATTTTGGACTTCCTATTTTATTTAAGTATCTTGGATTTATTTCGGGTTTTCATTTGATGTAATAAGGCCACTAATATGAGACTGCTTATGCATGCATTTTTAATTATTTTATTATGACACGATTCTTATCAAATTAAAGTTTAAGTAATTTTTCTTAAAAATAAATCTTGAAATGTTTTGACACCTAACCCAAATGGTTTTCAGTTTAAATAGTAAACTCTAAGAACTCGACAACGTTTTCAACTTATGGTCTTGAAAATAAAGTTTTATCAAAACCTAGACTTCAACATAAACTCGTTTACAACTCGAACACAACACGAATCAATTATTCTTCAAAACCAACCAAAGTTTTCCAAAGAAACAAACAAGTTTTGAATCGTTTTACTCAAGGAACATGCCAGATCCGGTCAGGGCCCGTGGGCCGGGTTTGGGGTGTTTCATTATCACACTTGATTTGCACAACATAGTGAACTTTTCACAAGTCTCCAATCAACCTCTTCAACCAAAGGCATTCTTGTACAACCATAGTTGTTGCCACATATTTAACTTCAGTGCTAAACAAAGCAATAATGTCTTGCTTTTTGCTACACCAAGAAACCTGTAACACCTAAAATAGGGCCTAAGAGTTTTAAGGGTATTTTAGGAATTTTAGCCTTAGAGTGTTTGGAATTTTGCAACACGGCTTATCGGTAATATTTTTTTACTATGGTTTTTAGAAAATTAAATTAATTTCTGAAAATGAGTTTTAAATACTTTCAATTTTGAAAATAGGACTGGTTTGAAAAAAGGGTCAAAGTTGTGAGTTTTTAAGAGGCAGTTAGACCAAAATTTAAAAATTAACCTAATAACTCCCACCTACAACTTATATTCATGTCAGCTTTCCCCCCATTACTTTGTTGCCGTCTCTTGCTCTCCCAAGTCTCTCTCTTATTTGAATTTTCTTCTACAAAACTTGATTCCTTTCAATTACTACCATCAGTCATATACCTCCTTAATATCTCAAGAAAACACCCAAAAACACAATAGATTCCTCAATTGTCAAACTTGTGGGTTTTTCGGGTTTTTGATCAAACGCTTGATTTTTCATCAACTAAGGTAATGGTTCATCTTCCTATTAGTTTTAAATGTTATTTAGTATTTAAAACCAAGTTTTTAGCAATTAAATTGCATGTTTTAAATAAAAGTCGAAAATTGGGTCATTAATGGTGTATTTTGGGATTTTGCATAAAAACGTGGTTCCAAAGTGTTTTTCAACTTGTTTTAACATGATTAGAAGGTTTCTAAACATACTTTGAAGTTTCGTTAAAAAATTCTTGAGTTTTAATGAATTTCCAAAAAATAGCCATAAAACATGTCAAAAAAGTCGATACTATGAATTGAGTATTTAATTGTATTTTAAAGGTTGGGAATTAGACGTAGACGAATTATAAGATGAACAGAATTGGTTTTAGGTGAAAAGATTGTGTATAGACCGAGATATTTGAGTTTTAAGTTGCCTATGTTAAAGGTTTGGGTTACATGAGAACTTAGTTTAGGCTTATGTTTTGTATGCTTGTAATGAGTCATTGACTGATTTTTGGATGTATTTTTGTGTGAATTTGTTGTGTTGAAGTTTTGGATTTGATAGAACCTTCTACGAGTAGAGATAAAGGTAAGGAAAAGCTAGTTTAAGCTTTCGGCTTTTCAGCAAAAGTGTAATTGGTAAGTGTCTGGAATAATTACTTGTGGACATGATTTAATACATTATTTGGGAATTTAGTAGTAGCCTAAACCACTACTCTAAATTTTGAGTGTAATGTAACACCCCTTACTCGTATTCGACGTCGGAACAGGGTACGAGGCATTACTGGACTTACAAGCAAGCAATCATACAAACCGATACATAACTTTCCACCCAAATTTAAAACTTTCTATAAACATTCATATCACTCCTTAAACGAGCCTACGAGGCCCAAAACATACATAAGGAGTAGTTCAAAACTGAACTGGAAACTTATGAACACTTAGAAAATTTTTGCTCAAAATAGGGCCACATGCCCATGTGGAAAGGAACACGCCCGTGTGGGCAGGCCGTGTTATTACACATGCCCATGTCCCTTGTCCGTGCGGATTTATTTCTCAATTAAAAACTACAGGGGTTTTCACACAGCCTGGCACACGCCCGTGTCCCTCACACGGCCATGACATGTCCGTGTCTTAGCCCGTGTGTGAAAACCTTGATATTCTGTTTCTGACATCATAATCTCTATAAAGTCACACGGCCAAGGCACACGCTCGTGTCCTTAGGCCGTGTGGCGAATTAAATTCCTAAAATCAAGTGTAGACTTCACACAGCCTGAGTACATGCCCATGTCCTATGGCCGTGTCATCCACACGGTTGAGACACACGGCCGTGCCTCAACCCATGTGGTTACTACTGGGTATTCTGTTTTGCCAACTTAGGGTGCAGGGGAACACATGGCCGAATTACACGCCCATGGGGAAAGCCATGTGTCACACACGGCCTAGACACACGCCCGTGTGTCTATACGTGTGGACAAAATAAGGCTATCTACCAAGCCTTTTTGCCACCCATACTTGCACCAACTTACATAACATCAAAACCACACTAATCCAAATATATATATATATATTCAAGTCACTTAAAATAGTATAACTAAGTGCTTCATCATCATCAAACATCCATATTCACATGCAGCTTATCATCATTTACATATATTAATAACACGTATTAGCCATCATCCATGGCCTTATACAAAATGAATTCATCTTCAAGACAAGCCAACATATTTGGCCAAAACAATATGACACTTGAAAAAGACAAGTCCCTATACATGCCATACTAAAAAAGAATTATCTAGCTATACCAAATGTGTAGATAGTATGGGTGATCCTCCGACGGTCTCTGTATCCCGAGTTGGCTTGTTGATACTATAAAACAAGGGAAAAAAGAAGGGAGTAAGCTTTAAGCTTAGTAAGTCTATATGTAAACAATGAAAATCTTACACATACTTATCCATCAAGAACAATTCATACAAATCAAGAACAATTTAGCACCTTGTAGTTATACTTACTCATTTCAAATCCTACCACATCCCAAATACATATCATAAACATTGCTCTCGTTTACATGTACTTATACCCTACACTTATCATCACGAAATCACACATAATTTCACTTAGTCAAAGTTTCTCAATAAGCACTTTGGAATAATACCGAATACAGGGTGGTTTCGCACACAGCCCACCACTAATAAATAACATGGTGGTATCACACACATCTCACCAATAATCACATTTTCATGGTGGTATCGCACACAACTCACCAATAATGATAAATACAGTGGTATCGCACACAACCCACCTACACTCACTTATTTATGGTGTTCATCCGTAATTTCCTCACTTTCCATTATTTCAATATATATCAACAATATTCATTCACATTTCACATAATACCTCAATATGTAAAAACATAAGTAAAAAGGATGTATCATTTACATATAAACTTACCTCGATACAAAATATGTCAATTTGCAATTTAGTCCGAAACCTTGCATTTTCCTCGGTCAAGGTTGATTCCACGTTCTTCTTGATCTATAATGACATATTTAGCTTATTAAATAACCATATTATTCAAATCACTCAAAATTTCCTATTTAAAAAAAATTACCGTTTTGCCTCTAGACTTTCACAAAATTACTATTTTGCCCGTAGGCTTGTAAAATGAAATGTGTTCATTTTTTCACACACCCAAGCCTAGCCGATTCATATTCCCTCTTATAGCAACTCAAGATTTCAATTATTTCACACATTTACCACCTATTTTACAACCTTTATAAAAAGGTCCTTTTAGGTGTTTTCATGGAAACCCCTTTCACAAAAGTTGTTTATTTAACAACCAAGATTCATTTTCTTCCATAAAATTTCAGATATCAACATGAATATTCACATGGAAAAACCCTAGACTCTCTACCATTTTGCAGAATAATCCCCTCATTAGCTAGATTATGCTACAAGGGTCCCCAAAAGTACAAAATTTATCAAGAAAGACCACCAAAATCACTTACTTGCAAAGAGGATAAGTTGCTGAAAATTTCAAGCTTCCAAACCCCTATTCTTGTTGGTATTTTCGGTGGTGGAAGAAGGTGATAGGAAAAATGTAACACCCCTAACCCGTATCCATCGCCGGATTAGGGTTACGAGGCATTATCGGACATAACATGGTAAAACACAATCATTGAACACTCTTAATCACTTAATCATAATGTTACTTTTATAACTTGACAGACTTAACTAATCACAAATAGATTCAATTACAAAATTATAAATTACAAATTAGCACTATTAAAATTTTTTCACTTATTCCATACTTAATAATCAACTTTACTGACATATACTAAACCATCAAAACAATTAACGATGCAAGCGTTACCATCACAATCGAATTCTAATACTCATGGCATATTCAGACATATATTCTTTTCATATCAACTTACATTTTAGCTTATTACCAAATTCATGTATAGATGATCAATTCATTTGAGTCAAATAAATAAATAAATAAATAAAAGTAAACATCCACATTTCGTAATCATTACTTAACTAATTTAAACATATTCTGTGATTGCATATAAATCATTCAAATCATGGTATATTCATATAATAATATGATCAAACCTTATTTAAAACAACTTATACACTCTAATATGCAACATAACCGATCCACATATGTCTCATCATTTTAATACATCTAATCTCAAATATAATTGCACTTTATAACCAAATTTTATAAATACATGTTATAGACATAATAATAATAAATTATTAACAACCATAAGATATTTTAACCAAGTATAGCCGAATATCTATATAAATACATACATAGTTTCCTAGTCAATTTCGTATCACATTATATAAACAATTAATCATGAGACATATCCTTTATTTCACAAACCAAAATTACATTTAACATTTACCATTTACCAATTACCAATACAAATTTCATAACCTAATTACAAAACTAAATTCATTTGCATTGCATGTAATCATCCATCATAATTTCACACCGTGGCCGAATACATAAATATTTAACCTTATTAAAACAAACTCAATTATCAATGACTTATTGACTAAACATAACCTTATACCTAATTTCCACATTCCAACATATATATAAGAAAAATCAAATCACATCATACAATTATACATACTGATCGCTGAAATCAGAGCTTTAAAATTTAAAAAAGAATTATCGAACCTGGAGACTAACTCCGACAACGATTAAAGGCAAGTGTACCTATCGAATAGTAGTATAGCTTAGGCAAGACCGAATTATTGAACCCAAAGGAACTAAAAGTACTAATACTAACTTTCTTTTTAGTATTTAGCCTTAAAAATTAAGTGAAGTTGCTTTAGACTAAATTGACGACGACTAAGCTAAGGACACAAAGACAAAAAGAACGCTTTGGAAAATAACTTGAAGAAAAACTCAATTGATTACGATGATACCCTTAGGAAGAATCCACCTAGACTTCACTTGTTACCTAACCCTAACCTATATTAAACCCTCTCTCGAGGCGAATAACGTCTAACCCTAGGTTAATTAGTGGAACTCTTGTTCGCTTATAATAACCCCCCCAAGAATAGCAGTAAATCGATCAATGGACTCCCATATTAGTTTCACCCTAATTTGGAAAAATCTCGTAACCCTATCTTTAGGCTTTCGATCAACTCCGCTTAATTATGCTAGATCTACTCTTAAGTAGGGTATATTCCTCCTCCACCTAAGCACATCAGATTTGGATTAAGCAACATAATTAAGAACAAACTAAGTATTTATCATATAACTTAGAAATCAAATAACAAAATTCATCTAGGTTTCATCCCCTTCAGGTATCTAAAGGATTTAGTTCATGACGAATAAAAAAAACATCTCAAGAGAAAAGATAAAACAAAACATAAGAAAACCCTAAAACCCCCTGAAGGAATAGAAAGAGAATTCCGCCGTCTTGAGTATAGCTCCGGCTTCTTGGGATGGATCAACTGGCTATCCTCGTGTTATTCCCTAAATCTGACCTTCTCGGCTTGGCTCCTTGGTCTAGCTTTGACGCCCCCTCAAAGGTGGCACTTAGGGGATATTTATAGGCTCTTAGAATGTATTTCTTTGCCCTAAAATATCCAAATCTGAATGAAATTGTTCATTGCCACGACAGGGACACGGCCATGTCACATGCCCGTGTGGCTTCGACTTCAGGCCGTGTGGACTTTGGGCCAGGCCGTGCCGAATTCATGCTAAGGCCCATTTATTCCATTTTGGGCCCGTTTTGTGTTCTTTTCATCCTCGGGTGCTTTCCTGGGTATAAGACATGAAAAGAAAGGATTACAAGCACCATTTTGCATAAATCAAGGAATAAATCATCAAAAAGTAAGCTAAATGTGGGATTAAAATATGTTATAATTATGGTTTATCAAATACCCCCACACTTAAGCTTTTGCTTGTCCTCAAGCAAAATTCTCAACTTACAATTAAAACGAACTTTCCATAATTCACAATTCCTATCAACAATGCCTTGTCATAATTCATAGATAATTCATACATGGATAATTTAATTCAAAGAGTCCTAAAGATTTAAATGAGATAAGTCCTGAGTTTGTACTTCGAAAACATAGGCGTCTCCCTTCATTTAAGTAACTACCTTTTCAATTCAAAACCGACAAGGATTGATGTCCTCACTAAGGATTCACTCAAATCACTCTAAAGTGTTTAAGGTTCAAGAAAAGATCGCTCATAAGTCGAACCTGAAAAGTTAATCCCATAGGCTTGCCTGAAAATTAAATCTCCACCACTGTAATATAAGATGATAAACAGATCAAAAGGTCTTTGTTAGGGTTGTAACGGGGCTAGGGTTAAAGGTGTGGTTTAAAGGCTGAAATATATTAATTTTAAAGTAATAAACCTACTAATACGAGCTTTTCTTTTGAAAATAGACTTTGATTGGGTAAGCTCACTACTAATTTTGAATACCTTTAATTTTTTTTAAGAACAAACTAAATAATACAAGATAAATTTAACTACCAGAATAATATACTTAGGTAACTTGATCAAATCAAATCTCGATTACGGGGTAGTCAAAAGAAAGGATGATAATCAAATACAGAGGGGTTTTGGGTTAATATTAGCTGGTGAGTAAAAAAAGGGGTTGTTAGGATCAACGGGGTTCACTACGGGTTAATTGTTAAGGGTAGGCTATTTTAGTGGTGTAAGTGGGTTAAAACCTAGGTGCCTTTATCATCTCTATAGTATCAAATCAAAAGTGTGGTCTCAACATGCATAAACGAGGCAAGTTCTAGAATAACAGTTCATGGTTGATACACTCATAATCAAAGAATGAGCACGAAAAGGAATTATGCTCTATAAGGTTCAAAATCTCACAAAAATTATGGGTGTTTTGACATCATCCTCGTGAATTTCAAATTTCAAGGTAGTATTCAAATTTAGGTCAACAACCTAGCAAAATTTTAATTCTTGAAAAAAAAGAGACTTATCATGCTTAATTCTCTAGTATTCTTCAAATTTAATCATCAATGTACAATTAACTATGACTTATTCTAAAACATGTCAATAAAAATCATAAATCATTAGAAATTTCATCCTAATTAGTAATATGACAACTTTGCATAAAAACAAGACTAAATCAAGGATTTGAGAATAATGAAAAAAGTTTGACACTTTTACCCCCACACTTAAGATGTACATTGCCCTCAATGTACAAAGATAAATAATAGCATTAATGGGATAAATCAAAAGAGAAGGGGATAGAGTGTCACTTCATGAATTCTTGGGTGGGTTTCGTGGAGGATGTGGCAAATACGGTGAAGGCGTCGGTATGGTGGTGGTGTTGGTTCCCGGCCTCTACGCTAGATGAAGAAATTGGGGAACTCGTGAAGGATTAGCCAGGGGTTATTAAGACATAATATAAATATATTAAATATAAAATTAAAGAAAAGCAAGTTAAAGGGAAGGAGACTAAGAAGTAAACTTAAATAAAAGGAAAATACTAATGGACTATGAAGTCCTTATTGAAGGATGGTTCGCAAGGTGGGAATCAATGCTAAGATGGGGGATGTGATGGCTGTGGCAGAAGTGGTGTGGTTATCGTGGTGGTCGGCATGATTCCCTAGCAGCTTGGCGAACCTGACACTAAGAAACTAAAAGAAAATTAAACAAATGCAGGAGAAGAGAAGTTTAGAAAAGGAAAATAAAGGAGAAGAGAGACAAAAAGAGAAAATAAAGTGGTCTCAAAGACCCTTGGCTTGGTGATTAGTCGAAGCTGCCGGCATGAACTCATGTTGACCGTTCTTCTTTGGGGAGACTACGCTTAGCTTCTTCTGCTTCTTCGACATGATTATGTGTGGCTCCAAGGATCTAGAGTTTTAGTCTGGGGATAGAAATGTTTTGAGCAGGAAAAAAGAGAGGAAGAAAGGGTGGAGAATGAAGGAGAGGAATGGGGGGAGGGAGGGGTGGTATTTAAATAGGGGTTCAAGTCTACCATGTCCCCACGGCCGTGGTCCTAGGGTGCATCGATTTACACGACCGCATCGCACGACTGTGTGTTTGGGTGTGTTGTTACCCCATGTCCGTGTTTCATCCACCCACGCCCGTGTTTGTGAAGTTTGTATGTTGGCATGGTCGGGCTGCACGAGCGTGTCTTGCTTGTGCTCGATAAGTCAGTAGCTTCGTACGGTTTGTAAGAACGGGCGTGTTCTGCCCGTGGTGTGGAAGTCAGTAGCTTCACACGGTTGAGGGGTACGGCCGTGCAGATTTGTCGGTGCCGGTGAGGAGGGTGGTTGGATCCGTGACGTTGGAGGGTGGTTGGATTGAATTGCATGGCCTCTGTTTTGTCAGTGTGGCGGTTCCGGTGGTCCACACGGCCACGGACACGGCCGTGTGTAAGGCCGTGTGGCTTGGAAATCTACACTTTTTGGTTAGTTTAAAAGGAAAGGAAAAAGAAAAATAAAATAAAATTCAAACAAATGTAAAAAGAAATAAGGTTAGTGCTCGGGTGCCTCCCGAGAAGCGCTCGTTTATAGTCTTAAGTTAGACTTTCCTTGTATTTGAAAATTTAGGGAGGTTTAAAGGTTTGAATATCTTCTCTCATGCTTACGATTCTATTTCCTTGACAAAGTTGAAGTCGAAAAGCGTTTAACTTGAAATTGCCAAAAATTGGATTGCTTACCTCGACTATTCCGTGTGGGAAGATATCATGTACCTTAAGAAGTATTTCTCCCTTTGCCCTCAAGTTTGTTGTAGTGATGTGAGGATTGACTTTGTCTAGCAGTACCTGGTCTCCTATTTTGAAGTGGTTGGATGTCCCTACGAGCTCTTCTGGTGGTTCCTTTGGTTTTACTTCGTGTGGATCTGGTTTTTCTTTGACGTGTGTTTGCTGCTTTTCTAATTTTTCGACCCTAAGGCTTTATTCCTTGTGTGACTAATTTGTCGACTTGGGGTCTATGAGTTGGCTCAGGTTTGTATCCTTGTGATGTTTCCTGCGATGGAGGTTGAACAATTGGATTATTTATTGAAGTAATTTTCTTACCTTCATCGACTGTTGTCCTGGCCGAGTCAAGAGCTTGAAGATTAATTGATTCATCACCTACACGAAGTATGAGTTCACCTGTGGCAACATCAATTTTAGTCTTGGCAGTTGCTAGAAAAGGTCTAAGACAACAAAGTCTATTGGGAAAACAAATTTATCGATTTTTACGAGAACATCTTCGATAATGCCCTTAGGAATTCTAACAGTTTTATCAGCTAATTGAATACTCATCCTAGTTTGTTTGGGCTTCCCTAGACCTAGTCGTTTAAACAGTGAATAAGGCATGACATTTATGCTTGCCCCTAAATCAGCTAACGCATTATCAATATTTAAACTACCAATTAAACATGGAATTGTAAAACTCCCTGGATCTTTTAGTTTCTGTGGTAGTTTATTTTGTAACATTGCCGAGCATGTTGCGTTTAGTTCCACGTGGTGCTCTTCATCTATTTTGCGTTTGTTGGTCAAGAGTTGTCTTAAAAATTTCCTTGAGTCTGGCATCTAAAAAAGAGCTTCAAGAAGAGGTAAGTTAATATGTAATTTCTTTAGAAGTTTAAGAAACTTACCGAACTGTTCCTCTGAATCGTCTCTTTTTATGGCTTCGGGGTAAGGTATGTGAGGTTGGTACTATTTAATTATCGGTTTTGGCTTTTCTTGCATTACCTCAGTTTTACCTTCGTCTACCTTATTTTTTGGCCTTGGATCGGGTTTATCTAACCCCTTATCATCCTGAGCTGTGATGGCTTGAACTTGCTCCTTAGGGTTAATCTCAGTGTTGCTTGGTAGACGTCCTTGCGGTCGTTCTGACATCAGCTTTGCGAGTTGTTTGACTGCATTAGTGACTTCCTTGACTGACTTAGTAATTTCCTCAATTCGACTTTCATTGCTTTTGATTGTTCTCTCAGTTTCTTAGATACGTTTCTCTGTGTCTGCTGAGAATTTTGCCATCATCTCCTTGAGGGTAGGTTTCTTTTCTTGTGGATAGGGCTGATTTTGGAAATTTTGAGGAGGTTGTTGCCTTTGATTTCCTTGATTTCCTTGACCTCCCCATGAAAAATTTGGGTGGTTCCTCCAACCTGGATTATAAGTGTTACTATAAGGATTATTATTGGATCGGAAATTATTACCTATATAGTTCATCTGGTTGCTCTCTGCTTCCGGTTGGAAGGGTGGGTACTCAGGATTCGCCACAGTTCCACTTGCGTCGCACTACATGACTGGATGTGCCTGCGAGGAATACAAACTATCAAGCTTTTTATTCATCATTTCTAGCTGCGTTGATAGCATGGTTACTGCATCGACGTTGAAAACTCCCGCTGACTTTGTTGGTTTGGTTCTTGAAGCCTGCCACTGGTAATTATTCAGTGACATCTCTTCGAAGAACTCGTATGCTGCTTCTGGAGTTTTGTTGTTCAGTGTTCCACCGGCGGCTGAATCAATTAGTTGCCTCGTTGAGGGGTTTACACCGTTATAAAAGGTTTGGACTTGTAGCCACAAGGGTAAGCCATGGTGTGGGCACCTCCTCAAGAGATCCTTGAATCTCTCCCATGCGTCGTATAATGTCTCTAAATCCATCTGCACAAAAGAAGAGATATCAATCCGTAATTTGGCCGTTTTGGCCGATGGAAAATATTTCATTAAAAACTTTCCGGTCATTTGATCCCATGTAGTGATTGACCCTCTTTGTAACGAGTTTAACCACTGTTTAGCTTTATTTCTCAATGAAAAAGGGAATAACCGAAGGCGTATGGCATCATAAAAAACACCATTTATTTTGAAGGTATCACAGAACTCTAAAAAGTTAGCTATATGAGTGTTTGGATCTTCGTCCTGCAAACCATCAAATTGGACAAACTGTTGAATCATTTGTATTGTGTTAGGCTTTAATTCAAAATTGTTAGCAGCTATAGCAGGCCTAACAATACTCGATTCTGCTCCTGTTAAATGTGGTTTCGCATAATCAAACATTGTACGTGGAGCATTATTTTCCCCCACATCGCGTGGTTGTGGGTTGTTTTCGTCCATCCCTTCAATAGGATTGGATCTGTCTTCTTCCTCTCTTTCTGTGTAATTTAGGGCTCACCTGGTTTCCCAACGATTCCTGCGAGCGGTCGCTTCAATATCACTATCGTATACCAAAGGTCCTCTCGGGTTCCTTCTAGTCATAAACTGGGGTTACCTGCTGGGAAAAGAGAGAAAGAAAATTAAGCAAAAAGCAAAAATAGAAATAAAAATAAAAGTAAATTACGAAAAATAAAAATTAAGGCTAAAGTAATAAAAATAGAGTTTTCTTAATATTTTAGTTCCCTGGCAACGGCGCCAAAAACTTGATTGCTGAAATCAGAGCTTTAAAATTTATAAAAGATGATCGAACCTGGAGACTAACTCTGACAACGATTAAAGGCAAGTGTACCTATCGAACAATATTATAGCTTAGGCAAGACCGGATTATTGAACCCAAAGGAACTAAAAGTACTAATACTAACTTTCTTTTTATTATTTAGCCTTAAAAATTAAGTGAAGTTGCTTTAGACTAAATTGACGACGACTAAGCTAAGGACACAAAGACAAAAAGAACGCTTTGGAAAATAACTTGAAGAAAAACTCAATTGATTACGATGATACCCTTAGGAAGAATCCACCTAGACTTCACTTGTTACCTAACCCTAAGCCATATGATTTCTTTACTTAGCTTGATCCGTAGGACTCCCTAACCTATATTAAACCCTCTCTCGAGATGAATAACGTCTAACCCTAGGTTAATTAGTGGAACTCTCGTTCGCTTATAATAACCCCCTAGAATAGCAGTAAATCGATCAATGGACTCCCATATTAGGTTTCACTCTAATCCGACAAAATTTCATAACCCTATCTCTAGGCGTTCGAACAACTACGCTTAATTATGCTAGATCTACTCTTAAGCAGGGTCTATTCCTCCTCCACCTAAGCACATCAGATTTGGATTAAGCAACATAATTAAGAACAAACTAAGTATATATCATATAACTCAGAAATCAAATAAAAAAATTCATTTAGGTTTCATCCCCTTCAGGTATCTGAAGGATTTAGTTCATGAAGAATAAAAAGAACATCTCAAGAGAAAAGATAAAACAAAACATAAGAAAACCCTAAAACCCCCTGAAGGAATAGAAGGAGAATTCCGCCGTCTTGAGTATAGCTCCGGCTTCTTGGGATGGATCAACTGGCTATCCTCGCATTATTCCCTAAATCTAAACTTTTCGGCTTGGCTCCTTGGCCTAGCTTTGACGCCCCCTCAAAGGTGGCACTTAGGGGATATTTATAGGCTCTTGGAATGTGTTTCTTTGCCCTAAAGTATCCAAATCTGAATGAAATTGTTCATTGCCACGACAGGGACACGGCCATGCCACACGCCCGTGTGGCTTCAACTTCAGGCCGTGTTCGTATTTCTATGTTGATGCACGGCCGTGTGAGGCGGGGTTGAGGCCGTGCTCTAGGTGATCGTCGAGGCACGGCCGTGTGGACTTTGGGCTAGACCGTGCTGAATTCATGCTAAGGCCCATTTACTCCGTTTTGGGCCCGTTTTGTGTTCTTTTCATCCTCGGGTGCTTTCCTGGGTATAAGACATGAAAAGAAAGGATTACAAGCACCTTTTTATATAAATCAAGGAATAAATCATCAAAAAGTAAGCTAAATGTGAGATTAAAATATGTTATAATTACGGTTTATCACATACTCACAAAAATTATCTGTACAAGCCTTTCACTTAACATCAACCACAATATATGTATATATACACATTCGACCTTAGTCCATCTAATAAACAAATCAAACCATCAAACAATGCACGACAAATATACATTTATATATCACTTAACCACAACCAAAATATCTATATGTATACATTCGGTTTCGGGTCATCAATCCATCATACAAATCATAACCAATATACATATATTAATCACATAACCAAGTTCAATATGTCTAACTTAAAATAAAACATAACACATACTTACTTGTCATGAACATATACCATAGTCACATATGCATAAGTATAAACTTATTTTTCAATGACCATTATCAACCATAAACATAGAAACCAAATCAATCAAAAGAAGATAAGCCATCTTCGCATGGCTATTAATTACATACAAAGTACTTAATTCCTATTCCACCTTTTACTATGCTATACATGCCATATATTAAATTTTCAACTTAGTAAAATACCAAAGGAAACTGTCGATAGTGTGAATAGTCTTACTGACAATCCCCGAGCTCGTAAGGTATATCCAAAATCTATAAATAGAAGTAAACAAAAAAACACAGAGTAAGCTATTTGAGCTTAGTAAGTCATAAGCATGTTAATATCAACCAATTAAGCCAAATCACATATACAAAGTATGAATATAAATTAACATTAAATCTTTTCATATACAAATCAAATAGATAACTTAAACATATTCAATATAGCTTACATAAAACTCAATATTAAAATCATTATAAAACTCTTTAGCTGATACATTAAATTACAAACTTACACATAATTCACATACTCATACTTTAACTTTTATACAATGAATTAAGCATTCAACTTACCTTAATTTTCATAACACAGTTTAATTTACATATCTGATTCCTTTTACCTCGATTTTCACATTAGCCTTCACTTACACTTGCCCGTTGAACCATTCAAAATTCAAAAGGATGCGCAGATATTCAGAAACTCATGCAATGCCAACGTCCCAAACGTGGTCTTACATGTAATCACATATCGATGCCACTGTCCCAGACAAGGTTTTACACGAATCAAATACGATGCCAATGTCCCAGACATGGTCTTACACGTAAACACAAGTTGATGCCAACGTCCCAGACGTGGTCTTACATGATAACACATATCGGATATCCTATGTCATGACATATGTATCCTATTTATTCCTAAGGTTCGTACGGGGCTTACGGACGTCGAATCACGATCGAATTAAGCTCGAAAGATAGTCAAATATCATTAATCACATTCGACCCTAACAAATTGTAACTCAAATATTTCAAGTCATTACTTAACAAATACATATTCATAATCATAACAACATTTAAATGCTTATTGACATACCTCAGACGTCGTCGATTGTAAAATCAGCTATTCGACCACTTTTGTCTTTCCCCTATCCAAATCTAATTTCTTTAATTCTTGATCTAAACATATTCAAATTAAGCTTATTTAAGCACCATTTTATTCAATTTAGCCTAAAAACACATAAATGGGCAAATTACTATTTTACCCTTAACATTTCACACTTTTTACAATTTAGTCCCTATTACACAAAATACACAAAATTTGCACATGCTATGCCTAGGCCGAATGTTCACTAGTTCCATACAAGTCCATATATTTCAATTTATTTTATATTTTAGTCCCTCAAAAATTTATTTTTGCAATTTAGTCCAAATTACTCAATTTCATCAAAAATTCAAAGACAAAACTTGTTAATCTAACACATATATATCATATTTCATCATCAAACAACACAAAAAACAAGCTATCATCAATGGCTCAACTCAAAATATTCATCAAAATAAAAAATTGAAACATGGGCTGTAACAACCCAAACCCGGCCCAAACACTATGGCCGAATCTAGTTTGCTACAGTGGAAAATATTTTGGAAAACACTTTTGGAAAGTAAAAATTCTTAGTTGCCGAAAACCTTTCCAATTGATTGTTTTGTTAAACCTTACTTAGAATTTATTTAAAATTAGTTCAACCAAGTTATTATAAAATATCGAGTGTGCCCGATGGCACGATGAAAACATTTTCGTGTTAATTTGGGGAAAACATGTGACTTTAATTTAATATTGATAATCATAGTTTAAAACAGTTATTCGACATATGAAAAATAACAAAAAATAAAATATCAGGAGGCCTTATTACATCCAAATAAACTAAAAATCGGAAATAAAATTTATCATAACTAAAATTAAAGTTCATTTAATTTAAATCCACCGCATGGCCACCTCGAGTCAACCCGGCTCCACATCCGCGATCTACGTGTCACCTGAAAAATGTAAAGGAGAAGGTGAGTCACCAAGACTCAGTATGTAACCCTTTCCCCATTTTAAAAACATTTTCATACACAACACATAACAATTAATATGCACGAGATAGTGTACCCAACCTAGCCAACCAAACGCCACTGTCTACCCCGTTGTGGTACCAAACCACTGGTGGTGCCAAACCACTGGTGACATATAGTCACGATGTGTTACCAAAACACTGGTGTCCGTAGACACGAATCAATTGATGGGGCCAACCCATCGTGTGATACCAAATCACTGGCAGACGATCCCATATCTCAAGTGGGGCCAACCCACGGTGGTGTTAACCACAGGGACGAGTCGCTATGAGGTGCCAAACCTCTGGAGGTACCAAACCTCTGGTGACCGTAGTCACGGTGTGTTACCAAAACACTGGTGCCCGTCGGCACGATTAATACTGCCCCCTCCACTCATCAATCCCACATCAGTCACATATGTATATGTTTCATATCATCACATACTTAAATCTCATGTATCAATACATCATGCTTCCCAAAGGCATCGAATAACAAATTCATATTAACAGGTACTT
This sequence comes from Gossypium australe, assembly GCA_005393395.2. Lineage (NCBI taxonomy): Eukaryota > Viridiplantae > Streptophyta > Magnoliopsida > Malvales > Malvaceae > Gossypium > Gossypium australe. Next base: position 27,150,072 of record CM016616.1, on the reverse strand, counting down.
ACCTGAATCACCATCTATACCGATATGGTATATTATCCAATGCTACATAAAATCAAGATAGCATTCACAACAATCAGCACATTTAATAAGTTATACGTGTGTATGTACACACCTGTTACCACTGAATCGTCTAAATCCCGAAAAGAGATGTCGGCCACCTAGATCTACTGGTCCCTATATTCAGCCATAATAGTGTTAGTGATATGGGCCATTTGACCAAACCAAATAATTTGAGAGGGGTTCCTTGTGAACCCGAATCCTTACCTTCACACCTTTGGATACTAATCGCAACACCAAACTCCCGAATCTGCTTCTGATTCCATGAATCGGCAATCAATAAGTTAGTAGCCTTTGGCTTAAACGAATACCAGATAACTAACTAAAGTAGATTTTACCATTACTTACCAAATATTGAATACTAGAGATCAGGCTGTGAGTCGACTGCTTTACTCCCCTGAGTACCTAGCAGAAATTGGTTACTACTCGTTTAGAAGACTTATAACCATTGCTGAAATCGGCACTTTCCCTTGTAAAAAAAATCGACAGAATATAAAAGAGTACCCATAAGTATTCGGCCACCACTTACCTCGTTCCAAACCGATTGATCACTAAAATCTGAAGAGATTTATCCCTTTTTAAAGTTCGGCCAAGGGGTTTAAATAGGTTCGACTAGAGGAAAATAGTAAGAGGAAAAGATGTTTGAAGTTTCAGTCAATAAGGGTGAATATTCGGCCAAAGGGAAAGAAAATACTAGCAAAGAAGGTAGAGTTTCGGCTAAGATTTTTAGAAGAAGAGAGGGTTCTTGTCGGTTTTGGCGAATAACAAAGAAGAGCAAGAAAAGTGGAGGCTAGCCGAAATTGTGAAGAGAATATGCTAAGGAAATTCGGCTACTTGTAAAATGTCTAAAAGAAAACCAAGATGGTAGGTGGGGGTTTATAAAGGATTTCGGCACCCCCCTATTGCTTGTCGTCCACTCTTCTCAGGAAGAGTTTGAATTTTTGGCAATCTCCTTGAATTGCTCTTGACCACTTGTTTTAATTTAATTCAAACAATTTTGAATTAATCCCCAAATAATCACTCAAAAATCCCCTATTAATCCAATTAATATCCTTATTTATCATTGATTATCCTTAGATAAAAATCTATTAATCCCCAAATAATCAAATGATCTCTTAATAATCCATTTAATAATATCCCTTATTATCTCCAGATTTAAGCAAATTAAAACCAATTTAAAGTGCTCATATTATCCCTTAATAATAATAATTAATAAAAGAGTTTAAACTGAGGAAAAACTCCCTCCCTTGTGCCGTCCCATTAATGAGCAAAAAGAAGGATTGTTGTGACTCGAACCAAGGTTCTCCCTTGCTCCTTGGTGGCGTCACATGCAGTCCTCTAAGTGGCCTCACTTTTGCCACTTTACCAAGGGCTTTTTAGTGCCCCAAATCCTTCATTTATTCTTATAACCCCCTCTTGCTAAGACTCCCTGCCTTTAAAGCCTAGAAATAATATTTTCTACCTAACCGAGCCTACTCAAAGCCTTTAACTAAGCCCTATTATTCCTTAAATAATATCACAGTGGTTCAAACATAAGAAAAATAATTTAATTCCAAATAACCCCATTTTTAGGATGTTACAGTTCTACCCCCCTCAAAATAAATTTCGTCCTCGAAATTACCTGATTAGAAAAGGTGGGGGTATTGCTGCCTCATCTCATCCTCGGGTTCCCATGTAGCTTCCTCTGTACCATGGTTTCGCCATAGCACTTTCACTAGGGGCACTGACTTCCTTCGTAGAACCTTCACATCTCGATCTAAAATCTGAACTGGTTCTTCTTCAAAAGATAAATCCGAATTCACCTCAATCTCTGCTACTGGCACAACGTGCGAAGGATCTGACCGATACCGTCTCAACATCGATACATGAAATACGTCATGGATCTGATTCAGTTCTGCCGGCAACTCTAGCTGATAAGCTACCGGTCCTACTCGCTTTACCACTGTATATGGCCCGATGAACCTTGGGCTCAGCTTCCCCTTTCGGCCAAATCTCAACACCTTTTTCCAAGGTGACACCTTCAGAAAAACCTTGTCTCCCACGGCATACTCCATTTCCTTGCGTTAGAGATCGGCATAAGACTTCTGCCTATCTGATGCTTCCTTGAGACGAGACCGAATCACCTTGACTTTGTCTTCAGTCTCTGTTACCAATTCCGGACCCAGAACTTGTCGTTCCCCCAACTCCGTCCAACATGTAGGAGTACGGCATTTTCGTCCATATAGGGCTTCATATGGAGCCATCTGAATACTCGCTTGATAACTATTGTTATAAGCGAATTCCGCTAATGGTAGGTACTCTTCCCAACTACCACTAAAATCCAAGACACAACCTCTTAACATGTCTTCTAAGATCTGTATCACCCTTTCCGACTGTCCGTCAGACTGTGGATGGAAAGCCGTACTGAAATCTAACCGTGTACCCAAAGCTTGATGCAACGCTTTCCAGAACCTTGACTTGAATCTGGGATCCCTATCCGAGATGATCGATACTGGCAAACCATGCAATCTTACTATTTCTGACACATACAGCTTAGCTAGCTTCTGAAGAGAAAAATCCACCCTTACCGGTATAAAGTGAGCTGACTTAGTCAGACGGTCTACTATTACCCAAACTGCGTCCTTCTTGCTGGGCGTAAGGGGTAACCCACTGACGAAATCCATAGTGATCCTCTCCCATTTCCATTGAGGGATCTTTACCGGTTGAAGTAGCCCTGATGGCAATTGGTGTTCAGCCTTAACCTGCTGACACGTCAAACACCTTCCCACAAATTTAGTTACCTCCCGTTTCAACCCGGGCCACCAGAACTGTTTCCGTAGATCTCCATACATCTTGCTTCCTCCCGGATGCATAGCGTATGGGCTGCTATGTACATCATGGAGAATTTTCCGCCTCAACTCTTCATCCTTCGGCATGCATGCTCGCCCTTGAAAATATAGCACTCCATCACTAGACAGATTGTATCCTTCCAAACTACCATCTTGAACTTGTACCCTCTTAGCGTTCAAGCCTTCATCCACTAACTGCTTTTCCTTAATCTCCTCAATCCACGTTGGCTTAACTTGGAGTTCCGCCAACAGACTCCCATCATCATATAGACTCAACCGAGCGAACGTTGCTCTTAAGTCCGTCACAACCTTTCGGCTCAACGCGTTGGCTACCACGTTAGCCTTACCCGGATGGTACTCGATTGAACAATCGTAGTCCTTTAATAGTTCAATCCACCGACGCTGTCTCAGGTTTAGATCCTTCTGAGTCAGAAGATACCTCAAGCTTTTGTGATCCGTATAGACTATTGACTTTTCCCCGTACAGATAGTGTCTCCATATCTTTAGAGCGAAGACAACTGCTGCTAACTCCAAGTCGTGCGTCGGGTAGTTAACCTCATGCGGTCTTAACTGACGGAATGCATAGGCTACTACCTTCCCTTCCTGCATCAGCACACACCCCAAACCAGTATGGGATGCATCACAATAGACTGTAAATATCTTCCCTGCCTCAGGTTGTACCAAAACCGGAGCTTCCGTCAAAATTTTCCTTAGCTTATCAAAGCTTTCTTGCTACTTCTCCGTCCATACAAATGGAACACCTTTCCTTAGTAACTTAGTTAACAGTGCTGCTATTAGAGAGAATCCTTCCACGAATCTCTGATAGTACCCCGCTAAACCCAGAAAACTTCGTATTTCAGCCACCGACCTAGGTGGTTTCCAATCCAATACTGCTTCAATCTTGCGAGGGTCTACTCTAATTCCTTCAGCTGATACTACATGACCTAAGAAAGCCACCTCCCTAAGCCAAAATTCGCACTTACTGAATTTGGCGTATAACCGCTTTTCCCTCAACACTTGTAGGACTACTCGCAAATGCTTGTCATGCTCCTCCTCCGTCCTGGAGTAAACCAATATGTCGTCGATGAACACCACGACGAATTGGTCCAAGTACTGTTGAAATACCCTATTCATTAAGTCCATAAATGCCGCCGGTGCATTGGTCAACCCGAATGGCATCACTAAGAACTCGTAATGCCCATACCGAGTTCGGAATGCCGTCTTGTGAACATCAGCCTCCTTCACCCTTAATTGATGATAACCCGACCTAAGGTCAATCTTTGAGAATACCGACGCACCCTTCAGTTGATCAAACAAGTCATCGATCCGAGGCAACGGGTACTTGTTTTTGATCGTTAGCTTGTTCAGTTGGCGGTAGTCGATACACATCCGCATTGAACCGTCCTTCTTCTTGACAAACAACACAGGTGCTCCCCACGGAGATATGCTTGGTCGAATGAACCCTCTATCCAAGAGCTCCTGAATTTGAGCCTTTAGCTCCACCCATTCCTTTGGTGCCATTCGGTATGGTGCTATAGACACAGGTGCCGTTCCGGGTAGCAAGTCTATACCGAATTCAACTTCCCGATCCGGAGGCAGACCCGGAAGTTCTTCTGGGAACACATCAGCGAATTCCCCAACCGTTCGGACCTTTCCAACTACTGACTCCTTAGCTTCCAAAGCACAGATTCGAACCAAATACGCCTTACAACCCTTCTTGACCATCTTCTCAGCCTTCAAGGCAGACACCACGTTGGATAGGTAATTCCTTCTATCACCTATCATAACCACTTCATCACCTTCAGCCATCTTAAGAACCATGCGCTTAGCTGCGCAATCCAAATTCGCCTGATACTTAACCAGCCAGTCCATTCCAAGGATCAAATCGAACTCCCCAAACGGTAGTTCCATCAGATCAGCAACGAATACTACCCCTTGGAGTTCCAGGGGTACGTTTCTGTAAAGTTTGTCTACCACTACAGAGTGACTTAAAGGGCTAACTACAGTCATCCCCCTAGAAGCAGTTTCAGAGTCTAGATCCATAGTCTCTACCACACTACTAGCAATGTACGAGTGCGTCGAACCCACATCAATTAATGCAACATAAGGAAAACCAAAAATTAGAAACGTACCGGTTATGACATCCGGTGCGTCACCCTCCTCGCGACGCCTCGCTGCGTAAACTAAGCCAGGCTGCCTAGCCTCTGTGTTGCCTGAACCTCTGCCCTGAGTTCCACGACCCCTCTGTGGTCCCACATTTCTATCTTGAGTACGATTCTGCCCCTCTGGCTGATTCTTAGCTAGTTTCCGGGGACAATCTTTGACCCGATGCTCCAAAGACCCACACTCAAAACATCCTCTATCGCCGGTCCAACAACCTCCCCAATGGGTCTTTCCACAGCGGTTACACTGAGTTGGCCTCTGATTAGTAGTCGTGGGCCTTGCCACCTGATTTGGCCCACTTGGCCTAGCCTTTTTCTGGACACTACCACTGGATCCAGCTGACCCAAATCCTCTCTTCTGATTATTCCTATTATAATTTTGCCTCACAGCCTCCTTGATCCCTTCGGCTACCTTAGCCTTTTCCACTAGAGATGAGAACTCACGAACCTGCTGCGGGGCAATCAGTAACCTCAAATCATCTCGGAGTCCGTCCTCAAAGCAGACATAGCGCTCATGCTTAGTAGATACGATGCCTTTAGCATACCTACTCAGCCTTAAAAACTCCGCCTCATATTCCGACACTGACTTAATTCCTTGCACTAATCCCAGAAAAGCCTTTCTCTGCGCGTCAGTGTAGCTGGTACCCACATACTTCTTCTGATAGGTGGTTTTGAAATACTCCCAAGTCAGATCATCTGCTGTAGCCCCGTCTCGAACCGTAAGCCACCACTGATACGCTTCATCCTTTAGAAGCGACACTGCCCCTTTCAGCCTTTCTTCCTCAGTCAGGTCAAGATCATCCATGATCCTTTCAGTTGACTCTAGCCAGTATTCTGCTGCACTGGGTGCCACTCCTGATACACCCCGGAATACCTCCGCTCCGTTAGATCGAAGTCGCTCGGGAACAGATTTTCGAGCTCCCAAATTTCCACCAGCCCCAGCCACCATCTCCAAGACTCGCAAAACAGCTTGCGATACCGCCTCACCACCGGTCTGATCCTGCTCCTCAGCTCTAAAAGTAGGAGGTGGTGGTGGCGGTGGTACCTCATTTTCAGAACCTTGTCCCGACCTGACGGGTTCAGACACCGTCATCCTACCCCTACCGCGTCCACGGCGTCCACGTCCTCTAGAGCTCATTCTATCTACCGCGCTTTTAATCTGATTAAGAAAATTTTTATGCGTTAGCATTTGTTCCACTTTATTACTCGCGAAGAATTTTATGGATAAGATTTAATCAGAGATTCTTTCGAGCAAACAAGGTTTCAGTCTTCTATCCTAGTTCACACAAAGGAGTTCATGCATCCATTCCTTAATACTTTCCATACCTATTCACTCTTCGGACATTTCTGCCCATTTCTAACCTAGGGGTATTTTCGTCATTTCCCTACAGGGGTATTTTCGTAATAGAAGAAGTTGTAAAATTTTAATAGAACAAATCACTTTGAAATTCCCCAAAACTGGAGGATTTTTCTGAAAAATTTGTAAAATTTAGAGATATGGCATCGTTTTGAAACCAGGGGTATTTTGGTAATTTTGTAATTTTCCAAAACCAAAATATTTTGCTGATGATTTTCAAAGCTAAGTTGTTGAATATTTATAAAATAATTGAAATCTTGAGCAAAACCATTGAACTGATATTTATGAACCGAGGGCATTTTAGTAATTTTACCCCTAAGGGCATTTTTGTAATTTTCCACAAATTAAGTTTTTCGAGGAAAACGTTGTAAAAATGGCGTTCTCAGATTTGAAAGAGTTCTTGCAAAAGTTTTGAAAACATTAGGGTTTTAATTATTTTTCGAAAACACGGTTAATTCCCTTTTCGGGTTTTAATCATTATGTTTAGCCTATGACCGAGCCCTCTTAGTCAGGGTGAACCAAAGCTACGCACCAGGCAGGATTCGAGTGAGGAGGAGGTGAGTCAGGCGGACTTCTTAAATACCAAGTTCTCACCGAACCTTTCTAGACATGCGCACAGAGGTTACCACACCACTGAGCCCTTTGAGTTAGGGTGAATCGAAGCTACGCACCAGGTAGGATACCTGCGAAGAGGAGGTGAGTCACACGGACTGCTTAAATACCAGGCTCTTCCGGATCCACTCCTAGACATGCGTACAGGGGTTACCACATCCTAGCTCACTGACTAAGTCATAGGTTGGTTTTAGTTCTTTAAGTCTTATGTTTCGTTTGTGTGTTTGAGTAGCCTAATCCTAGGGTTCAAGTTCCTATAAGTCTATCTACGTTCCATGCTTCCTACCCTTCTACAGAATATAATTCACAAAGAGGTTTCGAAGTACTTACCTGGGCGGATCGGTGCCGGAGACTCGGGCCATGCTGCTTAAAACCCAAAAATCATTCCATAAGGCCTACTAAAACATTTTTGGGCCTTGGGCCCCCACAGCCGAGCTTTGAACCTGGCTCTGATATCAACTTTGTAACAACCCAAACCCGGCCCAAACACTATGGCCGAATCTAGTTTGCTACAGTGGAAAATATTTTGGAAAACACTTTTGGAAAGTAAAAATTCTTAGTTGCCGAAAACCTTTCCAATTGATTGTTTTGTTAAACCTTACTTAGAATTTATTTAATCGAGTGTGCCCGATGGCACGATGAAAACATTTTCGTGTTAATTTGGGGAAAACATGTGACTTTAATTTAATATTGATAATCATAGTTTAAAACAGTTATTCGACATATGAAAAATAACAAAAAATAAAATATCAGGAGGCCTTATTACATCCAAATAAACTAAAAATCGGAAATAAAATTTATCATAACTAAAATTAAAGTTCATTTAATTTAAATCCACCGCATGGCCACCTCGAGTCAACCCGGCTCCACATCCACGATCTACATGTCACCTGAAAAATGTAAAGGAGAAGGTGAGTCACCAAGACTCAGTATGTAACCCTTTCCCCATTTTAAAAACATTTTCATACACAACACATAACAATTAATATGCACGAGATAGTGTACCCAACCTAGCCAACCAAACGCCACTGTCTACCCCGTTGTGGTACCAAACCACTGGTGGTGCCAAACCACTGGTGACATATAGTCACGATATGTTACCAAAACACTGGTGTCCGTAGACACGAATCAATTGATGGGGCCAACCCATCGTGTGATACCAAATCACTGGCAGACGATCCCATATCTCAAGTGGGGCCAACCCATGGTGGTGTTAACCACAGGGACGAGTCGCTATGAGGTGCCAAACCTCTGGAGGTACCAAACCTCTGGTGACCGTAGTCACGGTGTGTTACCAAAACACTGGTGCCCGTCGGCACGATTAATACTGCCCCCTCCACTCATCAATCCCACATCAGTCACATATGTATATGTTTCATATCATTACATACTTAAATCTCATGTATCAATACATCATGCTTCCCAAAGGCATCGAATAACAAATTCATATTAACAGGTACTTACCTGAATCACCATCTATACCGATATGGTATATTATCCAATGCTACATAAAATCAAGATAGCATTCATAACAATCAGCACATTTAACAAGTTATACGTGTGTATGTACACACTTGTCACCACTGAATCGTCTAAATCCCGAAAAGAGATGTCGGCCACCTAGATCTACTGGTCCCTATATTCGGCCATAATAGTGTTAGTGATATGGGCCATTTGACCAAACCAAATAATTTGAGAGGGGTTCCTTGTGAACCCGAATCCTTACCTTCACACCTTTGGATACTAATCGCAACACCAAACTCCCGAATCTGCTTCTGATTCCATGAATCGGCAATCAATAAGTTAGTAGCCTTTGGCTTAAACGAATACCAGATAACTAACTAAAGTAGATTTTACCATTACTTACCAAATATTGAATACTAGAGATCGGGCTGTGAGTCGACCGCTTTACTCCCCTGAGTACCTAGCAGAAATCGGTTACTACTCGTTTAGAAGACTTATAACCATTGCCGAAATCGGCACTTTCCCTTGTAAAAAAAAATCGACAGAATATAAAAGAGTACCCATAAGTATTCGGCCACCACTTACCTCGTTCCAAACCGATTGATCACTAAAATCTGAAGAGATTTATCCCTTTTTAAAGTTCGGCCAAGGGGTTTAAATAGGTTCGACTAGAGGAAAATAATAAGAGGAAAAGATGTTTGAAGTTTCAGTCAATAAGGGTGAATATTCGACCAAAGGGAAAGAAAATACTAGCAAAGAAGGTAGAGTTTCGGCTAAGATTTTTAGAAGAAGAGAGGGTTCTTGTCGGTTTTGGCGAATAACAAAGAAGAGCAAGAAAAGTGGAGGCTAGCCGAAATTGTGAAGAGAATATGCTAAGGAAATTCGGCTACTTGTAAAATGTCTAAAAGAAAACCAAGATGGTAGGTGGGGGTTTATAAAGGATTTCGGCACCCCCCTATTGCTTGCCGTCCACTCTTCTCAGGAAGAGTTTGAATTTTTGGCAATCTCCTTGAATTGCTCTTGACCACTTGTTTTAATTTAATTCAAATAATTTTGAATTAATCCCCAAATAATCACTCAAAAATCCCTTATTAATCCAATTAATATCCTTATTTATCACTGATTATCCTTAGATAAAAATCTATTAATCCCCAAATAATCAAATGATCTCTTAATAATCCATTTAATAATATCCCTTATTATCTCCAGATTTAAGCAAATTAAAACCAATTTAAAGTGCTCATATTATCCCTTAATAATAATAATTAATAAAAGAGTTTAAACTGAGGAAAAACTCCCTCCCTTGTGCCGTCCCATTAATGAGCAAAAAGAAGGATTGTTGTGACTCGAACCAAGGTTCTCCCTTGCTCCTTGGTGGCGTCACATGCAGTCCTCTAAGTGGCCTCACTTTTGCCACTTTACCAAGGGCTTTTTAGTGCCCAAAATCCTTCATTTATTCTTATAACCCCCTCTTGCTAAGACTCCCTGCCTTTAAAGCCTAGAAATAATATTTTCTACCTAACCGAGCCTACTCAAAGCCTTTAACTAAGCCCTATTATTCCTTAAATAATATCACAGTGGTTCAAACATAAGAAAAATAATTTAATTCCAAATAACCCCATTTTTAGGATGTTACATGGGCTTTGTGCATCTCATAGCAACGATCTCAAGAATGTAAAAATTATCAAAAACCGAGCTAAAACTCACCTTAAATCAAGCTCAATTCATGGCCGAATGTTGCAAGGTTTTTTTTCTTTTTCTTTTGCTAAGTTTCGGCGAAGGCTTAAAAATATGATAACCATGGCTTTGTTTTATTTCAAATAACATATATATTAATTTACTAATTTAACCTTTTATAATTAATAAGTATAACATATAAAATAAGGTCACTTTAGACCATATGCCGTCCACTATCTTTTAAAATGGGCTAATTGCCCTTTAAGGACCCCATATTAAAAAGCCACTATCAAATTATCACTTTACACTTTAATTTGTAACTTTTACATTTTACGTGATTAAGTCCTTTTATTTAATTGAACACCTAAACGACAAAATTAAGTCATGAAAATTTAACACAAACAAATTCACACATAATAAAAATGGAAAATAATTTTAAAATATTTTTTGGATGCAAATTTGTGGTCCCAAAACCACTTTTATGATTAGGGTCAAAATCGGGCTGTTACAAAAAAGATGATAGCTTTTCTTTTGTTTTATTTTATTTTATTCCATTAAGTCACCTAATCCACCAAATCTTGACCAAATTAAATTTTCGTGTCCCTATGGCCGACTATCAACCTTATAAAGGTCTAATTGCACATTAAGGATCTCCAATTTAAGGTTCTATAGTTATTTGACACCTTTAGCTGGTAAAATAAAACTTTTGCACTTTATGCGATTTAGTCCTTTTTCGCAATTAAGCATACAATCACCAAAATTTTCATGCACTCATATAATCATGATATAACACATAAAATAATATTAAAAATAATTTCTCTGGCCTCGGATTGGTGGTTCTGAAACTACTATTCCGACTAGCCCCAAAATCGAGCTGTTACATGTAAGCTTTCTCATACTTATGTTATCTTGTGAATATGTGAATTGGGATAAGATGCTATAACATGTGATATGTGGTTATGATAACTGTTGTGAAAGTATAAATATGTACATGTTATGTATATGTTAAATGTTAGTGACAGTGTTTTGCTAAAGATGAAAATACGCAATAATTGTGCACGGATAATCGGTAAGTGATATGTGTTTGACTTCAGATATTTTGGCCTTGTGATCTTGAAATCGTTGGATATATTGGCATGTCATAGGATTGTGAGTACTCACCTATATGTGCAGTGATTTTGGGTGTTGAGACCCTAGGACATGTTGGAGGGATAAGGGAATGTGAGCTAAACTCCATTCAACAGGACATATGAGGGGAAATAAGGAGAGTGTTCATGCTTCACTTTTGGGACATGTTTGACTCTATGATTTTATGTTTGGTGTGTTGGAGATCCACGTATCCAATGAGTGATGATAGAGCTCACTTTTATGTTTCACAGCTCAAGTGCCAAATTATCTTAAAAATTATGAATATGTGTGTATTGTGATATGTTTTTATATGACTTGTGACCGTTATACAATTTATCCCTAATTTTTTTGAGTATTGCAATATACACTTGAACGTTTTGTGATTATATGAGTATTGCGATTTGTGCTTGAACATTATGTAATTATCTGTGTAATGTGATATATGCTTAAAAGTGAATATGTTTGCCTTGTAAAAGAACTAGTAATGTAACAACCCGATTTAGGGGCTAGTCAGAACAGTAGTTTCGGGACCACTAATCCAAGGTCAAGGAAAATTATTTTTACGTTGTTTTATATGTTGAAGCATAATTATATGGTTGCATGAAAATTTTGGTGATTTAATTTGAGTAATAGCATGCTTAATTGTGAGAAATGACTAAATCACATAAAGTGCAAAAGTCCTATTTTCCAAGGTAGAGGTGTCAAATAGCCATAGATTATTAAATTGGGGGTCCTTAAAGTGCAAATAGGCCAATTTTTTATGTGTTGACCAGCCATAGAGGATAAGGGACAAGGGCATTAAATTTTTGGTGAAAGTTGGTGATTAGGTGAATAAAATATGATAAAATAAAGTAAGGCTATCATCTTTTTCTCTCTTCTTCTTCATCCACCGATTTTTACATTGAAGGAAGGGTTTTGAAAGCTTTGAAATTTCAGCAACTTATCCTCACCCAAGTAAGTGATTTTTGGTAGTGTTAATTGATAGTTTTTGCATTTTTGGAGCCCTCAAAGCTTAAGCTAGCTATTGAGGGGACTAATTTGTGATATGGTTGAAAGTCTAGGGACTTACCATGAGAGATATGTTGTTAGCTGAGTTATTATGGAAGAAAATGAATGTTAGGAAGATGGGAAACAAATTTTGTGAAAGGTGTTAGCATGAAAACACCTAAATAGGGCTTAAATGCAAAAAAAAAATGAATTTGTGTCATAAATGCATGAAATGGTGGGAATGGTGAGTAGTTGTAAGAGAAATAAATGTTCAGCTAGGCTTGTTTATTGAGAAAATGTGTTGAAAAATGATTTATGAGCCTAGGGGTAAAGTTGTAATTTTGTTATAGTACAAGGGCAAAATTGTCATTTTTGCATAAGTGTAGAGTTTGATGCATTATGATCATAGAATGATCTAAATGAATGAATTTCATTGTTATAGATCAAGAAGAGCGCGGAATCAACCTTGACCATGGAAAAGGCAAGGTGACGGATTAAACCGTTAGTTAACACGTTTTGCACCGAGGTAAGTTTATGTGTAAACAATGCATTTATATATATATATTGTTGATAATTAGTATATAGTTTGATTGAGAACCTGAACGGTGCAAGTGTATTGAATGTGGTAATTATTGAATGATTGTAATATAAATGATGAGATAGATATGTGAATGTATAATCACAACACTTGACGATGGGCTGTGTGCGATACCATCGTCTATTTATTAATTGGTGGGCTATGTGCGATACCACCGTAATCATCCTTTTGGTGGGCTATGTGCGATACCACCCCAATAAAGATTGATGGTGGGCTTAGTGCGAATTCAACGAGTAATTTGATTATGAGTGGTTGATTATGAGATTGTGATGTGTTGTATTATATGATGTTGTGGTGTTAAATGCAGGGAAGCATATTAATGAATGTATGCATTAAGTTGGTGAATGATATGGTTGGAATGTGGAATTGGAAGGAATGAGTAAGCATGATTATGAATGTGGATTATTTCTTGCTTAGTATATGATGCTATATAGTTGTTTAGCACATACTATAATGTTATATTGTTTACATGTAAACTTACTAAGCTCAAAGCTTACCCCCTTCTCTTTTCCCTTGTTTTATAGAGTTTAAAAGCCGAGCCGAGATACGTGAATAACTAGAAGATCGCCCACACTATCAGCTCACCTCGGTATATTTAGACTTAGTGATTTTGTATATGGCATGTATAGGGGCTAGACTAGTTAGATTATTTTGTTATTTAGGCCAATAGTGTGATGATCTCTTATTAAGATAACTACTTTGTATATTGCCATGGTTGATGGCTTACTTTATCATTTATGAAAATATGATGTTATTCATGGAAGTTCATATTGTGTACTAAGTTGTTCATTGATAAGTTGAATGGATTCATATGGTGTGAACTAGAGGAGTGCAAGAGCTTGGTAAGTAGCCTTGTTCTTGTCCACATGGATAGGCACACAGGCGTGTGTCTAGGCCGTGTGTGACACACGGTCAGTCCATGGGCGTGTGCCTAGGCCGTGTGAAGTCTGCACCTAGGATTTGGAATTAAATTGCCACACGGTGAAAGCACACGGGCGTGTGACCAACCGTGTGGTTTAATCAGAGATGACCATGGGCCAGCCACACGGGCGTGTGCTTTGGCCGTGTGCTAATTAAGGGTTGATGATGTCATAGTCAGATAGCTCCATGGGTAGAAGACACGGGCGTGTCTAGGCCGTGTGGTTAAAGTCAGTGTCGTCCATAGGCATCGAACACGAGAGTGTGAGATGATACACGGGCGTGTTCCTAGACCAACACGGGCGTGTGGCCCCTGTTTTGATGAAAAGCTTTCTCAGGTTTGTAAAAGTTCCGGGATTAGCTCTGAAGCCTCCCGGAGGTGTGTTTAGGGCCTCGTAGGCCAAGATTGTGCTTTGCGGTAGGTTTAATAACGACATTTTATAGCCCGATTCGAGATGTTAAGCGTGATAAGTTAGGTAATGCCTCAAACCCGGTTCCAACTTTGGATACGGGTAAGGGGTGTTACAAGTAATAATGCATGAGTAAGTATAATATGACACTAGAGTTGGAATTTTTGAGGTTATGTTATATGGTTGTTTTGTAGATGCTTGATGAATTGTTTGCATTGTGGTTGTTTTGAGTATTCACTGAGCTTGTTAAGCTCATCCACTCATTTTTAACCATTACATATAAGTAGTGCCGGTGTGATCAGTGTGGTCTTCAAGGGAGTGATCCAAGCCGATTATTTAGCTTCTGTTAGTAGGTGTTCTATGCTTATTTATGTTTGGGGAATAAAGGCAATATGATAGATGTTATATCGGATTATTAAGACATATTGGGGATTATTTGTATATTGCATATGTTTGTGAAGCTTGTGAACTTGGACATGGTGTTTGGTTTATTGTTTAGACATTTTAATGCATATGTGACTGGGTGAATGGAGCATGGTTTTTAAGGACTAAGTTTGAATGATTTAAATGCTCTTATATGAAAAGGTATCACTATTAAGGCTTTTAGAAGGATATCTCTGTGTTTTAGAAAGTGCAGGGAGTCAGTATATCAATTTGGTATCGATACCTTAGCCCGAGTATCGATACTCGTGGTGTAATTATCGATACCTTGCGAAAGGTACTAATATTTTTCGATGTTTCAAAATTTGGTGAGAAATAGTAAACTAGTTTGGTATCGATTTTCCAGGTGGTATGGGTACCACTTAAAGAAAATATTGATACCTTAGTGTCAATATCAATACCTACGGACTTGTTTTTGAGAATTTTGCTGAATAAACCTTATGCATGTTTTAATATGTTTATAAGACTATTAAATGTAAGTTTAGCACGTGATAATGATAATTAGCTGGTATAATTGACTTGAAGCCGATGTAAATAGAAAATTGATGGATGTTTTGTTGGAATGAGCTTTTACTTGTTGGATATGACATGAGATGGTGGTGTGGCATCCTAATATTTAGGCTTGGTGACCAAGCTAGGTGTGGAGTGCTACAAAACCACTTGAAATTTGGCTCCACCAAAGTAGCTTTTTCTTTCAACTCCCCCATGGTAAATCGCTCCAAGAGACTCTTTGCGTAACCTTTTTGAGAAATGAAATAACCTTGATCTAATTTTTCAATTTCTAACCAAGAAAATACGTAGCCTTTCCCAAATTTTTTATTTCAAAATGAATAGATAAGTTATTCCCCAAATTGGAAATTTAATTCGTCATCTCCAATTATTATCATATCGTCAACATATAATAATACAAGAAGATGATCATTTTATTCTAATTTTACAATAAACAAGAATATGAGCCAAAAACTCTAATGCCACAAAAAATGAAGCATTGAGTAAATCTACCATACCATGCTTGTGGTGCTTAATTTAGGCCATAGAGTGTTTTCTTCAAATGATAAACATAATCTAGAAATTTTTTAAAGATAAAACCAATGGTTGCTCCATAAAACTGTCACAATTCAAGTCTCTATAAAGAAATGCATTATTTACATAAAGTTTCCACAGTTTCCAACCTTTAAAAGCAGTACACCAATAATTGATTGCATTGTCACCATCTTTACTACCAGCCTAAATTTCTCCTCATAGTCCAATCCATAGTTTTGAAAAAACCCACGAGCAACCTTTTAATGGTACTATCTGACTTTTTCTTCAAGTGAAAAACCTATTTTCAAGTGATTGGTCTATACTTTTCTAGATTGGGTACCAATTCCCATGTCTCATTTTTGTTTAAAGCTTCAATATCTTTTTGTGTTGCTTTTCCCCGATTTAGACAGCCTATTACACCTTCATAACTTGTTAGTTCTTTTACATTAAAAGCTCTCATAAAGAAATATATTGTTCAATTGTTAAGTTGCACCTTATAGTTTTTAAGATATTTGAGCTGCCTTGTCTCCCTTGTAAGCCTCTTTATTACTTGTTGCTCACCATCATCATGTATTTGAATATTCTGCCTTGGGGGTTAGAGGTTCATTTTCCATCTTTTCACCAATGGATGCTTGTAAATTAATGTTAGGAAATAGTTGATCCAAGTTATCACCATCACCTTCAAGAACAATATTTCTTATAATAGATCTTTGAAAAGATGATACTTCATCAAACACCACATCTCTGGAAGTAGTAAATTTCTTTTTCTTTGGACCCATACACCTTCAACCCTTCGTAAAAGAGTCATAGCCAAAAAATACACTTTTTTTTCTTTTGGGTAAAGTTTAGTTTTATTAGATTTAAAAACATATAAATAGCAAATAAAACCAAATACCTAAAAATAAATCACATTTTGTTTTTCACCATATAAAATATCAAAGGGAGATTCCTCTGTACCTAACCAATGATGCAACTTATTTGTCACATGACATGCACATCAAATAACTTTTGCCCAAGACTTTCGAGGAAGATTCTTGTCATGCAATCAAGAAAGAAAAATTTAAGCAATATGACCAAGCTTTCTTTCTGCAACTCTATTATGCTAAAGAGTGTTTGGACAAGTCATTTGACGAAGAATTCCATTGTCATCGTAATATTGAAAAAATTTATCTAACAAATACTCTTCACCATTTTCAGTTTGAATACACTCTATCTTTTTCCCAAGCTCTTTTTCACTAGCTTCCTTTAACATCACAAACTGGATTATGCTCCAATCTTCTCTTTCAAAAAATTAACCCAAGTGAACCTTGAGTGATCATCCACCAAGACAACTACATAGCAATGACCACTATAGCTTACTGTTTTTAGTCTCATCAAGTCTGTACGAACCGATTCAAATAACGTGGATTCCTAATTTGAAGACCTTTTGAAAGGAAGGCAATAAGATTTACCTTATTGGCAACCTTGAAAAGTCACATCTTTACATACATTCTTCATAACGGGTATGCTATCTAACAATATCTTGGAAAAAATCTGTTACAACGTTTGGTAGCCTATAGAACCCAACTGAGCATCCCAAATTGTAGCATTATTTATTTGGCTTGCTTTCTTCACATAAGTTTCACTTGCTAACATAACAAACTACGGACATTTCTTCTCACTAGAAAAATTTTACTAATATAAATAACTTCAAAATTAAATTGGCATAATTCGTTATACCATCTAATTCTTCTAGGTACAGTTTCTAAGCTTTTGTTAGTTAGAAATTGTTTAACTGCTTGATTATCAGTTTTTATAATAAAATTTTCGGGTGCTAAATATATTAAGAATTTTTTTATTCCTTTTTTTATCACTAGTAATTCTTTTTCATAGATAGCGTAATTTATTTCGTTTGGTTTAAATTTTCCTGAACTATACCCACAAATTAATTCTTCATTATTTAATGTCTTTGCTTTTAAGACACATCCCCAATTTTTTTCTGAGGCATCTGTTTCTAGAATTAATTTATCACCTTGTTTAGGTAAATAAACTTTAGGAATATAATTTATTTCAGACTTTATCTTTTTTATAATGTCTGAATCTTTTTTAGACCATTCAAAAGGTTTATCCTTTTTTAGTTTTTCATATAACTCATCTAATTTTTTAGATAAGTTAGGAAAGAAATTTCTACCATAATTAATAATTCCTAAAAATTGTTGAAGTTGTTTTTTATCAACAATATTCTCAGGAAATTCTTTTATTTTTACTATAATATGATCTTGAAGTTTAAGACCATCAGCAGATAATATTAATCCTAAGAATTCTATTTTAGTTTTTTCAATTCAATTTTCTTAGGACTTAGTATTATTCCATGTTTTATGAATTCCCTAGATATGATATTTAAATGTTTTCTATGATTTTCTAATGTATCTGAAAATATTAAAATATCATCTATATATACTACACAAAATTTTTTATATTTTTTAAATATAGAGTCCATCCATCTTTGGAAGACTTGTGGTGCATTACATAATCCAAATGGCATTACTTTCCATTGGTAATGTCCATTAGGTGCACTAAAAGTTGTTAATGGTTTAGATTCTTTTTTTAGCATGATTTGCCAGAATCCTGATTTACAGTCAAATTTACTAAAATTGTAACATCCCGAAATAGGGCCTAAACAGAACAGTGGTTGCGAAACCATGAATCTGAGATAGAAAAGTTTATTACGATTAATTATTATGACTTATTGAGTGATTAGATGCATGTGTTAGAATATCGATAGAAAATTTCATGAATTGCATGTCTAATTTGCCTATTAGGACTTAATTGCAAAAGTTGATAAATATGAGTTTTAGGTGTTAAAGGATTTAATTGAAGAGCATAATTGAAGTAGAAGTCTTTAAATGGTAATTATACCATTAGGTTTTCATGGACAAAAATGGACATATATAGGTAGAAAGAACCAAAGTTTTTAAAGAAGGGTAATTTAGTTGGTAATAAAAAGAAATTAAAAGGGAAAAAGATGGCAAAATGTGCTCGTCTTCTTCATTAGGCCGAATTTTCAAGGGTTCACCATAGCTAGGGTTTGTTTCAAGCTTCCATGTAACACCCCAAACCCGGCCCATTTGTTACGACTGAATTTGAAATGCCACTGCGGAAAAACGTTTGAAAATATTCTTACTTAAAAGTGAAAACCCTTTAAGATTTGTTGCCTTTAATAAAACAATTTCGTAATTTAAAACATTCTAAGTAAAAATTAAGTTGTTATAAAAATATCCGGATTAAAACTTTATTATATATATAGATTTAAATAAAATCGTTTGCAAATGATATTTCAATTGTCAATCCATAATAAAGTTAGCTATTAAACTTAATGAAAAACACTTAGACAAACTTTAAATACTTTTAGGGCCTTATTACAATAATTGAATAATCAAAATACTGAAAATATAAATACTTAATTAAGTAAAAATATCCTTCTGCATGAAAATCTACTTCTGCATGGCCATCCTTGTATCCACTCCAACCCGGTCCAATTTCACGATCACCTGCGATGTTGGTAAATATTTGGGTGAGTCATACAGACTCAGTGTGTAATTAAACCACTGAATTCCACCCACATGTTAACCACATATTATCCCATATATCAGATACAAATTAACATATTCACATATTATCACGTTCTGGGCTTGGCCCGTATTCAAATCGCTTATCAGGTAATAGGGTACTTAACCACATAATTCCCACATACTGGGCTTAGCCCATTTCCACACTGATCCACATTCATATACTGGGCTTGGCCCTTTTCTTAATAATCCACATATCAACTGGGCTTGGCCCATTTCTTACTCAAATCCACATATCAATTGAAAATTATGCAAAGTGCACCCAACCCAACCTAGGGTCCATCCTCTACACACCCCCGAATCCAGCCTACCACACACCAGGGGATTAACAAATCACCCTCTCCTTTTCACTCCAAAGGCAATCAATGCCGTCCACGTGCAATTAAGCACAATAATCCACAATGCGACCTCAGTTAGCGCCAATCCACGATGTAGCCGTAGCTAACACCAAAACCACGATGGGACACATAGTCACTCATCAACCACGATATGGCACCTAGCCTATATCAACCATGATGAGGCACAGAGCTACTCATCAAACCACGCGAACTTAATCGCAAATAAATCCACAACGTGACCTCAGTCAACGTCAATCCACGATGTAGCTCAAGGCTAACATCAAACCACGTACTTGAAGTACACCCGTACCTTCTTTCATATCCCAACCCATGCACATGCAACATGTAATAGTGGCATAATAATAAATGCATGCACATGTTATTAAGGCAATCAATCATATTTCCACAGGCATAGTCACATTCACATCGGCACTTTCACATTCTTATCAACAGATAATACTAACCTGAATATCTATATACCCCTTTTTAGGGTATTCACCATATAATTGCCACTGCACTGGTTAGTACATAAATCACACATACAAATATAACATACACCCGGAAAACAGTAGGCTAACTACACACCTGATCGCTTGTAGAACTACGCTTTCAAGATCGACGCTATCACTAAGTGATACTACGGCTATCTGCCTATTTTGCTGCTCTGACGCTGGTCCACACCCCGGTGGCCAATCTCGAACTGCCGAAACGGCTCTCCTTTTAAACTTGGGAATAGGAACTTTCCCTTTACCTTCTTGACCGGCATCCATGTCCATTAATGATATCTTAATCAGAACCAAACGGTTAACCGATAACATCATAATCTAAATATACCAAATCTAAACTATACTTACTAAATATTCTTACCAACGAATCGAATCCCGAAAGACTCCCTCAATGCACCTTGACGTTAGCTGCATATAAGAGAACATATCACTTATTGCCTTAAGAAAACATTCGGCCAACCCATAGCCAGAGTTTAATCACTTGATTCGGCACCCTTAAGAAAAATATCCAAAATCGATTACTAAAGGAATACTTACCACTATCGTTGCTTACCCTTAATGGTCAATCTTAATATATTAGCATAAAGCCTATTCGGTTATAAAACCAAATCCTAGTAGGATTTGTACACTTAATACCTACCTTGTTGCCGATTGGGACACCAACAAATCCCGAAATCTTTGCTTTATTCCTCCTTATATTCGACCAGGCATTGAATCAATTAACTTGGTTAGTTTTTAGCTCTTGAACATTTAAAGAACAGATCTAAATACTAATCTAGGCCTTAGCTGAATATACATAGATGCTTACCTTCCAAATCTTAAATCCCGAAATTGATCTTTGCTTCCTTAATGCTGTCGAAAACCCTATAGACAAATGTTAGAGTTTAATCTAACATTAAAACACTATGGAATGGCCTATGGCCGCATCTTATATTCGCTTACCTTGAATGTTGAAATCCCGGAGAGCCCCTTCTCTAATCGACACCACCTAAATCCCGAAATTCCCTTCCATAGTTTCGGCCAAAACACAATATGAGGGATTAGTCCCTGAATTTCGACAGGCTTAAAAAGGAAAGAAAGGAAACCGAATCTAGATCTTACCCTTATTTGGAGAAATCGATTGCACCTTCACTTCATCCTTCAGAGATTCGGCTATGGCTAAATGATGCTCTCACAACTTTCGGCTTTTGGAGGGATTAGAAAGAAAAGAGAAGGAAGAATAAAGATGGAGGATTCGGCTAGAACACAAGGTATTTCGGCTTTGGCTAACAAAGAGAAGAAGAATAAAAACTGTAGGAAATTCGGCAGAGAGAGGAGAATTTGCTTAAGAAATTCGGCAAAGGAAAAGTGAATGAATGAATGGCCTCTCTTTTCCTTTTATAGCCGAATTTACTAGCTAGAGTCCCTTACTTGGCCACCACTCTTCTATTTTGATAGCTTTATCCCTTGAATTATCACTTTATTAAAAGAATTTAATCCAACAATTATCTCTTGAAAATAATGATAAATAAATCCTTTATTTATCCTTTATTTATCCACTAATTATAAAAGAATAAAAGCTCCTAGAATTTAGCCATGTGCCGTCCAACTCCCTTGCTCCTTGCAGCAAAATAAAACTCTTTTATTTGCTCCCCAAGTGACTCGAACTCAGGCCCACTTGCATAGCTTGTGGCGTCACTTACCTGGGCCTTAAGTGATATCTTCAGGCCACTTTTCCAAGCCTGTTTGTGTGTCAAATTCCTCCTATTAATTTTCTTAAGGCCACCCTGCCTTAGTTTCCTCTTTTTAACCTTTAAAACTTGACATTTCTTTACATTTCCAAGTTTCCAAAAATTTTCGTTTGCCTCCTTTAAACTTAACATTTCCATACATTTCCAAGTTTCCCGAAATGTTTACTTTCCTCTTTTGAATCATTTCTAAATCATTTCCTTACATTTCTTAGTTTCCAAAAATGTTCACTTTCCTCTTTTTACACTTAATATTTCCATACATTTCCAGGTTTCCAAAAACGTTCAAAACACATTCATAACACATAAGACATGTCATTTCATACAATTAAACCGAAAATGCATAGGCCCTTTTCAGGATGTTACATTCCAAGCTCCATAGTAAGTGATTCCAAGCCCCGTTTTTAATGTTCTTTACATTTTTGAAGCCCCGGTATCTCGGCTTAGCTTATTCTATCTATAAATCATGCTAGAGTTCATATTTGGAAAAATACCCATAGGTGAAATGTGTTTATTTTGATGTTTTATGATAGAATATGAAGTCTAAAATTATGTTAAACAACTTTTGCTAAGTGATTTTAAGTGAAAACGAGTAAAACGGTTTAATTGGTAAAAATACCTAATGTTCATAAGTACATGTTAGAGTGAGAATTTGATGTTGTCATAGAAGGGAAAAATGATCATCATGCCATAAAACATAAGAATAAGGGATAAAGTTTCATTTCCAAGCTTTGGGGCAAATGTGTAAATATGTAAAAGTTTAGGGGCAAAATTGTAATTTTTTCAAAGTTAGAGTTAAGGGCTGTTTGAATAAATGTGAGTATTAAATAAGCTACATTTGCTATTATAGATCAAGAGGAACAAAATCCAGAGTAAGATCGGGGAAAGAAAAAGATAGTGGACTAAATCGATGTTGTTTATCGTATTTTGTTTCGAGGTAAGTTTGCGGTAAATAAATGCAATATTCTATTATTTTACATTTAATACTATTAAATTCCAGAATTTACATATTTATTCTATAAATTTATCATTTAAAGACTCAAGTATGAATTGACGGAAAAGCTATCTCAGAAAGTTTCGGTTGAACCTTAGGAATGTGTAGGATACAAATGTCATGACATTAGGGTTTAAGGAAATCATGTAAGACCATGTCAAGATATGGCATTGATAAGTTTCTATAAGGCAAAGGTCCCATGTAAGACCATGCCAAGGCATGGCATTGGTGAGTTTATAAGGCAAAGGTCTCATGTAAGACCATGCCAAGGCATGGCATTGGTGAGTTCATAAGGCAAGGCTACCACGTAAGACCATGTCAAGACCTGGCAATGGTTAAGTTTCATAAGGAAAGGTACCCGCGTATCCTTAGTATTCCAAGTGGTTCAACGGGAAAATTCAAAGAGTATACCAAAGGAAAGGTAAGACAAGTTCAAGCTAAAAAGGTACAGGTAAAAATTTAAGACTTAAGTATATTAAATTAAAGGCTTAAATAATCTTGGTAAGAAAAGATTAAGATAATTCATTAAGAATGTTTTTATTTATTTACATGTAAACTTACTAAGCTTTATGCTTACTCCCATTCCTTTCTCTTTTTTTTTTTTAGTATTACAAGCCAACTCGGGAATCGCAAGGACGTCGGAGTTCGTTACACACTATCAAAGGATTATATTGGTATTTTGTGACTTGAACGTTTTAAGTTATGGCATGTATAGGGACTCAGCCATTTTGTGTGTATGTCCTTATGATATGGCTTAATATTGGCTTGTAAATACTTGATAATGATTAGCCATTAAAATGGTTAATTAAGAACATGTTTTGGGATGTTATGTATGCCTAGATGATAGTTATTACAAAGAAATTATGAAAGAGTAAAAAAATCTGCAGGGGAACAACTATGACGTGATTTTGAAAAATCACTAAAAATAGTATAAATGGAATTATGGTGTGAATGAGATATAGAATTAAATCTTATTGAGTCTATTTTTATGTGAAGGAAACAGTGTAGGAAAAGGAGTTGTATATTATGAGATAATTGATTTTTTGTGCAGAGGGGTCAGAACTGTCAAACTGTGTAACAGGGGAGACTTTAACTAATAAACTGTACTAATTGGCCACACCAAAAATTCTGGAAAAATTGTAGTAAGAAGATATATGAGTATAGTTTTAGGGAAAATTTACGGATCTAAATTTTGAGTTTCGTAACTCGAGTTATAGTCAATTTAGTAAACATGACGTAGATGGACAGTTTCAATTTTTATGCCCCGAACAAGTTAAGTCTAGTAATCCCTCGTGCTCGACTCCGACAACGGTCTCGGGTAAGGGGTGTTACAAAAACACTTTGCTTGTTTAGCTTGATTTATTAATACTTCCTTTCTTGGAATAAAATAACCATAAAAAATAGTGTTTTGATTTAATCTTTTATAATTAATAACCATTCTAGCTTTTCCTCTTTTTATTTCTACATGGTTTCTTACCATAAAAGCAGGACTAGAATGTGGACCATTAGTTTCTTCTATTAATCCTTTTTCTAATAATTCTTTTACTTGTATATCAAATTCATCTATATCTTGTTTAGTATAGATCATAGGTTTTACTCTAATAATTTTATTAGGATTTTCTAATTTAATAGTACAATATCTAGGACTATTTTTCCATAATTTTAGTGGTTCTTCACTAAAATTATTCTCTAATATTTTAAACAACCAATGATTTGTTTCAAGTTGTTTAACTTGTTCTTTCTTAGAAGGTGTAAAATCTTTATCACAAATAAATTTATGATTTTCAACTAAGGGTATTTCTACTGAAGTTTTTTCAATAGTTAATATAACAAAATTTTTATCAATAGAAAATGGTAAATGTTGATATATAAAATTATTCCCTAATAATATATCTCCATGCATTTCATGAAATCATAATATTTTAGGTATCACAAATCTTACATTATTTATGTTAAAAAGAATTAAAGTTTCATTACCATCTACTCCAACAGCTCTTATTGGATTTCTCATAAGTTCCCATTTTTCCGATGAAATAGCATTTTCTCTACAGCTACTAGTTGTAGCTCCTGTATCTAATAAAGTATTTAAAGAATATGAATTATATTCTCTAAATTGAAATGTAATTTCAATATAAGTATAATATTTCCTGGGTTGGAAATGTGAAAATGTAATAATATCCCTTTTTCCAAGTTTCATTTGTCGAATTATTGGTTTATCTTTTATTTTTGTTTTTTTAGATATTTTATCAAGTTTATTAAGAAAATGAATTGTTTTTAATTTTATTGGTAAATATTGGTTTTTCCAATATTCTAAAACTTTTTTCAGATGATTATCTTTTTGAAAATCTGAATCTATCTTTCTTTTTCCATAAGGATCTTGTTTATCAATTTCCCTAGGTTTTGGTATTTCATAATCATATGGATCTGCTTGTTCAGTATCCATAGGTTCTGGAATTTCTATATTTTCTTCTGTTGAAGTATTTTCTTCATCAGAATTATAACTTGTAACATTTATATCTACATCAGAATTATTAGAACTACTACTACTATCAGTAGTATCATAATTTAACATATAATGATAATTATATTTTGTGAATAGATTTTTATGTTTTTCATAAAGTTCTTCTATTAATTTTAAATATTCTATTTGCTCATTTTTATCTTCTGTTTTAGAAAATTGGTTTTTCCAATGTTCTATAAGAGTTTAATAAGATTCAAAGTCATATTTTTCTTGTTTTTTAAATTTTTCTCTTTTTTGTTTTTCTTTTTTTATTATAAGTAGAAGATTCATCTGTAGAATCATCTTCATCAGATAAATTTAATATAACATTACTATTACCATAATATAAAGGTCCTAAATCTAAGTCCGATTCTATATTTTTATTAGTAATAACTTGATCTAATTTATTATTAACATCTGATAAAAGTTCTTTAGATTTATTGTTCAAATCTAAATCTGTTACTTCTCCTATATTATCTACTTTTTCTTCTATTTTACTAACTTTATTATATAATTTATTAAAATATATAGAAGTCATATCTATTAAACTATTGATACCTTTACTAAGAGCCAAAACATTATTTTCATTCTTAGAGTCAATATGCATAGTATGATTACAAGTTTTATCTTTATATAAACAATCCATTTCTTCCATGTTATTTATCTCTGGTACCTAAAACCGTCTGTTATCTTTAATGTCTTCACTCAACGCCTACAACGTCCCACTCGGACTCAAACGGCAACAAGAAGATAGAATCACAGATATATGGGTTTTAAGATAAACAACAGTGAAATAAACAGAATTGAAGACAAAAGATAGAAACTTACAATGAGTACTACAATATTAGAACTCCAGAAATCGTTACTCCGGGGCTCCTCTGATACCAAATTAAATTTTACTAATATAGACGATTTTGTCTATTATTTTCATATAGAAATAAATAGTTTTATTGGTATTGCTGAAAAAGAAAAATTTTATCAGCCATATCAAATTTGGAATATTCGTACTATGCTTTGGGGAAGATCCCTCTCAGCAGTTGATGAAGATCAACAACACTTGGCAAAAACCATTGACAAGTGTAATAATAATTTTTCTTATTATCAAATCCAAGCCGGAATTCATTTAATGACCAAGGCCCAGTATCTAGTTTGTAACACCCCAAACCCGGCCCATTCACTACGACCGAATTTGAAATGCCACTGCGGAAAACGTTTGAAAAATATTTTTTTTGCTTAAAAGTAAAACCCGTTAAAAATTTGTTGCCTTTAATAAAACATTTTCGTAATTTGAAATATTCTAAGTAAAAATTCAGTTGTTATAGAAATACCGGATTCAAAACTTTAATATGACTCTTGAGTTATAAATAGCTTTTAAATTTAAACTTACAAAATATTAACTTGATTATAAAACTAACTTAAACATAACAAAATTCAAATAATCAAATACTTTAAGTGGCCCTTATTACAATAAATACTCATTCATAATTACTGAAAATATAAAATATTTAAAACAAGTAAATCATCTTCTGCATGGGCCACCTCGTATCCACTCCAACCCGGTCCAAGCTTATGCATCACCTGCAATGTTGGTAAAAATTTGGGTGAGTCAAACAGACTCAGTGCATAGTTATTTCACATGTCTCCATATATAGGCTTGGCCCATATCCACACAGTCCACATATAAAATTATGTAATTATGAAGCCCAACCCAACCTAGTGTCCATCCGTCACACCTACCTTGGCAACCCTGTTGCCCAAGGCCGTGGCTAAGCCACCGATCAACTGAGTGATCCCACATATCTTACCTTGGCAAACCTGCTGCTCAAGGCCGTGGCTAGGCCACCGATCACCTAAGTGATCCCACATATCAATCAGTCCACAGTGATGCACACAGCTATCAACCGCCGAGATGGGCACCTAGCCAACACCTCCCTTGATGAAGCACATAGCTACCATCAAGCGCTAATGTAGCACAAGGCTAACATTAGACCACGTACATAAATATGTACACCCTTTCTTTCGATTTTCACATCCCAAATCCCATGCATATATGTGTATCATGTCAGATTAACGTTTAGAGTAAGTATTCATCACATGCTCACCACAAATATCACACATATATCATAGGCAAAATAGAGCACTGACCTGATTAATCGATTACCCACTACGGGTATCCACCATCTTAGCCATTATTTCCGGCTAACATACACATCATAAACATACATACATAACAACATACAAATAATAGGAGAATAGTGCGATAACTACGCACCTAATTGTTTAGCGAAAACCCGATCTATACGAATCTAGCACAATCTAGGATCCCGAAACTCTTTATTCCTGTCGATTTGCCCTTAAATCACCATAACCAAAATCGGTTATTCACTAGCAAACAAATATGGCCTAAGGCCAAATAATACAACCACTTACCTTGCCCAACTATATCCCGAATACTGCTTGTATCTAACACGATGAACGGGGTTTTTCCTCCTCCCTTAATACCGATTTGGTCTCCTACCAAATCCCAAAGGCTTTGCTTACTCTTGAAGTTGTCAATATCCCTGCTAACACTATTAGAATCGGCTTAATACAATAATCCATGCACATGGCCCCTAGGCCGAATACCAAACTTGCTTACCTTAATTGCTTCAGATCCGAAAAACTCCTCTAATGCTCCTCTTTTCGGCTATATACAAAAGACACATTGGTAAAGCACTATGAACATTCGGCCATGCTCTAGGCCTATCCTCATGATTTCGGCACACTAGCAAAAAGAGCTCAAAACCAAATGATAAAGAAAGAACTTACCACTACACGTTGAAGAGAATAGAAGATCACAAGCACGTAGTCGACAGCCCCTCCAATAAAGATTCGACTATGGTGTTTCAGCACTTTTAATAATGGAGAGAAATAGAGTAGAAAATGAGGCTATATGGTTCGGCTATGGCCCTTAAAAGAGGGTTGAAATATTCGGCTTATTAAAAGAGCAAGTTTGAAGTTGAAGGGAAGAAGAACGGAAGAAACTTAGGAGCATTCGGCTTTTAAAAGAAATAGAAAGGAATTTTGCAAACAACTAAAAGAGAAAGAAAAAGGGAATGAGTGCTTATTAAAAGAAGAATTCGGCACCTAGCTCCCCCCTGCACATGACCGAATGCCTCAACCAAGTGTCCCTTGGCCAGCCACCTTATCAACACTAGCATATCCCTCATATTTCTCCTATTATCCCTTCCTTTATCTAATCAAAATAATTAAAATAACCACAACAATTATCCTTCACTCATCTCCTATTTTAACTCTTATCTTACCCACTTAAAATAAAAAAAATAACTCAACAATTATCTATTATCTACCAACTTAGAATAAACAAAAAAATAAATCCAAACTTTATCTTCTCTTTATAAAACCCATGTGCCGTCCAACACCCCCACTCCACCTTGACGTCACATGCCAAAATAAAACCACACTCCTTGCGGCCAGCAAGGTTCGAACCTCCTCCCTCTTGAAGCCCCTTTGACGCAAACGCCCCAAGCCACCTTGCTGCTGGTTCTTTTGTGTCATCAACTCCCCATAATTTCTTTTAAAGCCTCCTTATCCCAGCTTCCCTTCTTGACGCAAAGAGCAAAATAAAAACACACTTATGCTGCCATCAAGACTCGAACCCAGGCCCTTCTCCCCTGCTCATGGCGTCATTCACCAAGGCCCTAAGTGGCGCCTTACAACCACTTTACCAAGCCCTCTTTCATGTCCAAAAGCGCCCATAATTTTCCTTAAGGCCTCCGTAGCCCAATTCCCCTTTTTAACGCCAAAAATAAAAGCTTCTAAGTGCCATTTCTGCAGCTCGAACCTCCTCCCCTTGGCCCTCCATGTGACGCAACCTTCCATGCCCCCTAGGGTAGCGTCCTAAGCCACTTTACCAGATGACTTCCTTGTGTCATAAATCCCACGCAAATATCCTTAAGGCTTCTTTGTCTAGTTTCCTCTTTTCACTTAAAATTCCAATATTTTCCAAGCATTTCTCCCACATTCTAAGATTCTCACAAACTATAG
Source organism: Gossypium australe (assembly GCA_005393395.2). Classification (NCBI taxonomy): domain Eukaryota; kingdom Viridiplantae; phylum Streptophyta; class Magnoliopsida; order Malvales; family Malvaceae; genus Gossypium; species Gossypium australe. The sequence continues at coordinate 27,120,690 of CM016616.1, read as the reverse complement.
AACACATCTAAACACACCCAAAAGGCCTGCTAACACTTGAATTATGCATCCAACGCATAACCCCTAATCTAGGATATTACATAGTTCAACAAAACACTTATGTGTTTTGGACCGATGGTAGAAGAATATTAGCATCTGACACTGGAAAAACCCAGGAAGAAAGAGATGAAGAATCTATTCAGTTATTAAAAAAGATAGCTGATATGGAGATTGATGATTATCCACTAACAACGGAGATCAAAGACACGTGGGAAAGCTGGAATACACCAGTTCCTTCACCAGAGTTATTACACCTTGATGAAATCGAGGAAATGAATCTCAGAAATATCCAAGAAGGATAAAGACAAAACACAACACGTGGAAGAATGACATCCAAGAAAGGAGCATTCAATTTTGGAGGTGACGTGAAAAGAAGGCAATCCATCACCATCCATAAATGAATAAGACAAAGATGACGCAAGCATAATGGAAGCAACCATTAATGCATGGCAAACGTGGAAAAAACCACAACAATTTTGATAAAGATAGAAGATTATGGAAGCAACCATCAAATCAAGAAGGCTACGTGGAAAAGTTCATGAAGCCAACATTTAAGTTATCCTTATCAGGATACTGTTCGGATTTCAATTGTAAATGAATTAGAGTTTAGAATTTGTATTATAAATAGGCATTGTAGAAGCCTAAACAAGGCATCAAAATCTCGATCGGGTTTTGGATCTAGATTTTGCAATATACTAACTCTCTTGTATACTTGCTCTCTTTCCTAAAATCCTGATCATCCTTGTAAATCATCCTTGCAAATTATCTACTATCTTCTTTGTGAAATAAAAATCTACGATATTAAAATATAAATACTTTTTTCACATTATCAAACACCTTTACATCCTTTCGGCTAAACAAGACACATTTTCTAAAATCAATAATTTGAGGAACTGAAACTAGATTTTTCGTCAAACTTGGAACATGATTGTAACACCCCAAACCCGGCCCAAACACCACGACTGGATCTGGCATGTCACTAAGAAGATTTAGTAAAACATGTCACATCTTTGGAAAACATTTGTCGAGTTTAAACATTTATACCGGAAAACTTAATAATTTGATAATGGATATAAGATATAAATTGTATAAGATGCCTTTATGAATTAAAAACCAAAAATTAGAACATGCCTTAGTTTAAATTTTTATCGAATAATTCAAGTGTCTGAAAGTAAAGCCCAAAAACTGAAAATATAAAGCTAATGGCCCATGGCCTTATTACAATGGAGTAAAAACCCAACTAATCCAAAATTTTAAATATCAATAAGCAAAATAATGTCTTTTGCAGTATCCAAAATAATCGCATGCATGGCCACCTTGCGTTCCTCTCCAGCCCGGTCCAAAGCTTTACGTGTCTCCTGAAAAATGTTAAACAACGGGGTGAGTCACGAGACTCAGTGTGCAACCCTCGTGCACCATCATATTGGGCCTTAGCCCCACAAATCAGAATAACAGAATATCATGTAACAGAAATTATGCAAGGCCCAACCCAATCCTAGGTTTCCATCCGCTACACACCACCCTTACCTGCCAGTCACACCATTGGGGATTTCTACAATCAACCCACACCGCTACACACCATCGATGGCAGTCATGCTGCAGTTAGCTGCTCATCGTCAGAGTTGTGGCATAGTCACCAGAACAGATCGTGGCAGAGCCACTACAACAGATCGTGGCAGAGCCACTACAACAGAACACTTCCCCTTTTATTAATCTCCCAACCCCGTGCATACATAGAAATCGGCATACACAAGAAAACATATCATCTCAACAGAAACATTCACTTATGAATGACAGAAATCACTAACCTGGTGATTCGCTTTTACCCTCTTCGGGTTTTCAACCGTTATGCTGGGATTACGACATTTAACAGAATATAAACAGATTTATCTACACATACTAACAGACAATCTAAATGGTGTGAGGAATTACACATTTGATAACACGTAGTACTACTATCTATGTCGATACCCTCACTAATCAGATCTACTGCCCTTTGTCTACAACTTTGCTCAAAAGCCGGAAGAACGCGAAGATAAGGCCTCTCCTATATTTGGCCAAGGGTTAGTGTTTTACCTGAATTATACGTTTAAATTAACAGATCTCCTTACCTTGAAATCCCGAAAGTAATATGATCCGAGTGCTACTGATTTAGAAACCTAAGTGATTGGATCTCCTTCAAATCCCGGAATGCCGCAAAACAAAGAAAAATACAAGATCAGTTTCCCTATAGCCATTCGGCTATGGTCTCTAAAAGCTGAAAAAGTTTGGAGAAATAGCACAGTCGTCACTTGCCTCTACAGAAGGTTTTGGCTACCCCTTGCAGGAAGATTCGGCAAACAAAAGAGAAGAGATCTAGAAATTTCGGCTTTTAAGAAAATCCCGAAAAAGAATGAACAAGAGGGAGATTTCAGATAAAGCACTTGGAAGAGAAAAGAAAGCAATTAGCAGGGGTTCAGCAGTTAATGAGACTTCAGAGGGTTTAGGCTAGAAGAATAAAGAAAAGAAAGTGGAGAGGGAAGTGGTGATTTCGGCTTTTGAAAGAGTGAAGATGAGAAGAGGAAGAAAAAGAACAAATGCTTAAGATGGCCTTTAAAATTTCGGCACATCCCCTTGCCTATACTAAACCGATTCCTCCCCCTCTCTTGAGTTCGATTTTCGGCCAACACTAACTTCCTGGATTAGCTCTCATCTTTTCCCCTTATCCTAATCTACAACTCCTCCAAAAGAGACTTAATTAGCTCCAACTCCTCCCTCCTTTATCAGCATAATATCCATATATTTTAAAACATTAAAAACCCCTAAAATTTGGCCTTGTTGCCGTCCCCCCTTGCTCCCTTTTAAGTGCCGAGTTTGGCCCAATTACTTGGGCTTCAAACGGCCAAAACTGGCCTCCTCCCTTCCTTGCCACTGACGCCACCCTCTGCTCCATTATAGTGCTACTTACTTTTGGGCCACAAGCCCATTTTGTCATTTAAAACACAGATAACTACCTTTAGAGCACTAGAGTGTCTACACAGAAATTTAGTCAAGGCCTCAGCCCATTTCTGAGCCCAATCCGGACCCCTAACCCTCAATTTAATATTTTAAACCATCTACACACAAAATGCACAGGCCCATTAAATCAGGATGTTACAGTTCTACCCCTCTTAAAATAAATTTCGGCCTCGAAATTTACCTGATCAGAAGAGATGGGGATACTGCTGTCGCATAACATCCTCTGGCTCCCATGTCACTTCTTCTGCGCCGTGGTTCCGCCACAAAACTTTGGCCAGAGGGACGGACTTCCTTCTCAACACCTTTACGTCTCGATCCATGATTTGCACTAGCTCCTCCTCAAAGGACAGGTCTGGCCTTACTTCAATCTCTTCCACTGGCACAATGTGCGATGGATCAGAACGATAACGCTTTAGCATAGAGACATGGAACACGTCATGTATTTGTTCCAACTCTGGAGGCAACTCCAGTCGATACGCCACTGGCCTCACACATTCTAGTACCCGATAAGGTCCAATAAACTGGGGACTTAGCTTGCCCTTCCGACCAAACCTCATTACCTTCTTCCATGGTGATACTTTCAAGAAGACTTGGTCCCCCACTGCGAATTCCAACTCCTTCCGCTTAAGATCCGCATAAGATTTCTGCCGATCAGACGCTTCCTTCAACCGAGCCCGAATCAACTTAACTTTCTCTTCCTTTTCCGAAACTAGTTCTGGACCCAACACCTGACGCTCACCCAATTCTGTCCAACAAGTAGGAGTACGACATCTCCGTCCGTATAACGCTTCATAAGGCACCATCTGAATACTAGATTGATAGCTGTTATTGTACGTGAATTCTGCCAAGGGTAAATACTCCTCCCAACTACCCCTAAAATTGATGGTGCAACCCCTTAGCATATCCTCCAAAATCTATATTACCCTCTCAGATTGACCATCAGTCTGCGGATGAAAAGCGGTGCTAAAGTTTAACCTTGTTCCCATTGCCTGATGCAGAGCCTTCCAGAATCGTAACGTGAATCTAGGGTCTCTATCTGATATAATCGACACAGGTACACCATGCAATCTCACAACCTCAGCCACGTACAGCTTAGCCAACCTTTGTAGAGAATAATCAACACGAACCGGTATAAAGTGAGCAGACTTCGTCAACTGATCCACAATCACCCAAATCGAATCCTTCTTAGTGGGCGTAAGACGTAACCCACTAACAAAATCCATCGTGATTCTTTCCCACTTCCACTGCGGAATCTTCACCTGCTGCAACAACCCCGAAGGCAGCTGGTGTTCCGCCTTCACCTGCTGACACGTTAAACATTTACCCACGAATTCCGTTACTTCTCGCTTCAGACCTGGCCACCAGAATTGCTCTCACAAATCTCGATACATCTTAACTCCTATAGGATGCATAGCGTATGGGCTACTATGCGCCTCCCACAAAATCATTTGCCTTAACTCAACATCCTTTGGCATACAAATTCTCTTACGGAAACACAAAACCCCATCACCATTCAAACTATAGTCCTTTCCTTCACCACTTTGCACTTGCCGGAGTTGAGCACTCAAAACATCGTTTAGAAGTTGCTTCTCTTTGATCTGACTTGTCCACATAGGTCTTACTTGGAGCTCAGCTACCAAACTTCCATCCTTATACAGGCTAAGATGAGCAAACATCGCCCTTAAATCTGCTATCGCCTTCCGACTCAATGCATCTGCCACCATGTTAGCCTTACCCGGATGATATTCGATCGAGCAATCATAGTCCTTCAAGAGCTCAATCCACCTACGTTGTCTTAGATTTAACTCCTTCTGGGTAAGGAGATACTTCAGGCTCTTATGGTCAGTGTAAATAACCGACTTCTCCCCGTACAGGTAGTGTATCCATATCTTTAGAGCTAACACTACTGCAGCCAATTCTAGATCATGCGTAGGGTAGTTCAATTCATGCGGTCTTAACTGTCGAGATGCATAGGCAACCATCTTTCCATATTGTATCAACACACATCCTAAACCCGTGTGTGATGCATCACAGTAGACGGTAAACTCTTTTCCTGCCTCTAGCTGAATTAACACTGACGCTTTCGTCAAAATTCTCTTCAGCTTCTCAAAGCTCTTTTGCTGTTTGTCAGTCCATACAAACGATACTCCCTTCCTCAACAACTTAGTTAAAGGTGCCGCTATCAATGAGAACCCTTCAACAAACCTTCTGTAGTACCTGACCAATCCCAAGAAACTTCGAACTTTCGCCACAGACTTCGGCGGTTTCCAATCCAATACGGCTTCTATCTTCCGAGGGTCCACCCTAATTCCCTCTGCGGCAACTACATGCCCTAAGAAAGTCACTTCCTTCAGCCAGAACTCACACTTACTGAACTTTGCGTACAACTGCTTCTCCCTCAGAATTTGCAACACCACACGAAGATGTGCATCATGCTCCTCCTCGGACTTGGAGTAAACCAGGATATCGTCGATGAACACCACGACGAACCGATCAAGATACGATTGAAATACTCGGTTCATCATATCCATAAATGCCGCTGGCGCATTCGTCAACCCAAACGGCATCACCAAAAATTCGTAATGACCGTACCAAGCTCGAAACATTGTCTTATGAATGTCTCTTTCCTTTACCCTTAACTGATAATATCCCGACCTTTCAATATTAGAAAAGACCAAAGCTCCTTTGAGCTGATCGAACAGATCGTCGATTCTCGGTAGCGGGTACTTGTTCTTAATCGTTAACTTATTCAGTTGACGGTAGTCCACACACATACGCATGGATCCGTCCTTCTTCTTCATGAATAGGACCGACGCTCCCCACGGAGACACACTCGATCGAATAAAACCTCAATCCAACAGTTCTTGAATCTGAGCTTTGAGCTCCACCAGCTTTTTCAGCACCATTCGGTAAGGAGCAATGGACATCGGAGCCGTACCTGGAAGTAGCTCTATTCCAAACTCTACTTCGCGATCTGGAGGTAACCCTGGCAACTCCTCCGGAAAGACATCTACGAATTCCTTCACTGTTCTTACCTCATCGACAGTCACCTCCTTAGCATCCAAAGCACTGATAAAAGCTAGAAATGCATTGCGTCCTTTCCGAATCATCTTAACAGCCTTCAATGCAGATACTACGTTGGACAAATAATTCCTTCCTTCTCCTAACACAACCACCTCCCCGCCTTTCGGGGTACTCAACACCATGCGCTTAGTCCCATAATCCAACTTAGTACAATGTTTAGTCAACCAATCCATTCCTAGGATAAGATCAAACTCTCCAAACGGTAATTCCATTAAGTCTGCCAGGAACACTACTTCTTGAGTCTCTAAAGGTACATCCTTAAATAGTTTGTCCACTACCCTAGATTGTCCTAAAGGACTAGCCACAGTCATCATCCTAGTAGTTGTTTCAGAGTCTATACTTAGGGTTTCGGATACTGAACATGCAACATAGGAGTGGGTTGACCCAATATCAATCAAGGCAAGAAAAGGGTTATCAGCAATAAGAAACGTACCGATTATGACGTCCGGTGCGTCACCATCCTCCCGTCGACGAGCTGCATAAACTAGACCCGGCTACCTTGCGTCTACATTACCTGCACTCCTACCAGGTGCTCCATGACCACGATCAGACCCATTTCCTTCCCTGGCTGTGCCACAACCCCTCGGTACTGGCTGACCACCTCTCCTAACCTGATCAGAACCTCGTCCCGCGGGCTGTGCCTGATTCACCTGGGGACCGTCCTTAATCATATGCTCCGTGGATCCACACCTGAAGCATCCACCGATTCTCCTTCTGCACTCCCCATAATGTATCTTCCCACACGAAGGACATGATCGATTCTGACCCGTCGGAGCATGAGCTGGCCCATCAGACCTAGGCCTTTTCTGAAAATTTCCAGATGATCCCGACGACCCAAAATTCCTCTTATTCCTATTCCTATCCTTATCCTTATTCTGTTTCTCAGTCCGCTTAACCTTCTCAGATATCTTAGCTTTCTCAACCAAAACCGCAAAGTCCCTTTCCCGCTGCAGTACTACTAATACCCTCAGCTCATCCCTTAGTCCATCCTCGAACCGTACGCAACGCTCATAGTTAGTCGCCACAATCCCTCGAGCGTAACGGCTCAACCGCAGAAACTCCGCCTCGTATTCAGATACAGATTTACTTCCCTATACCAAGTTCAGGAATTCCTTTCTCTGCGCATCCACATAGCTGCCCCCAACGTACTTCCCCTGGAATGACTCCTTAAAAAGATACCAGTCAATCCAGTCTGCGACAGTACCCTCTTTTACCGTGAGCCACCACTGATAAGCCTCGTCTCGAAGAAGAGACACGACCACCTTCAACTTCTCCTCTATGGTGAAGTCAAGGTCATCCGTTATACGCTCACTTGCCTCTAACCAATACTCAGCTGTATTAGGGGCTACGCCAGAAACACCCCTAAACATCTCTGCTCCGTTGGCTCGGAGTCGTTCCTACACAGATTTTTGAACTCCTGAACCCGCGCCTGCCCCAACAACTCTCTCAAGGACTCATAGTATCGCCTGAGATACCGCATCATCTCTGACCGCCTGGTCTCGGAGTTCTCCCTCCACAGCTGGTGGATCCGGCATCTCGTTTTTTGACCCGTGGCCAGACCCTACTGGCTCTGAAACGGTCATCCTACCCCTACCACGACCACGCGGCGGACGTCCTCCACCCTTGTACTCATTCTTCCGATTGGCGTTTATCTAATTAGAAATTTTATGAGTTATTAGTTTTCTTCCACTGATTACCCACGAACAGTTTTATGAAAAGTCATTTCGATAGTGATTCTTTCGAATTCTAAATTATATCTACGTGTTTCAGTCTCAAAACTACTCATCCTAGTTCTAGGAACTACATCATACATTCAACATTCATCATACAAGTAGCATCCATGCACGCACATTCATCACTTAAGGGTGTTTTCGTCATTCCACTACCCAGGGGTTTTTCCGCAATTTCATCCTACAGGGTATGTTTGTAATTTGACAAAATAAAGTTTCTCGGTAATTTTCAAGATAGAGGTGTGTATATATATATTAATTTAAAACAGGGGTATTTTGGAGAATTTGATTTTCAAAAGAATAATAGTGGCGTTCCGGTGTTTGGGGTTTTTGATTGTTGTTGTATGTTGTGTTTGTTGTTTTTTTTAAACAACGGGGTTCTTTAGAAAATTTCATTTCACAAACCGGGTTACTCTTGTAAATCTAGGGGTTTTCGGGTAAGTTTGCAAAACATGAGTATTTTATAACATTTCGGTTGTTTTGGGAATTTTCACAAACCAAGTGCATTTTGGAAATTTTACAAAACTTGGGGGTGTTTCGGTAATTTTGCAAAATAGGGTTCCTTGGTAATTTTATGAAATAAGGGTATCTTGGTAATTTTGCAATCCGGGGTTATTTCGGTCATTTTATAAATCGGGGGTAATTTAGTAATTGTACAAATCAGGGATATTTTGGTCATTTCACAAATCAGGGGCGATTTAGTAATTTAAAAATGAATAGGATGGCTGGTCCCTTTCGGGTTTTAATTATAGATTTTGGCCCGTTAACAGATCCTCGTGGCTAAGGTGAACGGTCACTACGCACCAGGTAGGATTCCAGCGAAGAGGAGGTGAGTCACAAGGACTGCTTAAGTACCAGGCTCTTCCGGATCCAATCCTAAACATGCGCATGCCTGTTGCCACACCCTAACCCAGCGATTTGTTCACGGGTTTGTCTGGATAGATTAAGTCTTATGAGATTTAAGAAGTTGTTTAAGCTAAGCCTAGAGTCCATCAAGTTCTAACTAAGATAATCTACGTCCTATAAAGCCCATCAAGCCCACATACATATATAACACACAGTGAGTTCAGAATACTTACCTGGCGGACTTGGGCTGGAGACGTAGGTGCCATGCCGAGAAAAACCATCCTGTGTTATTTAAAAACATGCATGTTTCAAAAACCCAACTTTAGAAAACGTTTTGAGCCCAAAACCCCAAAGCCGAGTTTTGAACCGGGCTCTGATACCAATTTGTAACACCCCAAACCCGGCCCAAACACCACGACCGGATCTGGAATGTCACTAAGAAGATTTAGTAAAACATGTCACATCTTTGGAAAACATTTGTCGAGTTTAAACATTTATACCGGAAAACTTAATAATTTGATAATGGATATAAGATATAAATTGTATAAGATGCCTTTATGAATTAAAAACCAAAAATTAGAACATGCCTTAGTTTAAATTTTTATCGAATAATTCAAGTGTCTGAAAGTAAAGCCTAAAAATCGAAAATATAAAGCTAATGGCCCATGGCCTTATTACAATGGAGTAAAAACCCAACTAATCCAAAATTTTAAATATCAATAAACAAAATAATGTCTTTTGCAGTATCCAAAATAATCGCATGCATGGCCACCTTGCGTTCCTCTCCAGCCCGGTCCAAAGCTTTACGTGTCTCCTAAAAAATGTTAAACAACGGGGTGAGTCACGAGACTCAGTGTGCAACCCTCGTGCACCATTAGATTGGGCCTTAGCCCCACAGATCAGAATAACATAATATCATGTAACAGAAATTATGCAAGGCCCAACCCAATCCTAGGTTTCCATCCGCTACACACCATCCTTACCTGCCAGTCACACCATTGGGGATTTCTACAATCAACCCACACCGCTACACACCATCGATGGTAGTCATGCTGCAGTTAGCTGCTCATCGTCAGAGTTGTGACATAGTCACCAGAACAGATCGTGGCAGAGCCACTACAACAGATCGTGGCAGAGCCACTACAACAGAACACTTCCCTTTTTATTAATCTCCCAACCCCGTGCATACATAGAAATCGGCATACACAAGAAAACATATCATCTCAACAGAAACATTCACTTATGAATGACAAAAATCACTAACCTGGTGATTCGGTTTTACCCTTTTCGGGTTTTCAACCGTTATGCCGGGATTACGGTATTTAACAGAATGTAAACAGATTTATCTATACATACTAACAGACAATCTAAATGGTGTGAGGAATTACACACATGATAACACGTAGTACTACTCTCTATGTCGATACCCTCACTAATCAGATCTACCTTTGTCTACAACTTTGCTCAAAAGCCGGAAGAACACGAAGATAAGGCCTCTCCTATATTCGGTCAAGGGTTAGTGTTTTACCTGAATTATACGTTTAAATTAACAGATCTCCTTACCTTGAAATCCCGAAAGTAATACGATCTGAGTGCTACTGATTTAGAAACCTAAGCGATTGGATCTTCGTCAAATCCCGGAATGCCGCAAAACAAAGAAAAACACAAGATCAGTTTCCCTATAGCCATTCGACTATGGTCTCTAAAAGCCGAAAAAGTTTGGAGAAATAGCACAGTCGTCACTTACCTCTACAGAAGGTTTCGGCTACCCCTTGTAGGAAGATTCAGCAAACACAAGAGAAGAGATCTAGGAATTTCGGCTTTTAAGAAAATCCCGAAAAACAATGAACAAGAGGTAGATTTCAGCTAAAGCACTTGGAAGAGAAAAGAAAGCAATTAGCAGGGGTTCAGTAGTTAATGAGACTTCAGAGGGTTTCAGCTAGAAGAGTAAAGAAAAGAAAGTTGAGAGGGAAGTGGTGATTTCGGCTTTTGAAAGAGTGAAGATGAGAAGAGGAAGAAAAAGAACAAATGCTTAAGATGGCCTTTAAAATTTCGGCACATCCCCTTGCCTATACTAAACCGATTCCTCCCCCTCTCCTGAGTTTGATTTTCGGCCAACACTAACTTCCTGGATTAGCTCTCATCTTTTCCCCTTATCCTAATCTACAACTCCTCCAAAAGAGACTTAATTAGCTTCAACTCCTCCCTCCTTTATCAACATAATATCCACATATTTTAAAACATTAAAAACCCTTAAAATTTAGCCTTGTTACCGTCCCCCCTTGCTCCCTTTTAAGTGCCGAATTTGGCCCAATTACTTGGGCTTCAAACGGCCAAAACTGGCCTTCTCCCTTCCTTGCCACTGACGCCACCCTCTGCTCCATTGTAGCGCTACTTACCTTTGGGCCGCAAGCCCATTTTGTCATTTAAAACACAGATAACTACCTTTAGAGCGCTAGAGTGTCTACACAGAAATTTAGTCAAGGCCTCAGCCCATTTCTAAGCCCAATCTGGACCCCTAACCCTCAATTTAATATTTTAAACCATCTACACACAAAATGCACAGGCACATTAAATTAAGATGTTACAATGATACATATAATGCAACTAGACACTTTTAGTCCTTGTATTATTGACAATGCCAAGTTTCATAATACCTTCTTTTGATATCAGATGAGTTGAGTTATCTATAGTGATAATAACTTGATCTCCATGGTGTTTATGAACCTTTTAGAACAAGGTGTCCTTTTCAATTACATGGTGAGAACAACCTGAATCAATGATCCACTCCACCTTGTTGTCGACATAATTCATAAAAGCTTTGGTTGACTTTTGTTCAAAAACTTCAACAGTGAAACAATGCTCCCATTTAGGTTTATCATTATTTTCACTTGTGCATGCAATGTTGGGTTTAGAAATCTTTACATGAGAATTTTTCTTGATGTGCCCAATCTTTTTGCTAGATGCCACCTTTTTTACACTTGAGTCTTTTTCTTTGTTCTTACTCACAGACATATCCTTTTTTTAGATTCTGTAATACCCTGAATAAATTATTTTTATTTCTATAAATATCTGACATAAATATGTATCTGCTTCAGTAGTTAAGTGTTCTGAGTGTGTGTATGAGGTTTTGGGTTCAAGTCCCACTTTTAGCAAATTTTTTTTATTTTAGATCCAAGCGTTACTATTGTTGGAAGGGCTAATGTTAAATTTTCTATTAATCCATATCAGAATGAGCCTGCTGGTTCGAGTGGAAAGGAGTTAGTATGTTGGAGGTCTTGTGTTCGAATCCCTGCGTGAGCGTAGGTGAAAATTTTTGCTTTCGGAGTCTGATAGAGGTTGGAGGGAACCGAAATTCTGAGGTGGTTGTGAGATAGTGGGTTAGTGGGAGTGGAAGAAAAAGTAGGGATAGGTTATCAGATTTTCTGAGTGGTAATCTTTGTTTTTCTTTTTTCAAAGAACCCTCTCTCCATTTTCTAACGTTTTGTTTTTGCTCTCACTGTCAATTTTCTCTTTTCTTCTCTTCTTATCGATTTCTATTTTATTAATTACGATGTTTCAGTTCCCTACTTTCGTACGTTTTGTGAATTATGAAGAACGAGACTCTTCTCTCTTTGAATCTTAGTCAGAATCATTTGAGGTAGAAGGGTAAGTGTTGAGCACTTGATTTGAACCATTGTTAGTTTCATTATTTTGGTTAAATTTAGGTTTAGAACTAATTTTGAAAGTTTATTATGTTGATTTTAGGTGCTGTGTGGCTCGAGAGTGTTTTCGCATCGAAATCATACCAGGTGTGTACCCCTTATGCAGAAAATCGAGCTTCGGTGAAAGTTAAAAAAAACCACACTGTTGATGCCACATGGGCGTGTGCCTGGCTGTGTGGTTGGCCGTGTCTGATTATGACACTGTTTATGCATGTCTGATTAGTTTGGCGTATATATATATGTTTTATATCTGTAGATGAGTATCTAAACATGTTAATTCTGATTATATATATGTTTCGGGTGGGATTTGTATATGTGGAGGAAGTGTTTTGTATGGCGATCATCGCCTATATTCTGGTAGCTTGTCTGCACATTATCTGATACGTGTCGTAATGGAACGATATGGTGTGTTGGGATGGGTGAGTGTTTTTAACCCCACATGGTGTGGCGGGATGGTCGAAGTTTGTGTGTGAGGATGGGGGTAGGATTCCGTATATCTATTCAGTATATCTGAATCTATAAAGGACTTAAGTCCGAAATTGAATCTAGATCTGAACCTGACTGTGTATGTGATTTCTATAAGTAAAACATGTCTATTTCTGTTGGGTTACACATTGAGTTTATGTAAACTCACTTCTGTTGTCTGCTCTGTGCAGGTAATCCATAGACTTAGGCGGATCGGTGCAGCAGAGTCTCGCGGTGACCACTAGTCTATGAACTAACTTTAAATAAAGGTTTTATTTATTTAAGAATTATTTCTGGAAGTTTTGTATTAATAGGACTTTCCGAACTGTTTGGTTTAATTTTTGAGATTTAGATTTTTCGTTTTATACTTTAATTGCGACAGTAATCTAAAAACATGGTTTTTAATGAAACAAAAGTTTTCCAAACTTACGAATGGGATTTTAAGAAAATAGCGATTACTATAACTTCTGCTGTAAAATACGTTTTGACAAATAAACTAATTGAATACCATTTTCAACAATAGATATAAACGAATATGGATTTAAAAACTGGAATGATTTAATGTAACGACACCGTTTTCAAAACCATTCTTTGTGACAACTCTGGATTCGTCCATAAGGTCTAGGCTGGGTTTGGGGTGTTACATTTAGTGGTATCAGAGCCAGGTTGCAAAACTCGGGCTGTGAATTTTGGGTTCCAAAATTGTGTTTAAAAAAGAACTAGTTTTCAAATAATTTAGATAATTTAAGAAAGTATATGGTACACCGAGAGTCTGGTGCCAATCTTTGTAAGTATTTCTGTACTTAGATAGAATACTTTAGAAACACTGTAGTTAACACTTTCTAAAATTGTACTGAAATAATTAGAGATTGAAACCTCTGAAAACATCTCCAAACTTCTGATGATTTACGCATAAAATATCTACTAATAAATACTGGAACTGATGCATAAAATTTTATAATTTAGATAAAATTTGAAATTTACGATAGGCGCTCATGGAACTCACGGTCATGGTATTAGTGGCCATGGTAGAGTCCGTAGGGGGTTGAGTTGAGTCTTCCTCTTTAGGCAGTATGCCAAACTTAGACACGAGTGATACACAAGTTTCGCCTGCTATTGAGACTGGGTCTCAAAGCTGTTCGACTGGGGACAACGCACTGCCTCAAGCCATTTTGCCAGTGTTGGAAAGGGCCGCTGGACCCCATTCTAGATCTGAGGGATGTGGGTCGGTAACTTAACGACTCTACTAGAGCTGAGCTATTTAGGGGTGTCACTGGAGTCGCCCCTACTATGGCTGAGTATTGGTTGGAGGCCACCGTGTAACAGTCCGGTTTACACCCTAAATGGAACAGTGGTTTCGAGACCACGAATCCGAGTTCGAATAATATTTTTATATTATTTTCTGTGCCGTTGGTATGTAATTAAGCATGTGATAAATTTTCGTAAGCTAATTTGTCTGTTCGTGTGTTTAATTTGACAAAAGGATGAAATTGCATTGAATGTGAAAGTTGCTTGCTATTTGCTAGAGTGCGTATGTGTTGTGGCTTTATAATTACGAGGACTTAGGTGGAAATTAAGCCATTACTATAGTAAGTGGACGACATTGAATGTGTTTTATAATTATATATTTTTATATTATATGTTTTCATAAATTATAATATATGTTAGATTAGTATATTATTAGAAAACAAAAAGAAAGTGGCTTTGTTTTCATCATTGTTAGCCGAATGTTTTAAAGATAGTGGAATGTTAATGGTCAATAATGACCTTGAGTAATATGTTTTATATTTTTTATTTTGATGGGTAAATTTGGAAATGGACTAATATGTATGTAATAATAATAAAAACAAAACAAGGCCATTACCATCTTTTTGTTCTCTTGGCCGAATGTAAGAAAAGAAAATAAAGAATGGAGAAAGCATAGGTTCGGCTATTGTTAAAGCTAAAATTCAAGGTTAGTTTGATTTCGGTTCTTGATAATTTTTACGTTTTTGAGATCGTTTCTTAGAAATCTTCAAGACCCATGCTTTGATTTTTGAGTTGATGAATATTTTGAGTTGAGCTGTTGTTGATAATTGGTTGTGTATGTTGTTTAAGGATGAATTATGAAATATATGTGTTAGATTAATATATTTTGTCTTTGGATTTTTGATGAATTTGAGTATTTTGGGCTAAATTGCAAAAAAAATAAATTTTTAGGGACTAAAATGTGAAATAAATGAAATGCATGGATTTGTATGAAGACTAGGGATATTCGACCCTTAAGGTGTGTGGCCAAATTTTGTGTAATTTGTGTTTTGCGCATATAGAACTTAATTGTAAAAATGTGAAATATTAGGGGCAAAATGGTAAATTGCTCATTTATGTGTTTTGGGATTAAATTGAACAGAAATGTGTTTGAATGAGCTTAATTTGAACATGTTTAGATCAATAACAAAGAAAAATGGACTTGAATCGGGGAAAAACAAAAATTATTGAATAGCCGGTTTTTGCTGTCCGTCGATATCTGAGGTAAGTCTTTAAGCAATTAAACCCCGTTAATATTGGATGTAATTTAGTTTAATATGCTGAATTGGAATTTATGGATTTGTAACAAATAAAGCTAGATGTGATAAAGTATCGTAATAGTGTAATTGAGCTTAACTTAATTGAATTATGACATGTGGAAATTCGTATGAATTTTGTGAATATCTGAAATATTCGAGATATGAAATGTGTGTGAGATAGCTCAATAATATCGATATCCGAGCTTAGTGTAACATCCTGAATTAATGGGCCTTTGCGTTTAATGTGTGGTTATGTTTAATGTGAGTGTTACGGTTCCAAAATGGGCTCAGGATTGGGCCGAGGCCTTAATCGAATTTTCTACTTGGGCACTTTAGTGGAGATTCATCTGGGTTAGGGCTTAAAAGATATTATTTGTGAATTAAGACACAAAAATGGGCTTGTGGCCCAGTGGGCAGTGGCGTTACTTAGGGACTATGAGGTGGCGTGATAAGCAGTAAGGGAGGTCCAAGGTTCGAGTCGCATTACCCATCCATTTTAATTAATTTTGGCGTCAAGGGAGAGCAGAGTTGGAGTCAGCTAGAATGCTTGAAATTAGGAAGAATAATTGATGGATAATGTGAATAATATGGCTGATAAAGAAACTGATAAAAGGAAGGAAGATGTGGTGTTATCCATGCCACTTGAGGATGAGTGATCAGATGTAGATAAGCGAGAAAATCTAGGAATTATCTAGTGAGCTAGGAGTTGGCTGAATTTCAAACTCCAAGGGGGAAGGGGAATCGGTTTTAATGTGGCTAAGGGGTGCCGAAATTACCCTTGTTAATAAATTAGTCTTAGTTTTCAAAAGAGGGCAATTCCGGCTTTTGGTTAGTGTGTGTGCCGAAAATTTGATTAGAAAATAGGGCACTTCTTAATTTCGGCGTTTATTCTCATTCTCTTCTCTTAGTTGTTTCTTTTCTCAGAAAGCCGAAAACTCCTAAAGTTCCATCTTCTTCTTCATCCTCTGCTAAAGCCGAAACCTCATAGCTTCCTCTACATCTTTTCTCGATTTCTTCAAAAGCCGAAACTCTGAACTTTCTTCTCATCTCCATAGCCGAATAACTCCTATTCCCTTTTGCCGAACTCTTCACCAAAAGCCGAATCTACATAGATTTCTTCCTATCATCTTCTCTTTTTGATCTTTTCAAAAGCCGAAATCTTCTAGGAGTTGCCGAATTCTCTAAAGAGGTAAGTGTCGACTTGTGCTATTATTTTTGTAATCTTTTTTCGGTTTTTGAGACCATAGCCGAATGGCTAGTTGGTTGTTAGGCCATCTTTAGTTTGACATTTTCACTGATCTCGTGTTCTTTTTGGACGGCATTCCAGGATTTGAAGGAGATCTAATCGCCTAGGTTCCTAAGCCAGGAATCGTTAACGTTCGAACCATATTATTACTTTCGGGATTTC
This sequence comes from Gossypium australe, assembly GCA_005393395.2. Taxonomy (NCBI): domain Eukaryota; kingdom Viridiplantae; phylum Streptophyta; class Magnoliopsida; order Malvales; family Malvaceae; genus Gossypium; species Gossypium australe. Next base: position 27,103,871 of record CM016616.1, on the reverse strand, counting down.
TAGATAAGGGATCTCTGCTCTATGAATATACATTCGTGTTTGTATTTGATTTAATTTTTTAATTCGGTTTGTTGACTAAGATCTGTTCCATGGATACAAATGTTAGTCAAACGAAAGAGGGAATTGGACCCATAAATCCAACCCCTAGATTTAAGAAGCGAGCAGTGTCGGCGGTTCGGGGTTGGCCACTGGGTTGTGGATCGGCTTCAGAACAACATCTTAGATAGATAGCAGTCGTATCGGCTTCTGGACATAGAAAGTCTCGTCTTGTCTATAATCAGGTGTGTAGATCTCTATCACACTAATTAATCCCAATAAATCTGTACTATATAAGTTATGGGCTAAAAGCCGGAAAAAGGCTGTATGGACAGTAGTATTACCCGAAAAGGGTAGGCAAGGGATGCCAGGTACGTAATCATAGAAACTTCTCTATGTGTATCAATGTATGTGATAGTCTGCAATCTTTTAGGTAGTATATTGTTTTGATTCTGCATGGATGTATGCATGGGGTGGGATAAATATGATGAAGGGGAAGAGCATGTAATAGGTCACCTGGTGATCGGTGGTTAAACCACGAATTATAAATTAGGTCACAATAGTGATCGGTGGCTAAGCCACGTTGAATTTATTCCTGAATGTTAGGAATAGGCAGCATGACTGTCGATATGGTGTGTAGCGGTTGGTGGGTTGATTGTAGAAATCCCCGAGGTGTGTTGGTTGGTACGGGCTGGTGTGTAGAGGATGGACTATTAGGTTTGGGTTTGGCCATGTTGCATGTAAATATTTTGTTGCCATTGTGTATGGGCTAAGGCCTATAATGTGTTTGTGGGCCTCAAGCATTTAATGTGTTTTTGGGATTTGCACACTGAGTCTTGGTGACTCACCCTTTTATTTTCCTGACTTTTCAGATGAGCAGTAGAGCGTGGACATGGGAGCCGAGGTGGACTCGAGGGGCCATCAAGTCTTTTATTTTTATAAGTTATTTCCGGTTTTTTTTCTTTAAGTTTAAATTTGGGATTATTTATGTAATAAGGCCTCTGTAGGTTAGGTTATCGATTTATATGGGTTTATGTTTATACTTTAAATTTTATTTTCAAATACTTACTTCCTATAAGTAATGAAATGGGAATTTCAAACACGCTTAACGTAACGAAATGTTTTTGGAAAGAAAACCTAAGGTATTGAATATTTGATTAATCAAACCGAGATTTTCCAAACCAACAAAGTTAAGTTTTCAAACAACACATCATCGAAGAATTTTCAAAAGGGATACGTGCCCTCTTAAAAGCAAATAAGGAACTATGTTTTTAACATTAAACCCGTAACATGCCAGATTTGGTCGTAGCGTTTGGGCCGGGTTTGGGGTGTTACATTTTGGTATCAGAGCCCGGTTGCAAAACTCGGGCTGTGAAATGGGTCTAGTAGTGTTTTGTAAAATTGATGTGAATTTGAGAAAAATGCCTTGGGTTTGGTGGGCTTGATGGACGTAGACTAGTATGTTAGGCATTAATGGACTTTAGGCTTAGTTTAAACAACTCTTTAAATTCATAAGACTTAATCTAATTAAACATGTCCGTAAACAAGTCACTGGGTTAGGGTGTGGTAACAGGCATACGCATGTCTAGGATTGGATTCAGGGAGAGCCTGGTACTTAAGCGGTCCTAGTGACCCACCTCCTCTTCGCTGGAATCCTACCTGGTGCGTAGTGACTGTTCACCTTAGCAATCAGGACTTGTTGACGGGCCAAAATTTATAATTAAAACCCGAAAGGGACCAGCCACCCTATTTTACAAAATTACCAAAATACTGCTAAGTTTTGTAAAATTTCCAAAATACCATTGATTTGTGAAAATTTCTCAGAATACCCTGGATTTGTAAAACTACGAAAATTTGTGAAAATTACTGAAACACCCTCGGTTGGCAAAATTACTATGTTTTGCAAATTTACCCGAAAACCTCTAGATTTACAAAAGTACCCGATTTGCAAAAATAAATTTTCCAAAATACCCCTGTTTCAGAAAAAGAAAAAAACAAAAACAAAAATACCTCTATTCCGAAAGAATCACCAAGATACCCTATTTTGGGAAAATTACGAAAATACCCTGTAGGACAAAATTACAGAAATACCCCTGGGTAGTGAAATGACGAAAATACCCTTATGCGATGAATGTGAGTTCATGGATGCTACTTGTATGTTGATGTATGATGGTTGAATGTATGTGGTTCCTAGAACTAGGAGATACAAATTTGAGACTGAAACCCGTAGATATAATTTCTGATTCGAAAGAACTACTCTTAAAACTACTGTTCATAAGACTGTTCGTGGTTAATTAGTGGAAGAAATTAATAATTCATAAAATTTCTAATCAGATAAACGCGAATCGATGGAATGAGTACAAGGGGTCGTGGACGTCCGCCGCGTGGCCGTGGTAGGGGTAGGATGGCCATGTCGAAACCAGTAGGATCTGGCAAAGGGTCAGGAAATGAGATGCCAGTTCCACCAGCTGCGGAGGCCAAATTTCAGGATCAGACGACCGGAGATGATACGGTATCTCAGGCGATGTTAAGGGTTTTAGAGAGGGTTGCTGGGGCAGGCATGGGCGTAGGAGCCCGGAAATCCGTGTCGGAGTGACTTAGAGCTAATGGGGCAGAAGTGTTTAGAGGAATTTCTAGTATAGCCCCGAGTACAGCTGAGTATTGGTTGGAGGCGGTTGAGCGTATAATGGATGATCTGGATTTCATGGAAGAGGAAAAACTGAAAGGGGTTGTATCTCTCCTACGGGATGAAGCTTATCAATGGTGGCTTACGGTTAAGGATGGTACGGTGGCTGACCGTATCACCTGGGATTTCTTTAAAATGGCGTTTTAGAGTAAATACATCGAGACAAGTTATGTGGATGCGCAGTGTAGAGCGTTTCTAAATCTAGTTCAGGGAAGTAGGTCGGTGGCTGCGTATGAAGTAGAATTCTTACGCCTTAGCCGTTATGCTCAAGGGATGGTGGCCACAGACCATGAACGTTGTGTTCGATTTGAAGATGGTCTGAGGGATGATCTACATGTATTGATAGCTCCACAGTGGGAGAGGGAATTTGCTGTGCTTGTGGAAAAAACTAAGATAGCTGAGGAGGTTAAGCGGACGGAGAAGCTGAATCGGGATAGAGATAGGGGTGGAGGTAAAAGGAATTTTGGATCGTCATGGGCAACTGGGCGTACTCAGAAAAGGCCTAGGTCAGATGGACCGAGTCGGAATGAGAGACTTGCTGCTGCTAGTCAGACACAGAAGTGTGCTCGATGTGGTAAATTCCATGTAGGTGAGTGTTGGGCGGGCAGTGGGAAGTGCTTTAGATATGGATCTACGGACCACCAAGTTAGAAACTGTCCGCAGTAACAGGGCAGTGAAGGGCCCATAGGTCAAGGGAATGCTCAGCCGGGAAGAAAAGGTCAGCAGCCACAGAGAGGTCGTGGTCCAGCCAGAGGTGGTAACGGTTCCGGTCAAGGTCGTGGAGCACCAGGCCAAGGGGCAGGAAACATTGAAGCGAGACAGCCGGGGTTAGTCTATGTTGTCAGACGTCGGGAGGAGGCGGACGCATCGGATGTCATAACCGGTACGTTTTTAATTTTTGGCTTGCCTTACACTGCATTGATTGACATTGGGTCGACGCATTCATATGTGGCTAGTAGGGTGTCTGAAACTTTAAGCGTAGATTCTGAGATTTCCTCTAGGGAGATGACTGTAGTTAGCCCATTAGGACATTCTGTGGTGGTAAACAAGCTGTATCGGGAGGTACCTTTAGAAGTTCAGGGGATAGTTTTCCGGACGGATCTAATGGAATTACCGTTCGGGGAGTTTGATCTAATTTTAGGCATGGATTGGCTGGGGAAGTATCAAGCTAATGTAGATTGTGCAGCCAAGAGTATGGAGTTAAAAACCCCGAGGGGGGCGAAGTGTTGGTAATGAAAGGGGGAACTGTTTGTCGAATGTGGTGTCTGCCTTAAGAGCAGAAAGGATGGTGAGAAAAGGGTACGAGGCAATTTTAATGTTCGTTCGGGCTCTGGAAGCCAAGGAACTAACTGTCGGGGATGTCAGGACGGTGAAGGAATTTCCTGATGTTTTCTCAAAAGAGCTTCCGGGTTTACCCCTGGATCGTGAAGTGGAGTTTGGTATTGATCTTCTTTCGGGGACAGTGCCAGTCTCTATTGCTCCATATAGAATGGCGCCGAAGGAGTTGGTGGAGTTGAAAGCGCAGATTCAGGAGTTGCTGGATAGAGGGTTTATTCGACCAAGTGTGTCGCCTTGGGGAGCGCAGGTGTTATTCGTTAAGAAGAAGGATGGATCAATGCGTATGTGCATTGATTATCGTCAGCTGAATAAGTTGACCATCAAAAATAGATACACGTTGCCGAGGATCGACGACTTGTTCGATTAGTTGAAGGGGGCTTCAGTCTTCTCGAAGATAGATCTGAGGTCAGGGTACCATCAGCTTAAGGTCAAGGAGGCGGATATTCATAAGATGGCCTTTAGGACTCGCTATGGTCACTACGAATTCATGGTGATGTCATTTGGATTGACCAACGCACCAGCGGCGTTTATGGATATGATGAACCGAGTGTTCCAACCCTACTTGGATCGGTTTGTCGATGTGTTTATAGATGATATCTTGGTTTATTCTAGATCAGAAGAGGAGCATGACTCACATCTGCAAGTGGTTTTGCAGATTCTGAGGGAGAAGCAGTTGTATGCCAAATTCAGTAAGTGCGAATTTTGGCTAAGTGAAGTTACTTTTCTAGGTCACGTTGTGTCGGCAGAGGGGATTAGGGTTGGCCCTCGTAAAATTGAAGCAGTGTTGGATTGAAAGCCGCCTAAGTCGGTAGTAGAAATTCGAAGTTTTCTTGGTTTAGTCGGGTATTACAGAAGGTTTGTGGAGGGATTTTCTTTAATTACGGCACCATTGACTAAGTTGTTACGAAAATAGGTTCCGTTTGTTTGGTCTGACAAGCAACAAGGGAGTTTCTAGAAGTTGAAAAGGATTTTGACGGAGGCTCCAGTGTTGATTCAGCCAGAGGATGGGAAGGAGTTCGTGATTTACTGTGATGCTTCACACACGTGACTGGGATGCGTGTTGATGCAAGATGGAAAGGTTGTTGCGTACGCATCTCGGCAGTTAAGATCGCACAAAGCGAATTATCCCACCTATGATTTGGAATTGGCAGCGGTGGTTTTTGCTTTGACGATTTGGAGACATTATCTGTACGGGGAGAAATCTGTCATTTATACCGATCATAAGAGCTTAAAATACCTTTTGACCCAGAAGGAGTTGAATCTAAGGCAAAGGAGGTGGATCGAGTTGTTAAAGGATTATGACTGCTCGATCGAGTACCATCCGGGTAAAGCTAATGTGGTAGCGGATACCCTGAGTCCTAAAGTAATCTCTGATTTGAGAGCAATGTTTGCTCACCTCAGTTTATATGATGATGGGAGTTTATTAGCTGAACTTCAGGTGAAACCCTCTTGGGTCGATCAGGTTAAGGAGAAGCAGCAGACTGATGAGTTGCTAAAGGGGAAGTTGCAGGTAGGAACAAGTGATGGATCAACAGAATTTAGCGTGAATGAGGAAGGGCTATTATGTTTTCAAGGGAGAGTGTGCATGCCGAAAGATCCTGAGTTGAGGCGTAGGATTATGCAAGAAGCGCATGGTAGTCCATACGCTATGCACCCTGGAGGGAGTAAGATGTATCGGGATTTGCGAGAACAGTTCTGGTGGCCGGGCCTAAAATGAGAGGTGACCGAATTTGTAAGTAAGTGTTTGACCTGTCAGCAGGTCAAGGCAGAACATCAGTTACCATCAGGGTTGTTGCAGCCGGTGAAGATTCCACAATGGAAGTGGGAAAGGATCACAATGGACTTTGTTAGTGGGCTACCTCTTACGCCTACTAAGAAAGATTCGGTCTGGGTGGTTGTTGATCGCTTGACAAAGTCTGCTCATTTCATACCAGTACGTGTGGATTACTCTCTGCAGAAATTGGCTAAGCTATACATAGCGGAGGTAGTGAGGTTGCATGGAGTACCAATATCGATCATATCGGACAGGGACCCTAGGTTCACATCACGATTTTGGAAGGCGTTGCATTAAGCGTTAGGTACAAAGTTGGATTTCAGTACAGCGTTCCATCCTCAGACCGATGGTCAGTCTGAGCGGGTAATTTAGTTCTTAGAGGACATGTTAAGGGGTTGTGCCATTGATTTCAGGGGTAGTTGGGAAGAGTTCTCACCGCTGGCAGAGTTTGCATACAACAATAGTTACCAGTCTAGTATTTAGATGGCGCCCTACGAAGCATTGTACGTGCGAAGCTATCGTACTCCTACGTGTTGGACGGAATTAGGGGAACATCGGATTTTGGGTCCAGAATTGGTTACCGAGACAGAGGAAAAGGTTGAGATAATTCGGGCTCGATTAAAGGAAGCGTCAGACAGACAAAAGTCCTATGCTGACCTGAAGCGTAAGAACATAGAATTTGCAGTAGGTGACAAGGTTTTCCTGAAGGTGTCGTCGTGGAAGAAAGTATTAAGGTTTGGACGAAAGGGAAAGTTAAGTCCCAGATTCATCGGACCGTACCGGGTGTTGAAACGAGTAGGGCTGGTAGCCTATCAGCTTGAACTACCTTTAGAGTTAAGCCAGATTCACAATGTGTTCCATGTTTCTATGCTGAGACGATATCGTTCGGATCCGTCTCATGTGGTGCCGGTGGAGGAAATCGAGGTAAGACCTGACCTATCTTTTGAAGAGGAACCAGTGGAAATCTTGGATCGTGATGTCAAAGTGTTGCGAAGGAAGACGGTTCCGTTGGTTAAGGTTCTATAGAGGAATCACAGTTCTAAGAAGGCTACTTGGGAACCAGAGGAGACGGTGCGACAGCAGTACCCGCATCTATTCTGACCAGGTAATTTCGAGGTCAAAATTTCTTTAAGGGGGTAGAACTGTAACATCCTGAATTTATGGGCCTTTGCGTTTAATCTGTGGTTATGTTTAATGTGAGTGTTAAGGTTCCAGAATGGGCTTAGGATTGGGCCGAGGCCTTATCGAATTTTCTACTTGGGCACTTTAATGGAGAGTCATCTGGGTTAGGGATTAAAAGATATTATTTGTGAATTAAGACACAAAAATGGGCTTGTGGCCCAGTGGGCAGTGGCGTTACTTAGGGACTATGAGGTGGCGTGAGAAGCAATAAGGGAGGTCCAAGGTTCGAGTTGCAATACCAATCTATTTTAATTAATTTTGGCGTCAAGGGAGAGCAGAGTTGGAGTCGGCTAGAATGCTTGAACTTAGGAAGAATAATTGATGGATAATGTGAATAATATGGCTGATAAAGTAACTGATAAAAGAAAGGAAGATGTGGTGTTATCCATGCCACTTGAGGATGAGTGATCAGATGTAGATAAGGGAGAAAATCTAGGAATTATCCAGTGAGCTAGGAGGTGGCCAAATTTCAAACTCCAAGGGGGAGGGGGAATCGGTTTTAATGTGGCTAAGGGGTGCCGAAATTACCCTTGTTAATAAATTAGTCTTAGTTTTCAAAAGAGGGCAATTCCGGCTTTTGGTTAGTGTGTGTGCCGAAAATTTGATTAGAAAATAGGACACTTCTTAATTTTGGCATTTATTCTCATTCTCTTCTCTTAGTTGTTTCTTTTCTCAAAAAGCCGCAAATTCCTAAAGTTCCATCTTCTTCTTCATCCTCTGCTAAAGCCGAAACCTCATAGCTTCCTCTATATCTTTTCCCGATTTCTTCAAAAGCCGAAACTCTAAACTTTCTTCTTATCTCCATAGCCGAATACCTCCTATTCCCTTTTGCCGAACTCTTCACCAAAAGCCGAATCTACATAAATTTCTTCCTATCATCTTCTCTTTTTGATCTTTTCAAAAGCCGAAATCTTCTAGGAGTTGTCGAATTCTCTGAAGAGGTAAGTGTCGACTTATGCTATTATTTTTGTAATCTTTTTCGATTTTTGAGACCATAGCCGAATGGCTAGTTGGTTGTTAGGCCATCTTTAGTTTGACGTTTTCACTGATCTCGTGTTCTTTTTGGGCGGCATTCTGGGATTTGAAGGAGATCTAATCGCCTAGGTTCCTAAGCCAGGAATCGTTAACGTTCGAACCATATTATTACTTTCAGGATTTCTAGGTAAGGGATCTCTGCTCTATGAATATACATTCGTGTTTGTATTCGATTTAATGTTTTAATCCGGTTTGTTGACTAAGATCTGTTCCATGGATACAAACGTTAGTCAAACGAAAGAGGGAATTGGACCCGTAAATCCAACCCCTAGATTTAAGAAGCGAGCAGTGTCGACGGTTCGGGATTGGCCACCGGGTTGTGGACCGGCTTCTGAACAACATCTTAGACAGATAGCAGTCGTATCGGCTTTTGATAGTGTCAACATAGAAAGTCTCGTCTTGTCTGTAATCAGGTGTGTAGATCTCTATCACACTAATTAATCCTAATAAATCTGTACTATATAAGTTATGGGCTAAAAGCCAGAAAAAGGCTGTATGGACAGTCGTATTACCCGAGAAGGGTAGGCAAGGGATGCCAGGTACGTAATCATAGAAACTTCTCTATGTGTATCGATGTATGTGATAGTCTGCGATCTTTTAGGTAGTATATTGTTTTGATTCTGCATGGATGTATGCATGGGGTGGGATAAATATGATGAAGGGGAAGAGCATGTAATAGGTCACCTGGTGATCGATGGTTAAACCACGAATTATAAATTAGGTCACAATAGTAATCGGTGGCTAAGCCACGTTGAATTTATTCCTGAATGTTAGGAATAGGCAGCATGACTGTCGATATGGTGTGTAGCGGTTGGTGGGTTGATTGTAGAAATCCCCGAGGTGTGTTGGTTGGTACGGGCTGGTGTGTAGAGGATGGACTATTAGGTTTGGGTTGGGCCATGTTGCATGTAAATATTTTGATGCCATTGTGTATGGGCTAAGGCCCATAATGTGTTTGTGGGCCCCAAGCCTTTAATATGTTTTCGGGATTTGTACACTGAGTCTTGGTGACTCACCCTTTTATTTTCCTGACTTTTCAGATGAGCAGTAGAGCGTGGACATGGGAGCCAAGGCGGACTCGAGGGGCCATCAAGTCTTTTATTTTTATAAGTTATTTCCGGTTTTTTTCTTTAAGTTTAAATTTGGGATTATTTATGTAATAAGGCCTCTGTAGCTTAGGTTATCGATTTATATGGGTTTATGTTTATACTTTAAATTTTATTTTCAAATACTTACTTCCTATAAGTAATGAAATGGGAATTTCAAACACACTTAACGTAACGAAATGTTTTTGGAAAGAAAACCTAAGGTATTGAATATTTGATTAATGAAACCGAAATTTTCCAAACCAACAAAGTTAAGTTTTCAAACAACACGTCATCGAAGAATTTTCAAAAGGGATACGTGCCCTCTTAAAAGCAAATAAGGAACTATGTTTTTAACATTAAACCCGTAACATGCCAGATCTGGTCGTAGCGTTTGGGTCGGGTTTGGGGTGTTAGACTTAGAGCCTAGCAAGCCTTGTGCTGGTGAAATTTATCAGGCTTTATGCCTAGCAGGTTGAATGCCGGTGATTGAATATCAGACCTCGGGTCTAGCAGGCTTAGTGCCGGTGTATGATTCAGGCTTATGCCTAGCAGGTTTTATACCGGTGAATTATATTCCAAGCTTGGGTTTTTGAAATGATAAGTGATTCGGCCATAAGGTACGTATTTATATATGTATATGTCTTATGTGATGTTATTGAGCAAATAAGTTGATGGAATAAATTTGCTTGTCCTTTCGGTTTCTTGGATATGTGGTTAAAATGATGTTGAGTGGATATTGTTTTTTTGCAAATATGAGAATTGCTTAAAAGATGTATATGTATGTATATATATAGTTATATAGATTCAGTTATGTGGAATTTTTTGTATTTGGTTATGTGAAGTATATACATATATATTTTCGGATATGTGAGATTATATTAATACATACATTCGGTTATGTGGGCTTACTATGCATATATATGGAACTTGTTATTTGGTTGTATATGGAGGTATACATATACATTTATTAATCAATGTGCATTTGATAAGTTCTACCTTTAAAGTAGATAATGATTAATGTTTTGCTATGTAAGGACATTGGGTTTTGGCTATGATAGTTATAAACATTATGCTATTATTTATAATTGTTACAAATTGTTCAGTTTAGCATGATTGAATATCCAATGATTTGTTAAGTTTGCTTAAGACTTACTAAGCTAAGTTAGCTTACTCTATGTGTTCGTTATTCTGTTTTATAGATTTTGGCTAAGCTGCGAGCTCAGGGGATCATCAACGAAGTCATCCACACTATCGACTTATTTTGGTACCTTTAAAGTTGGATTTTGAACTTAAGGCATGTATAGGCTAGACTAGATTTTGAATCAATGAAATTTCGTCTTTGTATATATTTATAGCCATGCGAAAATGGCTAAATTATGGTACTATGGTCTTGAATGTATTCGGCCATGATGTTTGTTCATTATAAAAGTACAATCGGTAATGTATGTATGCATGTGTTGGTAGTTTGTTTGATTATCGTGTTTATTATGTCATGCATTTGATTTAGTAATTAGCTATTTTAGAAGTATATCTTATAGTACATTAATTAGGATGAATATTCATATGATTTGACCTAAAGGTTAAGATAGTCGTTGAATGTGATTGATTGTGCATGGTTGATAGTTAATCTTATTATGCGTTTTGAAACATTAGGGGTTGTTTTCAGGAAATTGGTATATGTGCTTTTGAATTCGATTGGACTATGAATTGATAAATATTTACTAGTGAAGTACATACTTTGAAACACAAATCAATTTGGAATATTGCTTAATCTTGAAAAATGTATATTCGGCCATAGCATGAGATTATAGGTTGAGTTTTGAATTTACCTTATCGAACATGTATTATAATTGTGCATGATTATAAAGTTTAAATCTATGTGCTTTGGATTATGGGAGACATGTTTGGTATTTTTAGGTACGATTATGTTCATTTAGATGTTTTAAGTTATGCTTTCGCATGGATGTATGAGCATTTGATATATCTTGGTCATGTTTAATGAAGTCTATATATATATAAATATACATGTATGTTTTGATTATATATTTGACATCTTGTCTAAGTAATTTTTAAGTGAGCTTGTGCATGTGCGAATATTGAAACCTTTGTGTTTGATGCAAAAATGTTCATATGAAATTCGGTTAATGGTTCTAAGTTATGCTCGAGATGGTTATGTAAACATTGATAATGCATTGTACTTACAGCACATTCGGATTTGATTATATGAGCAGTGAAAATTCTTATTGTGACTTGTGCTATGTTCAGTAATGCCTTGTGACCCCAATCCGGCGACGGATACGGGTTAAGGGTGTTACACACCAGGAGGATTATGAATGATATAGCCTGTACTCCTGAGCAGAAACTTAAGGGTGCAGTCTCTTTGCTTCTCGAGGAGGCATATCAGTGGTGGTTATCGATTGAGAAGGGTACTCAACCGGATCGTCTAAATTGGGACTTCTTTAAGACTGCTTTCCAGGGGAAGCATGTGGGGGCGAGTTATGTGGATGCTCGTAGGCTTGAGTTCATGAATCTCACGTAATGTGATAGATCAATGGCCGAGTATGAGGCCAAGTTTCTGAGGTTGAGTCGCTACGCTCGAGGCATGGTGGTGTCTGAATATGAGAAATACGTCCACTTTGAGGATGGTTTGAGGGATAATTAAGCGGACTAATTGCTCCACAGAGGGAGCGAGAGTTTGCTGTTCTGGTAGATAAGGCGAAGATCGCCGAAGAGGTTAAGCGCTTGGAGCGCCAGAATAAGGATCGAGAGAGAGGTAAGAATAAGAGGGATTTGGATACCTCTAGTTCTTGTCAAAGGCTTAAGAAATAGGCCAGGCCTGATGGGCCGGTTAGAGTTGGGGTTCCTGTTTCTCCTGCTGGGATTCAGCCATGTAGAGATTGTGGTAGGCGCCATCCGGGCAAGTGTTCGAGGATGATAGGGGCTTGTCTGAGGTGTAGGTATTTGGAGCATCGTATTAGGGAGTGTCCACAGCGTGCTGATCAGATGCAAGCTTCAGGACCAAGTTCTGTACAGCCTCAGAGGGCAGTTCAGTAGCCACCTAGGGGCCGTAGATCAACTAGGGGTGGTAATGGTATGGGTCGTGGACAGAAAGCACCGGGCAGAGATGCCAGTCATACTGAGGCTAGACAGCCTGCATTGGTTTATGCCGCTCGACGTCGAGAGGATATTGACACTCTTAACGTTATCTCGGGCACGTTATTTATTTTTGATGTACCTTATACTACTCTAATAGAAATAGGTTCTACACACTCCTATGTAGCTAGTACTATTTCTAAAAACCTGGGGATTTTAGTTGAGAGCACTTCTAATTAGATAACTGTACTGAGTCCGTTGGGGCAGTCTGTTCGGGTTAATAAGCTTTATAGGAATGTTCCGTTCGAAGTGCTAGGGGATGTATTTTTGGAAAATCTGATGGAGCTTTCGTTTGGAAAGTTTGACTTAATTCTTGGTATGGACTGGTTGGTCGAGCACCGAGTTAGTTTGGATTACGCGACTAAGAGGGTCGTTTGGAGGACTGAGGATGATAAGGAAGTGGTTGTGATCGGTGAGCGTCGAGATTATTTGTCCAATGTAATCTCTGCTCTTGTGGCTGAAAAATTGGTTCGGAAAGGGTGTGAGGCGTATTTGGCTTACGTCAGTGTTTTTGTTTCTAAGGACTCTTTTGTCAGGATATTAGAATAGTGAGGGATGTTTTGGATGTCTTTCTTAAGGAATTATCGGGTTTACCTCTAAATCGAGAAGTTGAGTTCGACATTTAGCTTCTAACGGGTACAGCTTCGGTGTCTATCGCTCTCACCGTGTGGCACCGAAGGAGCTTACGGAGCTTAAGGCTCAACTTCAAGAGCTTCTGGATCATGGTTTCATCTGCCCTAGTGTGTCTCCGTGGAGGCACCGGTTCTGTTTGTAACGAAGAAGGATGGACCATGAGAATGTGTATTGTTTATCGGCAGTTGAATAAACTGATTGTGAAAAATAAGTATCCACTTCCAAGGATCGACGATTTTTTTGATCAGTTTTGAGGGGCTTTTGTGTTTTCAAAAATTGATCTCCGATCTGGGTATCATCAACTTAGGGTTAAGGAAATGGATGTTCATAAGATTACGTTTAGGACTTGTTATGGACATTACAAGTTCCTAGTTATGCCTTCTGGTCTGACGAATACTCTGACTGCATTTATGGATCTGATGAACCGAGTCTTTCAACTATATCTAGATCAGTTCATCGTAGTCTTCATCAATGATATCTTGGTTTACTCTAAGACCAAGGATGAACATGATGAGCATCTTAGAGTAGTGCTTCAGATACTTCGAGAGAAACAACTCTATGCAAGTTGAAAAAGTGTGAGTTCTGGTTGCAAGAGGTAACTTTTCTAGGACATGTGGTTTCTGCTGAGGGGATCCAAGTTGATCTGAGAAAGATCGAGGCTGTACTTGATTGGAAACAGCCTAAGAACGTATCTGAGATCTGCAGTTTTTTGGGTCTTGCGGGATATTACCGGCAGTTTGTCGAGGGGTTCTCTTTGATTGGAGCTCCCTTGACTAAGCTTTTGCGTAAGGGAGTTCATTTTTCTGGACTGATGTGGAGTAATCGTGCTTTGAGAAACTCAAGTTTGTTCTGACTCAAGCTCCTGTTCTTATATAGCCTAAATCCGGTAAAGAGTTTGTGGTCTATAGCGATGCATCGCTCGTCGGTTTGGGATAAGTATTAATGCAAGATGATAAAGCTGTGGCTTATGCGTCCTGTCAACTTAAGACACAAGAAGGGAATTATCCAACGCATGATCTCAAGTTGGCTGCGGTGGTTTTTGCGTTAAAAATCTAGAGGCACTATTTGTATGGTGAGAGGTGTATTACCTACATTGATCACAAGAGCCTCAAGTATCTCCTTACCCAAAAGGAGTTGAATCTTAGGCAGTGTCGATGGATTGAGCTGCTCAAAGATTATGACTGCGCGATATTGTATCATCCTAGTAAGGCCAATGTGGTGGCCGATGCTCCAAGTCGTAGCGATGACTGATTTGAGGGCAATGTCCGCTCGTTTGAGTCTGTTTGAGGATGGAGGTGTGTTAGCCGAGTTGCAAGTTAAGCCGACTTGGATTGATCAGATTCAAGATAAGTAGTTAGGGGATGAGTATATGGGTTTGCGATTTCATTAGATTGAAAGTGGCAGTACATCGGATTTTGGGCTGAATAATGATGGTGTCCTGCGTTTACGAGGTCAGATTTGTGTGGCGAATAATTCTGATTTGAGGCAGTCAATTCTGATGGAGGAGTATAGTAGCCCTTATGCTATGCGTCCCGATGGTAATAAGATGTATCGGGATCTCTGTGAACTGTATTGGTGGCTAATTTTGAAACGTGAGGTTAAAAATCCCGCTGCTCGTTGTCCGAGTGTCAGCAAGTTAAGGCTAAGCACCAGTTGCCTTAGGGTTTGCTCCAACCCGTTAAGATTCCTTTGTGGAAGTGGGAACGAGTAACGATGGATTTCGTTAGTGGGTTGCCGTTGACACCCACTAAGAAGGATTCTATTTGGGTTATCGTGGATCGATTGACCAAGTCCGCTTATTTTATTCCGATTCAGACAGATTATTCTCTATAAAAGTTGGTGAAACTCTACATTTCTAAGATTGTAAGACTGCATGGGATTCCTGTTTCGATAATTTCTGATAGAGATCCTCGCTTCACTTCTTGGTTTTGAAAGAAATTAAATGAGGCTCTGGGTTTGAGATTAGACTTCAGTACTGCGTTCCATCCTCAGACCGATGGTCAATCTGAGTGGATGATTCAGATACTGAAGGATATGCTTCGGAGTTGTGTGATAGATTTCCAGGGTAGTTAGGATGATTTTCTGCCGCTAGCTGAGTTTGCCTATAATAACAGTTTCCAGTCTATCATCCAGATGGTACCTTACGAGGCTTTGTATGGTCGTAAGTGCCGTACTCCGTTATGTTGGACTGAGTTGGGTGAGCGTCGAGTTTTGGGTCCTAAGTTGTTTTCTGAGACCGAAGATAAGGTTAGACTGATTCGAGATCGTCTGAAGGCGGCTTCTGATAGACTGAAGTCCTATGCGGATTTGAAGATGAGAGATATCAAGTACTCTGTGGGTGACTTTGTTGGAAGAAAGTTTTGAGGTTTGACCGTAAGGGCAAGTTGAGCCCTATGTTTATTGGGCCATATCTGTAACAGCCCGATTTAGGGGTAGTCAGAATAGTGATCTCGGGATCACTAATCTGAGATTAGAGAAATTTATTTTCATGTTATATTATAAGTCAGAGCATGATAGAATATGTGCATTTTAGTACTTTAATTTTAACGATTTCATGCTTAATCGCGAGAAAGGACTAAATCGCATAACGTGCAAAAGTTCCATTCTATAGGCTAAAGATACCAAATAGCCATAGATTGTTAGTTGGAGATCTTTAAAGGGAAATTAGACCCCTAAAGTTAGCATGGCCGGCCATAGGAGACAAAGATGGACAATGTTAGTCAAGGTTGGTGATAGTTGGTGACTTATTTGACTTGTATTAATAAAATAAGGAGAGGAAAAAAAGATCATCTTTTCTCCTTTTCTCTTCCACCGAAAATTAGCAGCAAATATGGGGTAGAAAGCTTCAAAAATTTTAGCACACTCATCTCTTCACAAGTAAGTGTTCTAGTGAACTTTGCTTGAAAATAATTGTACTTCTGAGACCCCTAAGGCTTAAGCTTCCAAATGAGGAGACTATTGTGCAATATTGTGAAAATTTTAAAGTTCTACCATGAGAGCTATCTTAGTTATTTGCTGCATTTTCATGTAAGAAATTGAGTCTTAGTTGGTAGATGAACAACTTTTGTGAAAGGTGTTAGCGTGAAAACACCAAATAGGACCTTAATGAATAGGTTACAAAATTTGTGGTAAGTATGTGAAATGTTGAGTTTTGATGATAGCTATAAGAGTATCAAATGTTCACCTAGGCTTGTTGAAGGAAGAAATATGATTAGAATTTATTTCCGAGCCTAGGGGTAAAATGGTCATTTTGCCAAAGTCTAGGGGCAAAAATAGTAATTTTTGCCTAAGCATGATTTTTGAATTCTATTATTAATATAGTGATTAAAATGATTTGAATTGCTATTATAGAGCAAGAAGAACCGAAGACCCGCCTTGATCGGGGAAAGAACAAAGTCTCGGACTAGATTGACAAGCTAGCTCATTTTGAAATCGAGGTAAGTTTGTATGTGATTTAAGTAACATTTATACTAGCATGTTGAGAAATGCTTGGCCTTATGTTAATGCATGATGCACTACCAATTTGAGTAGTTAACGTGAATGAAATGTTGAAATTCTAATGGGCCATATTAATTATAGAAATGTTATCATTGAGATATGAAATAGATAAGGTCCCGTATAAGACCATGTCCGGGACATGGCCTCGGCACGGAGTTGAGATCCTGTATAAGACCATATCCGGGATATGGCCTCGGTAAGAAATATGAAAATCGTATAAGACCATATTCGGAATATGGCATCGACACATGATAGGAAATTCCATATAAGACCATATCCAGGATATGGCATTGGCATTTAGAGGTGACTCCATGTAAGGCCACCTCGAGGATGTGGCATTGGCTTTATACTTACAGTAGTACCGATAAACACATGTCTTTGACTATACCTTGAGAATAGTGGGATAAGTAGATGAATTTAGAAGTAGAGATGTGAATGATATTTAAGTCATGTGAATGAGTGAATACAGGTACTCGTGAATGAGTCACGAAGGATCGGTTGCGATATGTGGCACGGTATGTGCTAGATAAGGGCAATTGTAAGTAAGTATTGTCAAGAAGCCTTGACTCGAGTTCGGTTAGCTAATACCGTGGATGGATTATTTTATGAGCTTATTTTTATTAATTATTTCCATGCAAACTTACTAAGCTTTATGCTTACCCTTTTTCATTGCCCTTCTTTCTTGTAGTATTGCCAAGGTGAATCGTGGACCGTGGACGTAGGAGTTCAAAAATCACACTATCGACAGCACTTTGGTATAAGAATTTTAGACTTATTTTGAGTATGGCATGTATAGGAGTTGAGTATTTTATTAAGTTGTAATTGTTAGTCAAAGTGTTGGCTACGTAAGTTAGTAAGAGTCATTTTGTAAATGGCCTCATGAGCTAGGCATATACTTGGCAAACTCTTTTGTTTAACGAAGATAAAATTCATGAAGTGTGTAATATCCGGAAATTGGGCCTAGTAGGATTGGGCTGATTGGGCCTTGGGCTTTAGGAAAAATTTGAGTATCATCTTGTTGCTTGTGATAATTCAGGTATGATTTTATTGTGTGCTTAATATAGTCTTGTGAAGGCTTGGAATTAATTGGTTTAGAATAATTTTTAGTATGGAGAATTTAGTGAAGTGGATCAAGTGATTATGATGCTTAAGCTAATTTAAGTGTTTAATGTTAGCATAAGTGAGCAAGTAGTAAAGTGGTGTTGGCGCATGAGTAATTGTATGAGGGAAGAGGTTCGAATCCCATGGATGAGATTAAGAGGACTTTTTATTTTTGCATGTGTGTGGCATGTGCTGGTCAACTATAATTAAGATAAGTTTGGACTTTATCATTTATGGATAGTAGACCAAAGGGAAAAGGCAAGTTAGTAGTTAAGGTAGGGAATCAAGATGTTATGGAAGGTTTAGGGGACAAAAGGCTTGATGAGTGGGGGATGTTTTGGAAGTTTTTCCATGGTCATTTGACCATGAACCTAGACGGCATAAGGGGCTAAGGGGGTTGGTTTAATTGTGATAGTGATTAAGGGGATGATAGGGAAGAAATGAGGAGGAAAAAGGGGGATTATGTTGGCATGTGAGTTGGCCGAATGTGGTATGGGATTAGGGGGTGATAGTTGGCCAAAATTTTAACAATTTGTGCATCTTTTCCCTTTTCTCCAAATTTTTCTTCTTAGCCGAATTGGTCATTTACAATAGGTGTAAGTTTTGTCTTGAGTGGCTATCATTTTTTTTTGGTCATTTTGGTTTAGGTGCCAATTCTCTCAAATTTATTTTCCTCTATTGCCGAAAACACCAAAAAGTTTAGAAGACATTTCTCATTTCTTTTCTTCCTCTCTAGTGCCAAAATCATCCTAGCACCAAGGGCATATCTCATATTTTCTTTTTCTTTTTCTTTCTATTTCTCTTTTCTCCTTCTTTCTCTTAGCCAAAACCATCCTCTATTTTACCATCATCTTTTCTCTTCTCTTTTGTTAAAGCCGAAATCACCATTTCTTTTCTTTTTAATTGTAAGGTCGAATCCCTTTATAGTTCAAGTAAGGGTGAATCAATCTTCGTGTTACGGGTAAGGATTATCTATCAATCATTTTCTTTCTTTTCTTTTGTATTAGCCGAATCTAGGAATCTAATCCCTTTTATTATCTTTGGCCGAATCTTGAAGGAAGTTTCGGGGTTTCTCTATAGTCAACGTTTAGGGGGAGATCGTTCGGGATTTGAATAATCCAAGGTAAGCAAGCATGATATTTGGCCAAAGGCCATATCTTTTTAGTGTTAAGCGATTTCTCATATAGTGATATGTAGGTGCTGTCGGTGTTGTAAGCAAAAGCCATAAATCTTGAGTATTCTATCGTTCATCGTGTTTACAAGGTGCGTAGTTATCGCACTGTCTCTTGATTGTGTGTATGTGTTATATTTATGTATATGTGATATGATGTTAATGGTAGCCGAATTAAGGGCTAAGATTGTGAATACCCGTGGTGGGTGATCGAATACTCAGGTCAGTGATTTACGAGATTAAATGATCATTGATGAATATATGAAATGTGATGGCATGTGATGCATTATTGTTAAAGTGATATGTTGCCATGATACACATATATGCATGGGATTTGGGATGTGACTATCGAAGGAAAGGGTGTACTTTATGTACGTGGTCTGATGTTAGCCTTGTGCTACATTGGCGCTTGATGGTGGCTATGTGCTTCATCAAGGGAGGTGTTGGCTAGGTGCCCATCTCGGCGGATGATAGCTGTGTGCATCACCGTAGATTGAGGATGACCTCGAGTCACCTCGTGGATACAGATATGTGGATCACTATGTGATCGGTGGCTTAGCCACGGCCTTGGGCAGCAAGTCTGTCAAGGTAAGATATGTGGATCACTATGTGATCGGTGGCTTAGCCACGGCCTTGGGCAGCAAGTCTGCCAAGGTAAGATATGAGGATCATTATTTGATCGGTGGATTAGCCACGGCCTTGGGCAGGGAGTCTGCTAAGGTAGGAGTAACGGATGGACTCTAGGATGGGTTGGAATTCATGTTGCATATTTATGCATTTTGCATGACTATTTATGTGGATCAATGTGGATTTGGGCCAAGCCCAATATGTGAAATTATGTGTATATATTGCCTTATCATCTGATATGTGATTGATGTGTGGATGTGGGCCAAGCCCATGTGTGGAGGCATGTGAAATAACTATGCACTGAGTCTGTTTGACTCACCCTATTTTTCTCAAACCTTTCAGGTGATGCATAAAGCTTGGACCGGGTTGGGAGTGGATACGAGGTGGCCCATGCAGAAGATAAATTTATTTGTTTTACACATTTTTCTTATGAAAGGTTATTTATTGTAATAAGGGCCATTTAAAGTATTTAAGGACTTTTATTATGTTTTAAGTTGGATTGTCGATTATATTATTATTTGAAAATGTTTTATTTTAAACAACTTAATTTTACTTGAAATTTTAATTACACAATATTCTAGTAAAGACAACAAAATTTTATGTTTTTAACTCTAAGTCAAAAGTTTTTCAAACGTTTTCCGTAGTGGCATTTCAAATTCGGTCTTAGCGAATGGGCCGGGTTTGGGGTGTTACAAAGTGTATGTCCCTTTAATTACCTTGTATGTTGGATTGAACTCTTAGACTTGCTTATGGGGTAGATGTTGTGTTGCTTGAGTGGAAGTATGTATGTGTGCACTCTAGGGTGGCAAGGGCTTGGTAAATAGCCTTCAAATTGTCCACATAGGAAATCACACGGGCGTGGGACAAAACAGTGTGGGAGGCACGGCTAGCACATGGGCGTGCACCCAGGCCGTGTGAAGTCTGCACCTTGCACTTGGGATTTGAATCACCACACGGCTGTAGCACACGGGTGTGTGTATAGGCCATGTGGATAAGTCAGAATCGACCACGGTTGGGAGACACGAGCGTGTCAGGGCCGTGTGAAATTAGTCAGTGTCAACCACAAGTGGGAGACACGGGCATGCCTTAAGGGCACACGGGCGTGTCCCTAGGCCTACACGGGCGTGTGACCCCTGTTTTATTAAAAAGTTTCTCGAACTTGTGAAAGTTCCCAGAAAGCTTCCAATACTTTTTGAAAGTTTGTTTAGGGCCTCTTAGGCCGATTATGTGCTAGTGATAGGGTTAAACGAAATTTTATAACCCTATTCTAAATGCTTAAACAAGATTAGCTATGTAATGCTTCAAACCTTGTTTTGGCTCGAATACGGGCAAGGGGTGTTACAATATTGGATTCTGAAGCGTGTGGGACCGGTCGCTTATTAGTTAGAGCTACCTCCAGAGTTAGACTGTATCCATGATGTGTTTCACGTCTCAATGTTGAGGCAGTACCGGTCTGATCCATCTCATGTTGTCTCTGTTGAGGAGATCAAGATTAGACCGGATTTGACTTTTAAAAAGGAGCCATTTTAGATTTTGGATCGAGATGTTAAGGTTCTGAGGAGGAAGTCCATGCCGTTAATGAAGGTCTTGTGGCGGAATCATGGCACAAAGGAAGCCATGTGGAAACCTGAGGACTCGATGCGTTAGCAGTATCCTCATCTGTGTGTAACGCTGATGTGTGCCAGGCCGTTTGTTAGGCTGTGTAACTCACTGACTTGCACTCTAAAAAAATCATCAGATGACACACGGCCGTGTCGCCAGACCGTGTGTCTCACACGGCCAAGTCACATGCCTGTGTTGTGGACCCAAGATGAACCTTAAACAACAAGTTTACCAATTCAAGCTTACTTGGACTCTAATTAATCCATTTACCAGCCAAAAGACCTATTCAAAATGACATTAAACAAACTAAAAACATGTTAAATCAACCATCCTAAGTGCCTAACCAATGTATCCTCATTGATACCACAGGTATATACAATTTTACAATAAAAAGAACTATCATTCAAAGTATGTTAAATCACACTATTTAACATTCAAGCAATATGCCAAACATAGGCACCTCAATCACAACATTCCAATCATACTTACCATGAACCTGCACTTAAACATCATACCTCATTCACATATATCATATAAGTTGACTATTTGCACTTAAGATCATATTTTAACATTTTACATATCAAAACAATAGTAATGATATATAAGCCTATTACATGCCATGTAATCCAAAATGAACGTCCAAAAACTACTGAAAATGAGTGGATAGTGTGACTTAAGTGCCGATCTGACCGTCCAACCTTAAAAAGTATCTACAAGAATAGAAAATAACACAAGTAAGCTCATTGAAGCTTAGTAAGTTTGACGTACTAAAATGATAAATCTTACCAAAGTAAGTACAACAAGTTATTCTATAATAATACAACCATATATGTTCCCTGTCATCCGCAATCTCAACCAAGTGAATTTCAAAATTCAATTCAAAGTTCAAATATATGTCATAACTATCAGAATCACTAAACAAGTTACATTACAGAGATTTACAATCTGATGAACGACTTACGGATATGATTACATCGATATTCCAACCAAAACACACCAGATGCTCATACGAGCCAGTCCACCTGATAACACACCAATGGCTTCGAAGAGCTAATCCAATCAAAAACACACCAAAATAAGGAGTATAACACGAGAGTTCGCAAAAAATGCTGAACCTCAGTATAATTGGGAAACATATATATATCACTCTACAATAGTTTCTACTCCAATCCCCCATAACACACCATATCTCGATTATACTCTATCCCGCGTTTAATCTGGTCTAAGTATTGAATTTCGACAACTTTTTTCAAATAAATTTACATCATTTATAATATAATATATCAATTATATCGCATTATTTCATCAAACATTTCATATAGATGTTAAATTATAAACTGTACGAACTTACCTGGACTGAATTATAGTAGTTGCAGAAGTTTAGGGGCTAGTCCACAAATTTTTCTTTTCCACGTATATCAACCGGGTCTTGATCTAAAATTTAAAACATCTCAATTATTAGCTTGCATCTTACCTTTTAATTCACTTTACATTTTACATCTTTTATTTTTAAACTTTACACAATTACCCTAACTTTTACAACTTTTGCAATTTAGTCTCTTAACCCAAAAATCATCAAATTAACCATTTTTTCTCAAATCCACATTTCAGCTGAATACACTAGGCCTTAAATAGTCCCTATTAAACATTTAATTCACTATATTTGACTTTTTCACAATTTAATCCCTATATCAAAATCTAACAAAAATCACTTCACAAAATCTCCAAATAACACAATCAAAGCTTCAAATACATAATTATTATAAAAAACCATCCAAAATTCATCAATGGAAACTTCTAAAATTTTCAACAGGCTCAAAAACGAAGGTACGGACTAGTTGGACCTAGTTGTGATGATTTCAAAAACATAAAAATTACAAGAAACGGACTCAAAATAGACTTACATGCAAGAGACAATAGTGGTCGAACCTCCAAGCTAGGTTTCCATGGTGTTTTCGACAAGATGAAGTGAAAATAAAGAAGAAAATACCTTTTACATCATTTAATTTTGTTTTAATTTTAATAAATTTACCATTTTCCATTAAAACATGTCTTATTTTATAATTTTAATACATAATGCCATCCAATGTCAATACTAAGCCCTCTAAATTCAATAATTACAGAAATTTCATGTCCATTTTGAAACCTTTTCATTTTAGTCCCGAAACTCAAAACGAACAAATTTCACTTTACAATTAGTCATTTAACACATCTAAGCTTACAATCAAACCATTTAACATCAAAAGCTTCAAGAACTATCAATGGTAACATTTCAAAACTTTAACACTTTTACAATTTAATACCAAGGCTAGCTAGATCAAGCTCCTAATATCTCAAAAACATAAAATTTATGAAAAACAGGCTTGAAACAACTTACCGTGCATAGTTGAAAGCTTGACCGAATATTAGCCTTTTAACAATGGTGGAAATGAGTGTAGGAGAAGAAAATGAAGAAGATGACCTTGTTGAATTTATTTTATTATGTTTAAATGTAATTTAACTTAAATTTCAACTTATTTTATTGTTATTAAACAAGCATTAACCGACCACCATTAATAAAATGGGTCTAATTATCACATAAACCCTTGCACATTAACTATTTAGGCCTTTTTATCTAATAAAATTCAATAGCGATTAACTTTTATGGTTTTTACGATTTAATCATTATACCTTAATTACTAACCATTCAATAAAATTATTAGACCAAAAATTAATATAACACTATAATAGACTCGTAAATATTAAATAATAATATTTGCTGACTCGATTATCGAAAACTGGGGTTCCAAAACCACCAAAGCTGTAAGAGGCTTGGAGAACCAGCATTGTCATATTTACATTTTTGACATATGAGGCATTCTTGGATCCAAAGCTTAATATCCCTAGCCATCCCTTTCCAGCAAATCAAACTAGCCATTCTATGTGTAGTAGCATGGTTTCCTGAATGCCCACCAAGGGAGCTCTCATGGAAGAATCCAAACAACTCCTTTTGCAATCTCTTGTTTGATCCAACCACCAATTTGCCCTTTCTTTTAAGAAACCTCCTATCTCATGTATACTTGGGGTGAGATTGGGGTTGTTGTTGAAGTTCAAAGCACATCTTGTTCAACTTGGCATCTGTCTTCCAAGACTTTTGAACCCTAGCTGGCAATTGAAAAATGATAGAATTGTTAGCCATCTAGAAAAGTTGACTTGAAGCCTGCTGCTCCCTTATAGATAGTGCATCTGCTACTATATTGTGCCTGCCTTTTCTATAAACAACTTTAAAGTCATAGCCAAACATCATGGTAGCCCATCTTTGCTGAAAGGGAGTTATTGCTTGTTGCTCAGTCAAAAATCTTAAGCTTTGGTGGTTTGTCTTGACTTTAAACCTACATCCAATAAGGTAAGAATTCCATTTCTTGACAACAAACAAAACTGCCAACATTTCTTTTTCATAAGTTGAAAGGGCCTGGTGTCTTATACTCAATGCCTTACTGAAGAAGGCAATAGGATGAACTTTTTGTCGCGACACTACTCCCACCCCTTGGCTACTCGCATTAATATCCACACAAAACTCTGAATGCAAATAAGCTAAAGAAAAAATTAGAGCTGTACTGAGAGTTGTCTTCAAGGCTTAGAAGGAATCCTCAACTTGCTAGTTCCAAGTCTACTCATTCTTTTTAAGAAGTTCAATGAGGGGCCTGGCTAGTATACCATATCTTCAAATAAATGACAAGCCTAAAAATCCCCTAAGCTCCTTCGCCATTTTAGAAGTAGGCTAGGAAAGCACAATTTCCACCTTGATAGGGTCTATAGAGACTGCCCCTCAAGAATCACATGACCTAAGTGCTTAACAGTAGTAGCTGCAAATGTACAGTTGCTCCTCTTAGCAAATAATTAATGAGATCTCAAAATTTGGAAGACTTTTTTCAAGTCCAGATGTGAGTAAACAAGTTATTGGAATAGATTAGGATGTCATCAAAGAAAACTAATACAGACCTCGTCAATAGTTGTTTAAAAATATAATTAATGAGAGTTTGGAAGGTGGAGGGGGCATTGGTGTGACGCCCTAAACTTGACTGGGACAGTTCGACCCAAGTTCGGAACATCACATTAGCCACCAAGGTAACTCTTCATTTAAAATTTTACGAACCACACCGACCAACCTTGCACACCAGGCATTTGTAGAATATTTCATATAGGAAATTAGACGTAAGTGCAAGCTTTTTCTAAATTAATCATTTCATTCACACAATTAGAAGGTATAAGGCATACCTTAATACTCGACAGTCTCCCTTAGCTGCAAAAATTTGCTAGTTCATTTTATTATCATCATATTAAGCAAGTAATAAAACTATCCCATCAAGGAAGAAATTATAACGTTAAAAAAATCCCCCCTAAAAATAACAAACAGTCTGTCATGTCCTTTTACAATCCACTGAAAATTTTATTTAAAATGTCTATGTCTATGTCTAAGTCTAAAGTACTATCGGAACGACTCACATTGCCTTCACTTCAGATTTTAAAATCTTAACACACATACTCTAAAAATGTCTTGCGATGGATCATCGATTTGCCACCCTCTTCGCTAACTCGAGAACTATTTATCAACAAGGTAATGTAAGGGGTGAGCTTGAGATTTTAACATACTTGAACAATTCACATATAGCACAATTTTTGTTCACAACACAATTTGTAACGCCCCAAAATTCTTATGTTTGTTTCTGTAAAATTTCGACATAAAAGAGTATCTGCTTCAGTGGTTAAGTGTTCTAGGTGTGTTTGAGAGGTCTTGAGTTCAAGGTTTACCTTTGGTAATTTTGGTATTTTTCTGACTTAAGCCTTATTCTTGCTCAGTGGCTTATTCTTGCTCAGTGGGTTTATTAAATTATTTGTAAAACCATATCAGGATGAGCCTACTAGTTCAAGTGGTAAAGGAGTTAGTGTGTTGTGTGGTGGTTCTGTGTTCGAATCCCTGTACGAGCGAGGGAGTTTATTTTTGCTTTGTTAAATGATAGAGTTTCGGTTGTATTGAAAGTTTGAGAGAGGGGGGTTAGTGGGAGAAAAATATGGGATTTGGAGGTTATCAGGAATTGCTATCTTTCTTTTTGCAAAATTTTCTCTCCCTCTTTCTAAAAAAAACTGACGTTAGACCTTTGTTCCCTGTCGTTTTCCTTTTCCTTTTCTCTTTTTTGGTTTCGCCTTCTCTTGTCGGATGTCACACTTTTGCTTTCGTTAGTCTTGTTTTCGTCGCACATTTTGGTAAGTGGGGTTTTTCTTGTCGACAACTTATGGTTTTTCCAAATGTTGATTGGGGTTATACCTTTGTTTTGGGCAGAAACGAGTCGAGTAGATCACGATTCTACTCCTGCGGGATAGTGGTTAATCTTTTGAAGTGCTGGAGTAGCGGTAAGTGGTTGATTTATGCTGGAGTTGGTTTCAGGTTTTCGATTTAATCGAACGTAAAGACTGAAATTGAGCGTTGTTTTGATTTATTTTTAGGTTCTGGTAGCTCGGGATAGTTTTCGCATCAAATTGATACCAGGTGTGTACCCGAACTGCAGAAATCGAGGTTTCAGAAAAAGCCAAAATTGGCCACTGTCAACGCCACACGGGCGTGTGGTTGCCCGTGCGGTAGGCCGTGTGTGAGGACACGGTCATGTGATCAACGAAGGCATGGCCGTCTGCAGGACACGGCCGTGTGGTGGCTCGCGTGTGGTCGTGTAAGCCATACGGGCGTATGGATTATTGGTCCAGGCTGTGTGGGCTACATGGGCAAGGCCAATCTGGACGTGTGGGCCCACACAGGCATGTCTCACAAGCATGTGGGCCCATTATACTGAAATTTTTCGTAGGGTCGCACGGGTCGTCCTAATCGACTGTGGACCTACTGTAGGGTCGGTAAAGGCTTACTAAACCCTACTACTATGTGATTTGTTAGACTATAGTACGGTTTTGAGCATGTCTATGCCATGTATATCTACTATATGTTTATATAAGCATGTTAAGTATGTTCTTTCTGTTAATTCTGTATGTATGTACTGTTACTGTTATTGGGGTGGGATGATGTATATTGGAGGAAGTGTTCTGAAAGGCAGTTTTGCCTATTATCTGGCAGCGTGACTGCGTTATATCTGTTATGTGCCGCATCGGTACAACATGGTGTGTAGGGCTGGGTAGGTGTTTTAAACCCCACATGGTGTGTAGGGATGCTCGAATATGGAGTGTAGAGGATGAGGTAGGATATCTGATTTTTTATTCTGATTTGCATATTTGTATCTGTATTCTGGGATGGGCTTAGGCCCGAATCTATATCTGACTGATTCTGATTTTCTGGATGTGTGCATGCTTAATTCTATGGGGTTACACACTGAGTTTGTGTAAACTCACCCTTTTCTGTTATTCTGTACAGGTAATCCACAGAGTTAGGTGGATCGGTGCTGCGGAGCCCCTCGGTGACCACACGTTCGAACAGGACCTAGCTAAGATTTAATTTCTATAATCTGGTTTATTCTGGTTTTTATGTAATTCAGACTTTACGGACTGTTTTCATTTTTATTTTGGATTTGAATGCCATTTAAATGATTTTATAACTGCCAAACACCAAAACAAAGGTTTTCTAAAATCTTGAACGGTTTCCTAAAAACAATGATTTTCCTAAGCTTCTGCTAAAATGATACGTTTTAAGGCAAGTTGAGTAATGGGATATATGATTTGAAATAAATGAAAGCAATCAAAGTTTTATAAGCTTAAGGATTTTATCAAGTTAGCTCCGTTTTCAAAATCCCTTCCATGTGACATCACCAGATTCGGCCATAATGTCTAGGCCGGGTTTAGGGTGTTACACAATTATATATTGGCAATTCGTGAATATGAAACATAGTCAAATTATATACTCATTGGATAAACGGATCTCCAAAACACACCATATGACTCATAAAGTCGTGCGCTATCTCTATGTAAGTGTAGCATGTATGTTCACACTCTCCAAACTCACCACGCTATCTACAATGAATGGAGCTATGCTCGACATTCCCTTATCTCTCCAACGTTATCTCCGGGCCACAATGCCCAACACATAATAAAAGGGTGAGAACATACAATCATATGGCATGCCAATGATTTCCAACGGTCTCAAGTGTTCAAATTAGCAACATATCTATTTAATCACATTTTATTACACAATATAACTGGCTCGCATACTGTTGAGCTCACACTTAGCATTTCACAATAATATATTTTTGCACTAATCAAAATTCGCAATATCATAAATCTCATAATTCACTTACGGGTTCGTGCATGCATAAATGTGCACTATCAATAAAATTCACATGTTATAAAAATCCATATTATAATATTTATTTTTATATTCGTTCACAAGCATTACATACATATACGCATATATATTACATATATATATATATGCGTACTTATTTAGTGATCTTTGTCACGTCAAATTTTAGCATATATTAAAAATCTCGTAAATTTATATATTAGATAAAACCATACCCATAATTATATATTATATAATAAGACCCATGCATATATGTACATAGTAAGACTCACGCATATAATATAATTTATGTATAACAACCCACACATATATATGTATATTATATTATATATATAACACAAAAATCCATTAATATATATTATATATAAAATAAAGCCCATGCATATATTTTATAGGTTTATGCATTTTGCACTATTAAAATTGCATAGTGTATATACTCAACAATTCAACCAAAATTGTAAGGATTTGCACAAGGATGAGCTCGCAAGACACACTTTGACTCTCTGCAATTCATGCTAAAACATGGCATACAAATGCACTCACCTGTAAATCACCATGGCTCGTCAAACTAGACAACTTTTTGCTTGCCATTATCCTGGTTTGTTGAGGCTCCAACGTTTTCAGCTTCGCACAAAAATACACATATTACTAAGCATTCAAAAACAATCTAACTTATCTCTTTGTGTTCATACAATGACTCTCCACTCACACATACTTATTCAACTTATTTCGTACAATCTGTTTTGCTTAATTTCTTCTCTTTTTTTAATTTAATTAAATCCTTAATTTATACCTTCTAACCCACTAACTTGTCCCTAATTATAGATCTAGGCCAATAATTCAACTCAATTTTACTAGACGCTAATTTTCTCAAAAACCACCGTTCATCCTCATTCTCAAAAGACAACCATTTAATTCGTTCAATTACCTAAAGATTTTATTAAATAGAATTTGTAAACCACTTAATCTCATCAAAATATACTAAAAATTATTTTAAAAACACCTCTTCGCTCTTTGTTTCTTCATTCACTATTTTTTTATGCAAAAGATAGCTTTAAAATCATGGATCTTTAATTTTCTTACTTAGATCTATGAAAATTCAAATTAAAAATACCTAATAAAAATTTAATACATAAGAAAATAATAGATTTACCTTTAATTCCAAAACCTCCACAAATTTTCACCAATTGAGCAAAAACGAGCTAATTTTAGGTGAGAAGTTAAAGAAGAAATAGTAATTTTCTTACAAAATTGAAGGAATAGGGAGTGTTTGGATGCTAAGAAAATATAAAGGATGCAGAAATTTTTGAGAGAAAATTTTCTAATCTAGATTTAACAAATTTTAAAAATGAAAAAAAAAATATGGAGAGAGCTTGGGCGGCAAGCGGCCTTTATAGCCAACCAATTTTTTTCAAAAATTGGGTTATTTTCCCTCTAAGTCTTCTCCTATTTCTCCCTTCTTCTAATAGCTCCATTTTTAACTACTAGCCTTAATTAACACATTTAACCTCTACTTTAACCACTACTCCAAATTAGTCTCTATTATTATTATTATTTATTTTTACTAATGTTTCGATTATTAATAACATAATTATTTAATTTAATTATTATTTTTACTTTATTAAGTAATTATTTATTTTATCCTATTCTAATTCCTATGACACAAAATCTGATTTTTCTCTCAAACCTTAATCTAATGTCTAAATCTACTAACCTGATTTTCGGGATGTGACAACTGGTCAGCCCAACAGGCATGGCCAAGAACTCATATTGCCCCTCATGAGTTCTAAAAGTTGTCTTTGGAATGTCAGCTTCCTTCAAGCTTAGAGAAGTAAACTGCTTGGCCAAGTTCATCAAGGAGCTACTCTATAATGGGGATGGAGAACTTCTCTTTTATGGTCAGCTGATTTAGTTGCCTATAATCAACACACATCCTCCAACTGTCATATTTCTTTTTTACCATCACTATAAGGAAGGCAAAGGAGCTGCTACTATACATTATAATACCAGCTTGCAACATATCCCTAATTAGCCTTTCAATCTTATCTTTTTGAACATTGAGATGTATGTATTATTTGACTTGAACTACTACTGCTTCATCCTTTAATGGTATACCATGGTCGTGTTGGGAAATGTGCCCATATTATAGTAAACATGTAATTATTTTTTATGTATTTGAATGATGAATAAATAAATTTCACATTTCACTATTATGTCTTTTGTATCTCTATCTTTCATATTTTGCATGCATAGCGAAATTGTGACAAGAAAATATTAGGTCATTGATTGTCTAAGTTCAAAATGTTGATAAGTAGCATTGTAAGAATATTTACATTGCGAGAAAGATAACTTACTTCAGTAGATAATCTAAATGAGTCTGTAATCCCATAAAAGAATCAAATTGAGCATTTGATTCAAATACTGAGAAGGATTATTTTGTTGCCTACAATTCCAATTGAAAAGATGACTAGCCTTGGCTATTGGAGCAGTTGACTCCACGGGTAGAGAGATAGATGTATTCATTGGTAGAATGATACATTGGACTGGACCCAAGATAAATTAATTCTGAATCCATTTGTAAATTAATTCACTTGTGAAATCCATGGTGTGATTTACCTAAATCCTGAGTTAGTCATTGACCATGCGTATGTAACTCATGTACTTTGATATAAGTGGAGGCTTATACTCTAAAGATGATCGAGTCGATAGTCGGTATGTTGGGTACATGACTTGTGTATGGCATGGATTTACTAACAACAGTAGAATTCATAGCTCAATTAAAGAGTTAATGATATCCTCTCACTGGCATTGTGTGGATTGATAAATATGGAACGTGGCCATGAGTTGCTTGTTCTTGAACGAGAAATTTATCACAGCAATTTTTTGATAGTGATCATATTAATCATTAAGAAGATACAATAGTGACAATAAGATAAAATAGGATTGTATTGAGTGAACGGATTTAACTCAAATGAATCAAGGATATCATATGAAGGTAACACACACATGACGAGATCATTGGACAAAGCAGTTGGATGATTTGCTTTCGTAAAGAGTATACAATAAGGAGTTTTCAATCATGGTACTTCTTGTGGGTTGACTCCAAGATTAAGTAATTGTTAATTATCGAAACGATGCTTCTAGACACAATTGCAATCAATAAAGCCTAATTGTATATGTCCGATTGGTCCTTCCGCTAGCTCAGCAAAAGCTCGATCGGACTGCATTTGAATTAGAAGTAAATTCTATGACTTTGGAAATAATTTAATTGAGTCAATTTATTCGATGTAGAATTAAATTGGAGGGTCGTAAGAATTGTTCAACTAGAGAATTTGATTGAAGAATTTTGTTGAAAAATTAATTTGGAAAATCTTAGTCATTTTTAGGAAAATTAATTTTGATCAAGTAAAATTAATATAATATTTTTAGAAATTAATTTTCAAGTCAAACAATTGGCCCAATGGGTAATTGAACTTGAAAATTGGACTTGAGATCGTAAATTGGGCCTAGGAGCCCAAAATCGAGACAAATACCCAAAAACTGGTTGAAACGAGTCTAGTATGTGAAACCAAGCTGATAGTCTAACCGTTGGCTAGACCGAACCGATCGGGCCATCATTAGCTTGGACCAAACTGGTAGAAATTGAAATAGCTTAGGGTATCGGTGGCTGAGACGGCAACATTTCAGTGGCTGAAAATGATCGGCGATGATGGGTATTCGATTGTTGAGCAGTGGAAGAATTACAATTCTTTTAGGACTCTGCTAGAGAATTTGATTTTAGATTAACTATTTGAAAAATAATATTATTTTAATAGATTTAAAATTAAATTAAATTTAATACTTATCTTAATAGTATTTTATTAATTTAATATTAAAGTGGTTATCTTAATATTTAATTTAATTTAATGTTTATGTTTATGTTGTAGATAAAAATTCTATTAATTTAATAAGATTTAGTATTAAGTTTAATCTAATATTTATCTTGATAAATATTAATGTAACATCCCGTTTTTCAGTATTGTCGAAAATAGTAGTTTCAGAATCACAAATCTGACTAGTAAGTTCGTATAATTAGTATTTAAATTAAATGATTCAATAATAAGTTTATATTGAATTTTTATTTGATGAATTTTAATTAATTGAATTAATGGTTAGTATAAGTGGTTATCCAAGAAGTCAAGTGGTTTTTGAAAATGAGGTATTGGAACATTGTCTTTGTAATTTAAGGTCATAAATTTTTTTATTAAATATTTATAGAGTTCTGTTATAGGAGTATTAAAGTTCAATCCAAAAATTTTAGTGATTTGATAGTTAATTAAGGTAAAAGAATTAAATCGTAAAAGAAGTAAAAGTTAATCGCTATAGATTTAAAATAGTAAAGGGACCAAAATGGTGATTAAACCATAGTCAAAAAGTCCAAGCGGTGGTGGACATGATTGATTCAATAACTTTTGGGCTATTTACCTATTAAGTCCTTATTAGTTTTGGTTAAATTGAAATTAAGCTTGTTTAGTTAAAAATTTTAAACAATTGAAGGACCAATTGTGCAATTAAACCTTCTTTGTATGGTAATTATACCATATTCATAAATATTGGACACTTATGGACATGAATTATTCATTATATAAGTTATGGTAATTATACCATATTCATAAATTTTTGGTAATTTTAATTTTTAAGGACTAAAATGTTAAAGTGATAAAATTATGAGGATTTGATGTGAAATATCAGTAAATAAGGCCTATAATAGGGTCCCAAAAAAGTTGGATAAGCTTGAATTTGATTGAAAATGGTTAAATTGCAAATTTTGGACTTAGGGAATAAATTGCATAAAAGGTAAAATGTTGGTGTAGTTTTGTAAAAATGTACAAAAGGACTTAATTGCATAAAAGTAGTTAATTATGTTGCAGGAAGTTGATAATTAAATGGAATTATTATTTTTGATCAAGAATTAAATCGACTAGGCTCGAATCTTGAAAAGGCTAAAGTAACAGATTAATCGTTGTCTCGATTTTGACTTCATTTTGATTAGGTAAGTTTATTTAATATGAACTCAGTTTTATTTCTAATTGTTCATGAATGTTAGAGCTTAAATGATATAAAATTACTAATATTAAATTGATTTTTTGATAGAACAAGAATTGTAAAAAGTTACGAAAATGATAATTCCTAATATCAACGGAGACAGGCTGCATTTGTATGTAAGACCATAGTGAGGCTATGACAACCATTCAGATGCAAGACTATTGTTGGACCAAGGAAGTGTATATATATATGACCATAGTTGGGCTATGGCATTCTGATGGTAAGACCATAATCGGGTTATGGCACTATGAACGTAAGACCATGGTTGGACCATTGTAGTGTATATATATAAGAGCATAGTTGGGTGTATATATATAAGAACATAGTTGGGCTATGGCATTCTGATGGTAAAACCATAACCGAGTTATGACATTATGAACATAAGACCATGGTTGGACCATGGTAATATATATATATATATATATATATATATATATATAGACCATAGATAGGCTATGGCATTTTAATGTTAAGACCATAACCGGGTTATGGCACTATGAACGTAAGACCATGGTTGGACCATGGCAGTGTATATATGTAAGACCATAGCTGGGCTATGGCATTCTAATGGTAAGACCATAACCGAGTTATGGCATTATGAACGTAAGACCATGGCAGTGTATATAAGATCATAGCTGGGTTATGGCATTCTGGTGGTAAGACCATAACCGGGTTATGGCACTATGAACGTAAGACCATGGCAGGGCCATGGTAATGCACATGTAAGACCATAGTTAGACTATGGCACAATATGAAATGTGTACCGGGGTTTCAATCGTCTTTATAGTATTCATTGGATGAAAACAAATAAGGATCTAAATATGATGTGTAAAATGGTAAGCGGTTTGTAATAGTATATATGTGTAAAAATGATAACTGTTGTATTATTATATGTTAAAGAGATTATGCATTATGGTAGTAAGAAATGAGAATGTTATTGAAATATGAAAAAATTGATTTGAACTAATATTTGAGCATTACTCACTTATTGAGAACTGTGGTTGACAGGAATTTTGATAATAACATTGTTGACAGGAACTCGGTTCATTTATCTTGTTATTTGAATATTTATATTTAATTCAGTAAGCTTTATCATTTAATCGGAAAGCTTACTAAGCTTTATGTAAGCTTACTCATGTCTTTTTCTTTTCTTTGTGGATTACGTTTTGTGGAAATCAGGATATTAGATCAACTCGAAGAACCACACTATCTGAGAATATTTTGGTAGATTTTGAAATTAACTTGGCTTACATGGCATGTAATAGGATTATTTGGTCATGTTTGTAATGGTTCATAAGTATTTTGTAATGTGTATGTGTTGTGCTTTATTTTGTGGAATGAGTAACTAATATGGTGTATATGTTTAGCCCTAAACTATAGCATAATGGATGAATATGGAAGGGTAAGTTGGCATGAATTAGATATGGTAAGTAGTGATTGAATGTGAGTCATATGAGTATGTTTGTGATTTGTGTCTTTTTGCTAAGGTATTGAAACTATGGTGTTGGACTTGGGGTGTTTTTGTTGACACATTGGTTTAAGTTTTGGTTGAATGATTTAGTAAGCTTTGGTTTTGTAACACCCCAAACCCGGCCTAGACGTTACGACCGGATCTGACATGTCACATGAAAAGAATGTCTAAAAATTGTGCGTTCGTTAAAAAGTTTGTATTCTTTATATTTGTTGTGAAAAATCGAGTTTAGATAATTTTGAATAAGAAACGGTTTATTAACATTTTAGGAAAATCCCGAATTAAACATTCCACAATAATGAGCAGTAACCAAATTAAAAGCTAAAATCAAATAAAATACCATAGGCCTTATTACATAACAGAATCCCAATATAATAAGTTCAAAATAAGGTAATGTAGTTTACAGAAGAAATAGAAATGCATTGCCACCTCGAGTCTGCCTCGGCTCCAAGTCCTCAAACTAGGGATTACCTGAAACATTTAAAAAGAGGGGGTGAGTTTACGAAAACTCTGTGTGTACACCCTCAACAGTAAGAACATGCATCAAAATAATCCGGGCCGAAGCCCATTACAATAACGGTGGCAATTGGGCCTTACCCAAAATAGCCTCGGTTGGGCCTTAACCCATATCATATGTCACATATCATATATAAATCTGGGCCTAAGCCTATCTCAGCAATATAATCCTTATATGCGGTGCATTAATGCCCATACCAGCCGAACACTCCGTCTCCTGTCCAACCGTGCACTCCTGTGGGGATTTAATCAACCCACCCATCCGAACACTCCTTATGTAACACCAGTTGCGGCATTACCTTAACGGTGCAGCATAGATGCTCGGTGGCTAAAAAGCTTTCGGTGGATCCACAGTCGTCAAGCGACCATGCGATCCTATTTACACTTCCCCTTTCAATATCATATCCCAAGCCCATGCAACATGTCATGACATAATAATTCGTGTATGCAGTATGACATGTATGCAAGTCATATATCAAATATAACGTATGAAATGAATTACCATCATAATCAGAATAACCAATACAACGTAAACAAGCTAACCAACCTCTAAGGGTATAACAGTAATTTTACCTACTAGGGGTATTTTCGTAATTTACCCACTTGTAATGGACTTTCCGAAGGCCTAATGTCACCTCGAGTGACTCAACTACCATTCCCAGTCGTACCGGACTATTGGGCCTAAAACTCGATTTCGACCCATTCGGGCCCACACGCTCGTGTGGCCCACCTAGCACTAATCTAGCTGCGTATATAAGTTCCACCTAGTCTAGTTCACTATATACTACACCATCATACATTTTATTCTATTGGGCCCACTTCGGCCCATCGTGGCCCAAGCAGCCTCAACCCACAAGAATACTACTGATGGCCTCAACTATCGCGTCGAAGCCCCACACGTGCGCTCGCACGCTCGTGTGGCTACTAATGTCGTGTGATCGACATTTCGGCATTTGCCGCTCTACAGCTAGAGTAGAGAAGTACACACCTGATAGGAATCCGGTGCTAAACCGCGCTGCGACCACTCCTGTGCCCAAACGCCCACCAAGGTATGTTAACTGTCCTCCTAGTATGCTCTTTATATGGCTAGCTTTTCACCTTCCTTCTTTGTATCTTTTCGATGTGGGATCCCTTCGTCAGTAGAGTTTAAATTCAACTGATGTAACATCCCGAATTATTGGGCCTGTGCATTTTATTTGATGTATGTTTAAAATATTAAATTGAGGGTTAGGGGTCTAGATTCGGCTCAAGAATGGGCTGAGGCCTTGACTAAATTTTTGTGTAGACACTCTAGCACTTTAAAGGGTAGTTCTGTGTTTTAAATGACAAAATGGGCTTAGGGCCCAAAGGTTGGTGGCGCTACAAAGGAGCAGGGGGTGGCGTCACTAGTGGATGGAGGGGCTCAAGTTTTGGCCACTTGGGGCCCATGTTTTTGGGCCAAATTTGACACTTATAGAGGAGCTGGGGGGACGGAAACAAGGCTAAATTATAGGAGTTTTATTGTTTTAATATGTGGATAATTAAAGCTGATAAAGGAAGGAAGAGTTGGAGATAATTAAGCCTCTTTTGGATGGGTATTTTGATAGGGATAAAGGATAGGATGAGGATCTATCAGGAAGGCTAGTGTTGGCCGAAAATCAAACACAAGAGAGGGGGGGAAATCGGTTGAGTATAGGCTAAAGGTGTGCCGAAAATTTGAGGGCCATCTCTTTTGTTTTCTTTCTTCATCTTTTCTCTTCCAAAATCCGAAAATCACCACCTCCCCCACCCTTTCTTCTTTCTTTGAAAATTTCCATTTAGCTGAATCTTGTGATCTCCATTGTTATTCTTCTCCCATTCACTAAAAACCGAAACTACACTCTTGTTTGTTCTTCTAGCTGAAATCTCCCTCTTGTTCATCTCTTTCAGGATTTTCTTTAAAGCCGAAATCCCTAGATCTCATCTCCTGTGATTGCCGAATTCCTTCTGTGGTGTCTGCTTCGGCCGAATCTTGAAGAAAACTAAAGGTAAGTGTCGATTCGCGAGATTTCAATCTTTTTCCGGCTTTTAGAGATCTTAGCCGAATGGCTATATGGTTAACTAATCGGGTGTTTTCTCTCATTTGCGGCATTCCGGGGTTTGAAGGGGATTCAATCGCTTAGATTTCTAAGCCAGAGTTCAGTAGCTCTCGGATTGTATTACTTTTGGGATTTCAAGGTAAGGAGATCTGTTAATTTAAACGTATAATTCGGGTAAAACACTAACCCTTGGCCAAATATAGGAGAGGCCTTATCTTCGCGTTCTTCCGGCTTTTGAGCAAAGTTGTAGACAAAGGGCAGTAGATCTGATTAGTGAGGGTATCGACATAGAGAGTAGTACTACGTGTTATCAGGTGTGTAACATTCTCACACCATTTGGATTGCCTATTAGTATATGTTTATAAATCTGTTATATTCTGTTAAATGCCGAAATACCGGTATGGCTGTTGAAAACTCGGGGAGGGTAAAGGCGAATCACCAGGTTAGTGATCTCTATCATTCTAAAGTGAATGGTTCTGTTGATTTGATATGATAAACATGTACGCCGGTTTCTGTGATTGCACGGGGTTAGGTGATTAATGAAAGGGGAAGTGTTCTGTCGTAGTGGCTCTGCCACAATCTGTTGTAGTGGCTCTGCCACGATCTATTCTGGTGACTATGTCACAACTCTGACGATGAGCAGTTCACTGCAGCATGACTACCGTCAATGGTGTGTAGCAGTGTGGGTTGATTGTAGAAATCCCCAATGGTGTAATTGGCAGATAAGGGTGGTGTGTAGCGGATAGAAACCTAGGATTGGGTTGGGCTTTGCATAATTCCTGATATTAGCTCCTGATATATTATATTTTGTTATCTGTTCTGTGGGGCTAAGGCCCAGTCTGATGGTGCGCGAGGGTTGCACACTGAGTCTTGTGACTCACCCTATTATTTAACATTTTTTTTCAGGTAGCACTTAGTGCATCGGACAGGGCTGGAGGGGAGCGCAAGGTGGCCATGCAAGAGTTCGATTTATTACAGCAAGGACGCCATTTGTTTAAATTTTCCTTCAATATGTTAAATTATTTTGGGTTTTGTATTTTATTGTAATAAGGCCATGGGCCACTAGCCTTATACTTTGGGCTTTCTTTTGGGGTTTTTACTATTATTGGGCACTTAATTTCGGCGAAAAATATAAACTAGGGCATGTACTAAATTTTGGTTTTTAATTCATAGAGGCAATATATAAAATGTATATCTTTTATAAATTATCAAATCATTAAGTTTTCCGGTATAAATGTTTAAACTGGACGAATGTTTTCCAAAAATGCGACATGTTTTACTAAATCTTCTTAGTGACATGCCAGATCCAGTCGTGGTGTTTGGGCCGGGTTTGGGGTGTTACAAATTGGTATCAGAGCCCGGTTCAAAACTCGGCTTTGGGGTTTTGGGCTCAAAACATTTTCTAAAGATGGGTTTTTGAAACATGCATGTTTATAAATAACACAGAATGGTTTTCTCGGCATGGCACCTGCGTCTCCGGCCCAAGTCCGCCAGGTAAGTATTCTGAACTCACTGTGTGTTATATGTATGTGAGCTTGATGGGCTTTATGGGACGTAGACTATTTAAATTAGAACTTGACGGACTCTAGGCTTAGCTTAAACAACTTCTTAAATCTCATAAGACTTAAGTCAACTAAACAAACCCGTGAACAAGTCGCTGGGTTGGGGTGTGGCAACAGGCATGCGCATGTCTAGGATTGGATCCGGAAGAGCCTGGTACTTAAGCAGTCCTAGTGACTCACTTCCTCTTCGTTGGAATCCTACCTGGTGCGTAGTGACTATTTACCCTAGCCACGAGGATCTGTTAACAGGCCAAAATCTATAATTAAAACCCGAAAGGGACCAGCCATCCTATTCATTTTTAAATTACTAAATCACCCCTGATTTGTGAAATGACCAAAATATCCCCAATTTGTACAATTACTAAATTACCCCTGATTTATAAAATGACCGAAATAACCCTGGATTGCAAAATTACCAAGATACCCTTATTTCACAAAATTACCAAGGGACCCTATTTTGCAAAATTACTGAAATACCCCCAAGTTTTGTAAAAGTTCCGAAATACACTTGGTTTGTGAAAATTCCCAAAACAACAGAAATGTTATAAAATACTCATGTTTTGCAAACTTACCCGAAAACCCCTGGATTTACAAAAGTAACCCGGTTTGTGAAATGAAATTTTCCAAAGTACCCTGTGTAAAAAAAACACAACACAACAACAACCAAAAACCACAAACACCGGAATGCCACTATTATTCTTTTGAAAATAAAATTCTCCAGAATACCCCTGTTTTAAAAATATATATATACCTTTATTTCAAAAATCCCCAAGATACTTTATTACAAAGAAACCCTGTAGGATGAAATTACGGAAAAACCCCTGGGTAGTGAAATGACGAAAATACCCTTATGTGGTGAATGTGACTTCATGGATGTGATGTGTATGTGAGGTGTGAATGTATGTGGATTCTAGAATTAGGAGGTAAACTTGAGACTGAAACTGTAGATAGGTTCGAATTCGAAAGAATCACAATTAAAACTACTTTTCATAAGATTGTTCGTGGATAATCAATGGGAAGAGTTAATAATTCATAAAATTTCTAATCAGATAAACGCCAATCGGTAGAATGAGTACAAGGGGTCGAGGACGTCCTCCGCGTGGTCGTGGTAGAGGTAGGATGACCGTTTCAGAGCCAGTAGGGTCTGGCCACGGGTCAGGAAACGAGATGCTGGATCCGCCAGCTGTGGAGGGAGAACTCCGGGACCAAGCGGCCGGGGATGATGCGGTATCTCAGGCGATGCTACGAGTCCTTGAGAGAGTTGCTGGGGCAGGCACGAGTTCGGGAGCTCAGAAATCTGTGTCAGAACGACTCCGAGCCAATGGAGCGGAGATGTTTAGGAGAGTTTCTGGCGTAGCCCCTAATAGAGCTGAGTATTGGTTAGAGGCAAGTGAGCGTATAATGGATGACCTTGACTTCACTGTAGAGGAGAAGTTGAAGGGGGTCGTGTCTCTTCTTCGAGACGAGGCTTATCAGTAGTGGCTCACGGTAAAGAAGGGTATCGCCGCAGACCGGATTGACTGGGATTTCTTTAAGGAATTATTTCAGGGAAAGTATGTTGGGGCCAGCTATGTGGACGGCCAGAGGAAGGCATTTCTGAATTTGGTGCAGGGAAGTAAGTCTGTATCTGAATACGAGGCGGAGTTTCTGCAGTTGAGCCGTTACGCTCGAGGGATTGTGGCTACTGATTATGAGCGTTGCGTACGGTTCGAGGATGGACTAAGGGTTGAGCTGAGGGTATTAGTAGCACTGCAGCGGGAAAGGGACTTTGCGGTTTTGGTTGAGAAAGCTAAGATATCTGAGGAGGTTAAGCGGACTGAGAAATAGAATAAGGATAAGGATAGGAATAGGAATAAGAGGAATTTTGGGCCGTCGGGATCATCTGGAAATTTTCAGAAAAGGCCTAGGTCTGATGGGCCAGCATGTGCTCCGACGGGTCAGAATCGATCATGTCCTTCGTGTGGGAAGGTACATTATGGGGAGTGCAAAAGGAAAACCTGTGGATGCTTCACGTGTGGATCCACGGAGCATATGATTAAGGACTGTCCCCAGGTGAATCAGGCACTGCCCGTGGGACGAGGTTCTGATCAGGTTAGGAGAGGTGGTCAGCCAGTACCGAAGGGTCGTGGCGCAGCCAGGAAAGGAAATGGGTTTGGTCGTGGTCGTGGAGCACCTAGTAGGGGTGCAGGTAATACAGATGCAAGGCAGCCGGGTCTAGTTTATGTAGCTCATCGACGGGAGGATGGTGACGTACCGGACGTCATAACCGGTACGTTTCTTATTGCTGATAACTCTTTTCTTGCCTTGATTGATATTGGGTCAACCCACTCCTATATTGCATGTTCGGTATCTGAGACCCTAAGTATAGACTCTGAAACAACTACTAGGAAGATGACTGTGGTTAGTCCTTTAGGACAATCTAGGGTAGTGGACAAACTGTTTAGGAACGTACCTTTAGAGACTCAAGGGGTAGTGTTCCCGGAAGACTTAATGGAATTACCATTTGGAGAGTTTGATCTTATCTTAGGAATGGATTGGTTGACTAAACATCGTGCTAAGTTGGATTGTGAGACTAAGCGCATGGTGTTGAGTACCCCGGAAGGCGGGGAGGTGGTTGTGTTAGGAGAAGGAAAGAATTATTTGTCCAACGTGGTATCTTCCTTGAAAGCTGTTAAGATGATTCGGAAAGGATGTAACACGTTTCTAGCTTTTATCAGTGCTTTGGATGCTAAGGAGGTGACTGTCGATGAGGTTCGAACAGTCAAAGATTTCGCGGATGTTTTCCCTGAGGAGCTACCAAGATTACTCCCGGATCGCGAAGTGGAGTTTGGAATAGAGCTACTTTCGGGTACAGCTCCGGGGTCTATTGCTCCTTATAGAATGGCACCGAAGGAGTTGGTGGAACTCAAAGCTCAGATCCAGGAACTGTTGGATCGTGGTTTTATCCGACTGAGCGTGTCTCCGTGGGGAGCGCCGGTTCTATTTGTGAAGAAGAAGGACGGATCCATGCGTATGTGCGTGGACTACCGTCAACTGAATAAGTTAACGATAAGAACAAGTACCCACTACCAAGAATCGACGACCTGTTCGATCAGCTCAAAGGAGCTTCGGTTTTTCTAAGATAGACTTAAGGTCGGGATATCATTAGTTAAGGGTAAAGGAAGGAGACATTCATAAGACGGCGTTTTGAACTCGATACGGTCATTATGAGTTCTTGGTGATGCCGTTTGGGTTAACGAATGCGCCCACAGCATTTATGGATATGATGAACCGGGTGTTTTAACCATACCTTGATCGGTTCGTGGTGGTGTTCATCGACGATATTCTGGTTTATTCCAAGTCAGAGGAGGAGCATGATGCACATCTCCTATGATGTTGCAAATTCTGAGGGAGAAGCAGTTGTATGCAAAGTTCAGTAAGTACGAGTTCTGGCTAAGGGAAGTAACTTTCTTAGGGCATGTGGTTTCTGTAGAGGGAATTAGGGTTGACCCTCGAAAGATAGAAGCTGTATTGGATTGGAAATCGCCAAAGTCTGTGGCAGAAATTCGAAGTTTCTTGGGATTGGCAGGGTACTACAGAAGGTTTGTCGAGGGGTTCTCATTAATTGCGGCACCCCTAACTAAGTTGTTGAGGAAGGGAGTACCGTTTGTTTGGACCGACAAACAACAGGAGAGCTTTGAGAAGCTGAAGAAGATTTTGACAGAAGCGCCGGTGTTAATTCAGCCAGAGGCTGGAAAAGAGTTTACCGTCTACTATGATGCGTCAACACGGGTTTAGGATGTGTGTTGATGCAAGATGGGAAGGTTGTTGCATATGTGTCCCAACAGTTAAGACCGCATGAATTGAATTACCCTACGCATGAGTTAGAATTGGCTGTGGTAGTGTTCGCTCTGAAGATCTAGAGACACTACATGTATGGGGAGAAGTCTGTTATTTACACCGACCATAAAAGTCTGAAGTATCTCCTTACCCAGAAGGAGTTGAACCTAAGACAACGTAGGTGGATTGAACTTTTGAAGGACTATGACTGCTCGATCGAATATCATCCGGGCAAGGCTAACGTGGTGGCAGATGCATTGAGTCAGAAGGCGGTAGCAGATTTAAGGGCGATGTTCGCTCATCTCAGTCTATATGAGGATGGCAGTTTGGTAGCTGAACTCCAAGTGAGACCAGTGTGGACTAGTCAGATCAAAGAAAAGCAGCTGTTAGATGATGTTTTGAGTGCTCGACTCCAGCAAGTGCAAAGTGGTGAAGGAGAGGACTATAGTTTGAATGGTGATGGGGTTTTGTGTTTCCGTAAGAGAATTTGTGTGCTAAAGCATTTTGAGTTAAGGCAGATGATTCTGCGGGAGGCGCATAGTAGCCCATACGCTATGCATCCTGGAGGAGTTAAGATGTACCGAGATTTACGAGAACAATTCTGGTGGCTAGGTCTGAGGCGAGAGATAACGTAATTTGAGAGTAAGTGTTTGACGTACCAGCAGGTGAAAGCGGAACACCAGTTGCCTTCAGGGTTGTTGCAGCCGGTAAAGATTCCGTAGCGGAAATGGGAAAGAATCACGATGGATTTTGTTAGTGGGTTACCTCTTACGCCCACTAAGAAGGATTCGATTTGGGTGATTATTGATTGGCTGATGAAGCCTGCTCACTTCATACCAGTTCGTGTTGACTATTCTCTGCAAAGGTTGGCTAAGCTATACGTGGCTGAGGTTGTGAGACTGCATGGTGTACCTGTGTCGATCATATCGGATAGGGACCCTAGATTCACGTCACGATTTTAGAAGGCTCTGCATCAGGCAATGGGAATAAGGTTAGACTTTAGTACCGCTTTTCATCTGCAGACTGATGGTCAGTCTGAAAGGGTAATACAGATTTTGAAGGATATGCTAAGGGGTTGCATCATCAATTTTAAGGGTAGTTGGGAGGAGTATTTACCCTTGGCAGAATTTGCGTACAATAACAGCTATCAATCTAGTATTCAGATGGCGCCTTATGAAGTGTTATACGGACGGAGATGTCGTACTCCTACTTGTTGGACAGAATTGGGTGAGCGTCAGGTGTTGGGTCCAGAACTAGTGTTGGAGACGGAAGAGAAAGTTAGATTAATTCGGGCTCAGTTGAAGGAAGCATCTGATCGACAAAATCTTATACGGATCTTAAGTGGAAGGAGTTGGAATTTGTAGTGGGAGATCAAGTCTTTTTTAAAGTGTCACCGTGGAAGAAGGTAATG
The DNA here is from genome assembly GCA_005393395.2 of Gossypium australe. NCBI lineage: Eukaryota > Viridiplantae > Streptophyta > Magnoliopsida > Malvales > Malvaceae > Gossypium > Gossypium australe. The sequence goes on along the minus strand of CM016616.1, from coordinate 27,059,750 downwards.
AGGTTTGGTCGGAAGGGCAAGCTAAGTCCCCGGTTTATTGGTTCTTATCGGGTACTAGAACGTGTGGGCCCAGTGGCGTATCGACTGGAGTTACCTCCAGAGTTGAAGCGGATACATGATTTGTTTCATGTCTCGATGCTAAGACGTTATCGTTCTGATCCATCACACATTGTGCCAGTGGAAGAAATTGAAGTAAGGCCAGACTTGTCCTTTGAGGAGGAGCCAGTGCAAATCTTGGATTGAGACGTAAAGGTGTTGAGGAGGAAGTCCGTCCCTTTGGTCAAGGTTTTGTGGCGGAACCACGGTGCGGAGGAAGCGGCATGGGAGCCAGAGGATGTTATGCGACAGTAGTATCCCCATCTTTTCTGATCAGGTAAATTTCAAGGCCGAAATTTATTTTAAGGGGGTAGAACTGTAGCATCCCGAATTATTGGGCCTGTGCATTTTATGTGATGTATGTTTAAAATATTAAATTGAGGGTTAGGGGTCCAGATTGGGCTCAATAATGGGCTGAGGCCTTCACTAAATTTTTGTGTAGACACTCTAGCACTTTAAAGGGTAGTTCTGTGTTTTAAATAACAAAATGGGCTTAGGGCCCAAAGGTTGGTGGCGCTATAAAGGAGCAGGGGGTGGCGTCACTAGTGGATGGAGGGGCTCAAGTTTTGGCCACTTGGGGCCCATGTTTTTGGGCCAAATTCGAATAGAGGAGCTAGGGGGACGGCAGCAAGGCTAAATTATAGGAGTTTTATTGTTTTAATATGTGGATAATTAAAGCTGATAAAGGAGGGAAGAGTTGGAGATAATTAAGCCTCTTTTGGATGGGTGTTTTGATAGGGATAAAGGATAGGATGAGGATCTATCGGGAAGGATAGTGTTGGCCGAAAATCAAACACAGGAGAGGAGGAAAATCGATTGAGTATAGGCTAAAGGTGTGCCGAAAATTTGAGGGCCATCTCTTTTGTTTTCTTTCTTCATCTTTTCTCTTCCAAAAGCCGAAAATCACCACCTCCCTCACCCTTTCTTCTTTCTTTGAAAATTTCCATTTAGCCGAATCTTGCGATCTCCATTGTTATTCTTCTCCCATTCACTAAAAACTGAAACTACACTCTTGTTTGTTCTTGTAGCTGAAATCTCCCTCTTGTTCATCTCTTTCGGGATTTTCTTTAAAGCCGAAATCCCTAGATTTCATCTCCTGTGATTGCCGAATTCCTTTTGTGGTGTCTGCTTGGGCTGAATCTTGAAGAAAACTAAAGGTAAGTGTCGATTCGCGAGATTTCAATCTTTTTCCAGCTTTTAGAGATCTTAGCCGAATGACTATATGGTTAACTAATTGGGTGTTTTCTCTCATTTGCGGTATTCCGGGATTTGAAGGGGATTCAATCGCTTAGATTTCTAAGCCAGAGTTTAGTAGCACTCGGATTGTATTACTTTCGAGATTTCAAGGTAAGGAGATCTGTTAATTTAAACGTATAATTTGGGTAAAACACTAACCCTTGGCCGAATATAGAAGAGGCCTTATCTTCGCGTTCTTCCGGCTTTTGAGCAAAGTTGTAGACAAAGGGCAGTAGATCTAATTAGTGACGGTATCGACATAGAGAGTAGTACTACGTGCTATCAGGTGTGTAACATTCTCACACCATTTGGATTGCCTATTAGTATATGTTTATAAATCTGTTATATTTTGTTAAATGCCGAAATACCGGCATGGCTGTTGAACACCCGAGGAGGGTAAAGGCGAATCACCAGGTTAGTGATCTCTGTCATTCTAAAGTGAATGGTTATGTTGATTTGATATGATAAACATGTACGTCGGTTTCTGTGATTGCATGGGGTTGGGTGATTAATGAAAGGGGAAGTGTTCTATCGTAGTGGCTCTGCCACGATCTGTTGTAGTGGCTCTGCCACGATCTGTTCTGGTGACTATGTCACAACTCTGACGATGAGCAGCTAACTGTAGCATGACTGCCGTCGATGGTGTATAGCGGAGTGGGTTGATTGTAGAAATCCCCAACGGTGTGATTGGCAGGTAAGGGTGGTGTGTAGCGGATGGAAACCTAGGATTGGGTTGGGCTTTGCATAATTCCTGATATTAACTCCTGATATATTATATTTTGTTATCTGTTCTGTTGGGCTAAGGCCCAGTCTGATGGTGCACGAGGGTTGCACACTGAGTCCTGTGACTCACCCTATTATTTAACATTTTTTTCAGGTAGCACTTAGTGCATCGGACCGGGCTGGAGAGGAGCGCAAGGTGGCCATGCAAGAGTTTGATTTGTTACAGCAAAGACGCCATTTATTTAAATTTTCCTTCAATATGTTAAATTATTTTGGGTTTTGTATTTTATTGTAATAAGGCCATGGGCCACTAGCCTTATAATTTGGGTTTTCTTTTGGGGTTTTTACTATTATTGGGCACTTAATTTCGGCGAAAAATATAAACTAGGGCATGTACTAAATTTCGGTTTTTAATTCATAGAGGCAATATATAAAATGTATATCTTTTATAAATTATCAAATCATTAAGTTTTCCGGTATAAATGTTTAAACTTGACGAATGTTTTCCAAAAATGCGACATGTTTTACTAAATCTTCTTAGTGACATGTCAGATCCGGTCGTGGTGTTTGGGCCGGGTTTGGGGTGTTACAACTGAAACTCTTTCCGTCCAATCCGCAAAATAAATACTCCATTGCTTGTCATGAGATTCGAACCCAAGCTCCCTTGCAACATAATCCACGCTGCTAACCACTTGGCCACAAGCTCCTCTTGTGCTAAAACCATGCGCAACTAAATATAAATCTATAGCCCAATTCTAAGGTCCAAGTAAAAAGAAAACCAAAAAGCAAAAGCCAAGACTTGAACCTTGGACCTCCTTCCTTCCTTGTGGCGTCACCCCCTTGTCCCTTATGTGGCGTCACTTTGCCACTACACCACACACTCTACTTGTGTCATTTTCCTCCACATTTTATTCTTAAGGCCTACCTGCCAACTTCCAGGGTTTTTTCCACCTAAAACCAAAATTTCCCTAAAGCCCAAGTTTGATCTCGGGACTTCATAAAAGCCCTCCAACCTTCCAAAATCACTTATCTAATAGGTCCAACTTGCATTAATGCTGTTCTCATGTTCTCAAAAATTTTAAACGCTACTACTCCCAAGGCCCATTGGGCCCAATCTTACTAGGCCCAATTTCGGGATGTTACAGGTTTTTCTTGAATGTGTTTTGAAATCCTCTGATCATGTGTTATAAATTGGTGTACCTACACATTTGGGCTAAAATTAAGCATATTTTGTGTCATTTTAGGCACACACAACCTGAGACACGAGTTGTGACATGGTTGTGTGTCATACACAGGCGTGTGCCCTGAACGTTTTTAGGTGCAGTATCCACACGGCTTGAGACATGGCTTTGTGTCTCAAAATAGTTTCGAGTTTGATCTAGCACATGACCTGTAACATAATCATGTGACCCAACATCAAACTGAATACAGTCTACCACACGACCTGCGACACAGTCGTGTAAGGGTATTCTCGAATGCTATACGGGCTGGCCACACGATCGTGTGATCCCTGTTTTGAAATTTTTCATTTTTGACCCAAATCCCCTATTTTGTTTCAAATTGGTCCCTGATTGTTTCTAAATTAATTTTAGGGCCTCACGGACTCGATTTAAGGCCATAAACATATGTGTTATTTTAATCATAATTATTTATGAATTTATTTTAATTAATTTAGTAAACTTGGTGCTATCTATTATTGATTAATCTTAATTGCACGGTAATTCCTTGTAACCCTAATTCGGTGACGAAAGCATTTATAAGTGTTATATTTAGTGGTATCAATGCTATAGTTTAGTCAATTCTCAGATTGAAAGTAGCGTGTTTGAAGTCTAGAAATTACATGCCATATAAACCTGAGATAGTGTGATATGGATTGATCCGATCTAACCCCTATATTTCTTGCAAATTAATGAATGTTAATAGAATTTCATCATATTGACCTTGATGAAGAAAAAGGTAATAACTCGACTTCTAAACAAGAAGTAAATTATAGTTTACTGGTTTTGCAAATGCCTAATAGTAAAGTCCTGGCTTCCGAACAAGAAATAAGTCATAGTTTACTAGTTTCGTAAATGTCTGATAGTGAAATCAGAATGTCATGTTGATTTATTGAGTCAGTGTTTCAAAAAGCTGGTGCGAGTCAATTTAGTAACCCCACAACCTCTACTCCCTGATATGCTTCTTATGACACCACTAAGTCCTCAACCGACTAGAAAAGTTTGATGGATTTCAATTAATAATTAGAAAATATGGTGTTGAAGAAGCCAGTGGTAAAACAGGTGATGATTCGAGTAGGGCTGGGTACTGGTTTGAAAATATCTAAGGAATTTTTGATAATATGGCTTATTTCCTTGGTGATTATCTTAAATGAGTCATGTCTTTGATTAAAGGTGAGGTTTATGGCTAGTGATTATCTTAGATGGATCCTTTTCGTTCTCGACTTTCAACCAAATGATATTCTCTACTATTCTCGTACCACGAATTGCTTTGAGTGTAGGCTCGAATTAATTGAATCAAAACACAAAACTAGAAAATTTTTTCTTTTATGTGGAAATAAAATTCTCTTCTAAAATAGAAACTGATAAAATTGTTATTCCAGAAAAATATATTTAATAGTTGAGAATAAATTCTCCCTATTTTTCGGCAGACTAACAATAGCTTAAAGTTGTATGTTAATAGCTCTACCGGTACCATCTATTTATAGGAAGAGAAAGTAGAACCCTTGTTGAATTGTAGAGATTTATTTCAACTATAAAAACAACTTCCTACTTAGAGTAGGAGTAGGGTGGACCGCATCCCCTAGTATTCCTACTACAATTGCTGCCCTCTTCATATTCCATGACGGGTTTTTGGCCCTCTCTTACATCACGTCCAATTACGAGTAATTGCTGGACTTTTCAACCTAGTATTTTGTAATATGATCTAGCCTAATTCTGTTTTTCTATTTTCCAAAATAAACTTCAATATATTTATATTAAATAGTTTTCTCATCTCAATTTTACCTTAGTAAAATTATGATGATTTTAGCTTTGGTAAAATTTCTAAAAAATATATTTAATATTTCACAATTCAACTTGTTCATTGTGATCGAATGGTTTATTTTCATTTTCTGTAACATCCCAAAATTGGACCTAGTAGGATTGGGCCCAATGGGCCTTGGGCGTAGGAGTGTTTAAAACTTTTGAGAACAAGAGAATGGCATTATTGCAAATTGGACTTATTAGTTAAGTGAATTTGGAAAGTTACGGAGTTCTAAGAAGGCTCGGGGTTGAATTGGGGCCTTAGCAAAATTTTTGTGTTTAAGCATTTTATGGAGAGAAGGTAAATGGCATCAAGGCTTAAGGAAATAAATGCATATTTTGTAAGCATAAATGAGCATATGGTAAAGAGGTTATGGCATCAAGTGGAGAGCATGAAGGGAAGGGGTTCAAATCTCATCTAGTGCAATTTGTGATTAATTTTTTTATGCTATTCATCCGTTGTGTCGGCCATGGTGGTTTTTAGGCAAAGAAGACTTTTTAAATTATGGAAAGGTGGCTAAGGATTATGGTAAGGAGGAAGATAAGGGATAATGAAGGAAAGAATCAAAAGAAAAGGAAGGATAAGGGAACATGTTGGCTTATAGTGTGGAAGGTGTTTTGGAAAGATTTCATTTGGTTAATGTTCATCTTTTGGAAAAGATGATAATGGTTTGGGAGAGGGTTTTGGTGATAGCCGAATTTTCTATGGGAATTGGCAAATTTTTGGTGCATGAGAGGTATTTTTCTCTTTGAGCAATTTGTGTCTCTTTTCTAAACTATTTTCCCTTTTGCTTTGGCCGAAATCTCCTAGTCCATTTGTCCATTTTTCTCTTTTGTTTTGGCCGAAATCTTCTTAATTCTTTTCTCATCAATAGCCGAATTTCAATCATCTTCCCTTCTCCATCTTAGGAGTTGAACACATCTTCTTTGATCGAATCAGTAAGTGGCTCCATTCTATCATTGTATTTTCTTGTCTCCATGCCGAATTTTGTGCCCTTGTCTTGGGATGGTTTTCTTAACCGAAAACATCATTTCTTCTATTTTCTCTAAACGTGATCATCTTTCCTCTCGTAGTGTTCTAGTGTGTGCGGTCGTAAAGCACATTCTTGCCGATTCCTCTCTAGTCTTAAGTCAATCGATTGAAGTCGGGTCTATCATCATTAAGGTAAAGGGTTCATTTTTTGGATTTTTCGTTATATCTGTATTTGGCTATGTTGCAAATCGGATTGAAGTTTCGACTAATCGATTATGTTTTAGGGACGAAATCACTCGATATGTTCTATTTGCTAATCCATCGAGAATAGTGGGTCAACGACGAGTGGTTTTTGGGAAATCCTAATCAAGGTGTGTAATCCCGTACTTTCCGAATACATTTGAAATGGTGTGTAATCTCATACTTCTCTGAAAATTTGCATGAAATATTTTTTGATTCGGTCAAAATACTAAAGAAAACTAGAAACCGGCATCCATGACCACTCGGGAGTGTGTATATTCGTAATGGTAACCGTATTTTAGCAATGAAACAGTTTGGTCAGCAGCAGTGACGTGATTAAGAAAAATCACAAAAAATAGGAGGAAGGGAATTAATAAGTGAATAAGATATCGAATCAAAGCTTACTGTGTCTATTTTGATATAAAAGAAATAGAGAAGGAAAAGGAATCTTATATTCTGTGATATCTTAATTTTAGTGAGACTAGTTCTGATTGACTTCGTGGTTCCCTGATCTGTCTTGGAAAAATCATATAAAATTGTACAAAGTGAATTATGGGTTATAAATTATATGTATAGACTCCTTACTGAGCCTATTTTCATTAGAAATAAGTGGGAGCAGTATATGAAAACCGTACAGTGAGATATTTGAAATTAAGGTAAGAGAGGTCAGAATCGTTGGACAGTGAAACAAGGGAAACTTTAAGGAATAAACTGTACTAAATGGTTAAGCCAAAAATTCTGAAAAAATTTTAGTAAGAATACATATGAGTCTAGTTTCAAGGAAAATTTACGGATTTAAATTTCGAGTTTTCTAACTCGAGTTATAGTCAATTTAGTCAGTATGAAGTAGATGGACAGTTTTAAATTTTTATGCCCACATTAGTAGTTAAGTCTAGGTTGCGAATTACCAAATTACCCTTAGTGGGTAAATTATCGAATTATGAAAATGCCCCTAATGGGACGAATTGATATATTGCCTTAATGGGCCAATTTGATAAGATTGCCTTAATGGGCCGATTTGATAGATTGCCTTAATGGGCCAATTTGATATAATTTACTATATGGGCCGATCTGATAATTTGCTATATGGTTCGATTTGATAATTTGCTATATGGGCTGATCTGATAATTTGCTATATGGGCCAATTTGATAATTTGCTATATGGGTCGATCTGATAATTTGCTATATGGGCCGATTTGATAATTTTTTATAATGGGTCGTACTTTTGATAATGAATATCCAAATAAATTACTGTTGTTATTGTAAAAACAATCATGAATTGTTATGCATTATATACATGATTTTGCATGGGATGGGATAATATTGAAGAGAAGTTCTGGTGGGTCTGCCACAAATCTGTATAGTGGCAATGCTACGTAAATTCTGTTATTCTGGTGGCTTGTCCACAATTAAATTTGTTATAAATGGCTTAATGCCTGCGATTGGTGTGTTGGCGGGGTGGGTTGACTTGATCCCCACAGGTGTGTTGGTTGGTACGAGTGGTGTGTAGCGGATGGATTACTAGGTTTGGTTTGGGAATTGCATTTAATACACATGTTATATTTGATACATTATTATTGTAAATGGGCTTCGGCCCAAGTTATTGTTTTATGGGCTCAGGCCCAAGTTTTTGCTAAAAGGGTTCAGACCCAGTGGATGACGGTAAGGGGATTTCACACTGAGTTCTTGTACCTCACCCCCCTTTCTTTCTTAATCCTTGTAGGTAATGCTCAGTGACGAGGACTTGGGGTCATGGATGACTCGGTGAAGGCCATACTTCAGAAATGGTGTTTCTAACTTTATTAAATTTCCTTTTTCGTTTATTTCGTTGCTTTTACTATTCGGGTTTTAAAGTTGTAATAAGGCCTCTGGGATATTTTATTTGGTTTTATGTTTAGCTGTACTTAAAATCATAAATAATGATTTTCTAAAAATTGATTAACAAATGATTTTCATAACAAACTTTTACAAATGATTTAACTCGGAAATTCTCTTTCAAATTATCGATGACATTTTCAAAAGTCACAGTTAAAGTTCACTACCTCGATTTTCGACTCATCAATCAACCTCTCAAAAATATTTGTATTTTATCTACGTTTCCGCAATGTTTTCAAAATGCTTCTGCAACTCTATTTCCAAACGTCATATTTTCGTAAATTGTTTATTTTAAATATGTTTTCGCAACCAAAAAGGTTTTTAAAGATAATTACGTTTTCAAGTAGATAACAATTGCTTAAGTGTTTTGGGTTTTAATAAAGAGGCTGTAATTCTCAAACAAGTTTTTAACAATCACAAAGATGGTTTTAAAAAAAAACACTTCCATGTGGCACGCCAGATTCGGGCCTAACTTCTAGGCCGGGTTTGGGGTGTTACATTTTCAAGCTTTAAAATAGCTCAAAAACTCTCATTCTCTCGATCATTTTTAAGTAATTCATTTGCATTTGCAGATGAATCATTTCTCATTTTCATTTCTATTTCCATTTTCATTTCAATTTGGAGAAAATCACATTTATTTATGAATGATTCCATTTCTCCATTTCAAAAAAAAAAACTATAACCATTTCTAAATGTTTTCCATTTCTCCATTTCTATTCATTCTATTAATTTTGATTCAAAAGCACAATTCATTTCTGGTTTCAGCAAGCTAGTGGAGAGACTGATTGGACATATACAATTGAGATTCAAATGATTTATAATTAAGTTCCAATTTTTCACCTATTAGTTATAAACTCATTTAATCATGAAGTCATTCCATTATAGTATCGTGGCTGAGCTCTCCCCAACAGTATACCATTACGAAAGCAACTCAATTAGTGCTCGTCTAATGACTTTGTCATAATTTTGTTACCCTCATAGGATATCCTTAATCTCTTTGGGATAATATTCGTTCTCCCAATACGATTCTACTTTATCTCATGGTAACCATTACTGTAACAGCCCAATTTTGACCCTAATCGGAATGGTGGGTTCGGGACCACGAATCCGAGTTAAAAAAAATTAATATTATTTTTATATGCTCTTTATATGTGTATTGGTGTGTCTGAAAAGTTCGTATTAAAATTTGATCGTTTTAGTGCTTAATTATGAAAAATGGCTTAATTGCATAAAAAGAAAATTTGGTGGTTAAATGTGTAAGTACTGAATTGATGATGTCTTTATAAATTGGAGGTTTAGAGTTGTAAATTGACCATAAAATGGAGATAGTGGATAGTCATGATTATGCATGTAATAGTGATTGATTTTGGTTGTTTTATTTTATATTATATTATAATGAAATAATTTAATATATGTTATAATAATATAATAGATAAAAGATGAAAAAAATGTTCATCTTCTTCTAGTTTTGACCGAAAATAAAAGAAAAGAAAAAAAAAAAGGTTTAGCTCCATTCGGCCATGCTTGAGTTTGATTAAGGCAAGTGTTTAGCCCGGTTTTTAATAATTTTTACATTTTTTGATATCTGTGTTATGTGTTTGAGCATGTGTTAAAATATCGTAGACTAATTTGTCTATTTGGATGTTTAATTTTAGAAAAAAGGATTAAATTGCATAAGTGGGAAAAGTAGCCATTTATTAAATTAAATGGCAAAATTGATTTGACTTCTTAAGTATGAGTACTTAAATGGCAAATTTACCTTTAAATGGTACAGTGGACGGTAACATGACTTTATAATATATATTATATGTTTATTTTATTTGTTAAATCATGATAATGATATAATATACATTATATACATATTATAATAAAACAAAAAGGAGAAAAAGGATTGCATGTTCATAATTTTTTTTTGCTCTCTTGGCCGAAACTAACAAAAGAAAAAGAAAAGAAAAACCAAGCAAGGGTTCGGCACTCATCAAGCAAAATTAGGTGAGTTTTAGCTTTAGATTTTTGATGATTTTTGTATTTTTGAGATGGTTGTTTACTCTACTATCAAGCTCATGTATTAATTTTGTGTATTGATGATGTATGTGAGATATGCCATTGATGATATATTGAGTTTTGTGATGATTTTTGGTATTAAATGAAAGAGTTGAGCTAGATGAACATATTTTATTCTTGAGTTTTTGATGGATTTTAGTTAATTAAGGTTAATTTGTGAAAATATTATTTTGAAGGGTTAAATTGTGAAATTTATGAGAAATATGGACTTATAAAGTCCCTAGGAAAATTCGGCTCTAAGGAATGGTAGCCAAATTTTGTGTAATTTGTGAGTTATGTATTAGGGACTAAATTGTAAAAATTGTAAATGTTAGGGGTAAAATGGTAATTGGTATAATTATGTGATTTTGGATTAAATTGAATGAAAATAAATTTGAATGAGCTCAATTTGGAACTATTTAGATCAAGAACAAAAGGAAACGGGATTGGATCGGGGAAAGGCAAAGTTGAACGAATAGTCGGGAAACCTTAATCTGACAATTTCTGAGGTAAGTTTTAAGCAATTGGGTTAAATTGAATTTTATTCTATATTATGTGCATATGTTAAATGATTTTAGGTATGTTAATTATCATAGTGCCAAATGTGTGTTAATGAATTTAGCATGAGTTGGCCGAATGTAAGACTTGGTATTTGTATAAGTGAACTTTGATTAGTTGAGTTGTTTGAATATGTATGTATGAAATATGAGATGGTTATATGTAAGGATGATATGAGAGATGATTATTTTAAAATGGTTGATATAAGTTTTTATGTATGCTAAGGGTGCTGAATGTAATAGTGAGTATCAGAATAAATGAATTATTTATAAACCTTTAATTATACGAGTATATGTGAATAAATATTAGAACATATGTGTATTTTGTAATGAGGAGAAACTAGATTGATGGCACTATGTGTGCGAGCTTATATACCGAGCACTCTGTGTGCGAGATCGATTGTCGGGGCACTATGTGTGCGAGCTTATATACCGAGCACTGTGTGTGCGAGATCGATTATCGGGGCATTATGTGTGCGAGCTTATATACCGAGCACTGTGTGTGCGAGATCGGTTGTTGGGGCACTATGTGTGCAAGCTTATATACCGAGCACTGTGTGTGCAAAATCGGTCGTATGGCACTATGTGTGTGGGAAATAAGTAACGGCACTAAGTGTGCGATACGTTACAGAAATTAGGCACTAAGTGTGCAGAATGCCAAAGTAACGGCACTGTGTGTGCAATACGTTACCGAATCTTGATAACAAGTATACAGGTTTGATGTTTCTCTTTAAAGCTTCTTATTATTAATGTTGATAAGGATATTAAAATGTTCAAATATAAAGTCACATGATATGTACAGGTAGTTACGGTTGGAAAGAAAAATAACCTAGAGGTATGTATTAAATATAACGACTTATGATTGATGGTAGCTTGTAATGTAAGATGAAATTTGGTGAGTAAAAGATGCATATGCTGGTTATTTTATTTTGTGAAGGTGGTGTATGGATATATATACATAATATATATATATATATATATATATATATTACATGCGTATAATATTGTTATGAAATCTATTTTTGTATATTTAATTTTTCGGCAAGGAATTTATAAGTGAAATAATTTATTTGAATCATGACAAAGCTTATATGTGTATTAAATGCTTAAAACTTACCAAGCTATAAAAGCTTACTTTGTATTTGGTTGTGTTACGTATTGTAGATTTCTTTTGGATGTTCATATCGCGCTCAGGGATCATCGTCGAAGCTCATCACACTATCGTCGAAATTTTTGGTATCTCTTTTGTGTATAAACTTAAGGCCTATGGCATGTATAGGCTAAATCGTTTTTGAATTGACTCAAATGATGTTTAAGTGAATGTATATAAATTCCATACGAAAATGGCTTAATATGTAGGTTTGAGTTGATCGAATATGCTTGCGTTGGTTGAACATATTTGAGTTGTTGGTTATGTATGTGCATATTCGGACATGATATAATTTGGTTTTAGTATGTGTGATGTATGAGATTAAGTTATAAATATTATCAATAGGTTTAAGTAAATTTTATATTTGACTTATAAGCTCAACTTTAAGGTTGTTCCATATTATGTTTTGTGCATTATTTGAGTATTGGTTTTAGTTGAGTAAAGCGTATAATACATTGTGGATAATGGATAAACCTTGCTTATTTTTGCATGTATCTATAAGGTAATTTATGAAAGAATAGGATTAATTTATATGCATGGAATAAATAGGTTTGATGATCTAATGATCCAATGGAATTATATTCGGTTGTAAATATTCGATTAAGTAATTGTTTTAATTGGTGTTTATATTTATCTTAGATTGTTATATATGTTCATATTCGGTTATAAGGACTTAATAAAAGTATAATATAGTTGTAAATACTTGGTCATGCATGCGGTAGAATATGTGTGGTCTATTAATTGATAAAAGTTGAATAGAGTTATATATATATATGTATTCAGTTATGCTACTCAAAAAGACCAAAGGGATAGTATTGAGTTATTTGTATGGAATTGTATCTCCGAATGATGCACATGGTATTACATTGAGATGATTTTTAGTTGTGACATAATAAATTAATTATGCATTTACCTTGTATTAAGATTTTATTGAATGAGTTGATGATGTAAAAGTATACTAACTTGTATTTGGTCAAGTAATGCCTCGTAACCCTAATCTGGCGACGGACACGGGTTAGGGGTGTAATATCCTTAAATCGGGGTCTCTGCATTTTGTATGTGTTGGCATGTGATGATGTGTCAGTTGTGGTGGTTTGGTAAGTTCTGGGGTCTAGGCATGACCTCGGGTTAGTCCTGGGTCATGGCCAAAAATATTGGTTTTAGCACTTAAGAAGAGGGAGCTAGAAGAATTAGGGGTTAAAGGTAATTACTGGAGGATTTAGGCACAAGGAATCAAGTGGTAAAGTGGTCAAGGAGGCGCCACTAAGGTGACAGGCAAGTGATGCCACATGCAGGGAAGGAGAGCTGGTGTTCGAGCTGCGAAGATCCCCTTGCTGCTATTTATTTTTGACGCCACAGACAGGGAGAGGTGTGCTCAGGTGGGACTCTCATGGATGGATAAGGATTAAGTCAACAGGTTTGAAATGGGTGGAGAGGAGAAAAATGTGGAGATGACTCATTGAAACTGATTTGAATGAGTGGATGGGGGAGTTTGGGAGTGTTGGCCGAATTTTAAACTGTAGGAGAGGGGGGTGTAATCGGTTTGGGAATTAGGGGAGGCCGAATCTCCATAGCCTAGAGGGGCTTTCTTTTCTTTTCTTTTTGTGAGATGCCAAAATCGTAACACCAAAGTGCTCTCCTCTCTTTTTCTTTTCGGCAATTTCGGCATTTGGCCGAACCAAATATTGCCATTCCTTGGTAAAAGCCAAAACTTCAATAGCTATCTTCTTCTTCTCTCTTCGGTTCACCCTTTGTTAGCCTTCTTTTTGTCAAAATCACCTTGGTCACTTCTTCTTCTCTTATTTGTGCTCAAAGCCGAACCAACACCACTCTTCAGTCGACTTTCTTCACTTGTTCTTTTTCCAATCCCTTAGTGCCGAAATCTTCTTTCAATCTCCTTACCGAATCTATTCTTTTCTATTCACTCTCTCTTCTTCATCTTTTCACTTCTTGAAAAGCCGAATACTTGACTCATAAACCCCTCTCTTCTTGCGTTTCTCTTCATCATCTCAAGTGCCGAAACTCATCTCCTCTTTGAATCTCATAGCCGAACCTCAAACTTGGGTGTGGTAAGTTTTGTTACTTCATCTCTTTTCCCTTTTTATTTCTTGTGGTGTATGGCCGAATCTTCTGAGTAGCCTCACCCTCTCTTTTGGTTGTCGATTCCTTTATCATTGGGTGCTAGGGCCGAATCTTTGTGAAAGCCGGAGGGATCTTTTGCGTTAAGGTGCGAGTGGGTTCATGGGTTCGTTTGGATCGTGGCTTGGATCTAGACCTTCTAGATCTTCGGGATTTGGTCGCCGATTAGGTAAGGGGCTCTAACATTTTAGAATCTGTTCCATACTCTTTCAAAGCCAAAGGCTAATTGTTCCTATGTGTTAGTGTGTGGCCGATTGCAAGGGAAGATCACCACGTGGTTTCGGGATTTGGTTGGAAACCAAATCGGCTCTAGGTAAGGAGTTGTCTTCATGTGTTATATTTTTGGGATTTTGTGGATAAGCCAAAGGGCTATTAACTTAATAGTGTTGTGCTTGGCTAAAAGCAGGGGAGTGTCGTGGCATCATCTTGTGTGAACTTTCGGGGTTCATTGGTTGTGAGTTACGCTTAGAGCCTCGGGGTTTCGTCGACTTAGGCGTTATGGATCCTGTGGTGAGCCAAACGTTAGGGGGGATTGGATCTGAGACCCCAGCCCCTAAGTTCAAGAGGAGGGTAGTGTCGGTTGTTCGCGATTGGCCACCTGGGTGTGGGCCGGCATCAGAGCAAAGCAGTAGACAGATAGCGGTAGTGTCGATTAACGACAGTACCGACGTAGAGAGCATAGTCTTGCGTGTAATCAGGTGTGTAACGCTTACACACTTTATTAGTATAATATGCCTATTATGTTACTGTTATAACCATTAGAACTGGTGATTATGCCTTGCGGGCATGAGCTTGGATTCCTGGTAAGTCCCCTGTTATGTGTTTTTCTTTGATATATCATCATGTTACCGTTAAATGCTATGTTATATGTTATCTGCATGATCATTTGATATTATGAAACGTATGTATGAACATGATGATGGGTTTGATGAGAGGAGGGGGATGATTCATTTTGGACTGTCACCAGTGGTTTTGACCACAAGATTGGTTGGCCCCATCATTTGATTTGTGACTACGGTCACCAGTGGTTTTGACCACACTATTATTATTATTTGTGACTAAGTCCCAATGGTTTTGACCACCAGTGGTTTTGACCACACTATTATTATTATTTGTGACTAAGTCCCAATGGTTTTGACCACCAGTGGTTTTGACCACACTATTGATATTTGTGACTACGGTCACCAGTGGTTTTGACCACATATGGATATTGTGACTCGTCCCAGTGGTTTGGTACCACAATGGGTTGGCCCCACATGATTATTACGGGATTGTCATCAGTGGTTTTGACCACACGATGGGTTGGCCCCATCACTTGATTTGTGACTACGGTCACCAGTGGTTTTGACCACAACGATATATATATTTGTGACTTCGGTCACCAGTGGTTTTGACCACCAGTGGTTTTGACCACACGAGGTAGTTAAAGGAGATTGGATGGCTAGGTTATGGGTTGCATACTCTGCATGTTTTACTGATGATCTGTGTAAGTGCTTGAATTATCGGGTTGGGGATTTATACACCGAGTCTTGGTGACTCACCCTTTCCCTTACCTTTTGCAGATGAGGCATAGATCGCGGATATGGAGTCGAGCAGGACTCGTGTAACATCCCGAAATTGGGCCTAGTAGGATTGGGCCAATTGGGCCTTGGGCTTAGGAGTGTTTAAAATCTTCAAGAATATGAGAATGGTGTTTTTGCAAATTGGATTTATTAGTTTAATGGATTTGGAAGGTTACGAGGTTTCTATGAATTCTCGGGTTTAATTGAGATTTAGGAAAAATTCGAGTATCATCTTGTTACTTGTGTTAGCTCGGATATGATTTTATTGTGTGCTTAGTATAGTTCAGTGAAGGCTTGGAATTATTAGCGAAGCTAGAATAATTCTTAGTATTGAAAATATAGTGAAGTGGATTAGGTGATCCTGACATTTTAGTTAATTTAAGTGCTAAATTCTAGCACATGAGGAGTTAGTGGCATGATGGTTATGGCGCATGAAGGGTTGCTTGAGGGGAGTGGTTCGAATAGCATGGAGTGCAATTTGAAGACTTTATTTTTATGCACCTTTACATTAAGTGTCGGTCAAGCTATGCATATGGTAAGTTGGACTTTAAATTTTATGGCAAGTTGAATAATAGATTAGGAAAGCTTGTATTTTGGGATAAGAATCTTATGGATTAAGGAAGGATAGGGGGACAAAAGGCTTGAATTTTGGAGAGTTGTTTTGGAAACTCTTCTATGGCCATTAGTCCATGTATGTGGACGGCATATTGGTCTAGGGGGGTTGACCGAATTTGTTGAAGGCTTGGTAAGTTGGTAGTTTTGTTAGTAAAAAATTCCCTTAGCATTTGAGCATTATTTTCTTTTCTCTCCAAAAACACTCTCCCTAGCCGAATGTGTTCTTGGCAATAAGGTGAGTTTTTGTTTTAGTTTTGGCCTTCATTCTTTGTTTTGTGTCATAACCGAAAACCCTTTGAGTTTTGCAAATTTTCTCCCTAGTGCACCAAAGTGAACCAAAAGCCGAATGTCCATAGTTGTTTGCCGAATTTTCTCTTAGGCATTTGGCCGAATCTCCATTTGAGCCTCTCTCATATTTTATTTTCTTTGTAGCCGAAAACCAGCCCTCTCCCCTTCATCTTTTTCTTCTTTTACTTTCTTTTGGCCGAATCTTCCTCCTCCCCAATTCTCTTTTGTTTCTTCCACTTTTACTCAAAGTTGAAAGCATCCCTCTCCCATTCTATTTTCTTCTCTCCATTCTCTTCTTTCTTCTATTGCTGAATCCTCCCTCTTCTATTTTCACTTTTCTTTTCTTTTCTTTTCTCTTTCTCCACTCTAGCCAAATTCATTTGATTGTTTTCTATCCACCATAGCCGAATCTTCTTTATTTCTTTTTGTTTTGTCTTGGCCGAATATCAACAAGGGTAGATTTTCTTTGGGTTCATCTATAATCGGTTAAGATAGGTAAGTGTCTTGGCCGAATTTCCTTTTCTTTTCTCTCTATCGTTTCTCATGAGGGCAAAGGCCGAATTTTTGGGCATTTGTTAGCAAGGTTTTAACCATAGGAACTTATTTCTTTTAGGCTCTTCGGGACTTTGGAAGCAATCGATTTAACCCCATTTCTCTAGCAATCGAAGTTGGTAAGTCAAGTGGTAAGGATTTATGTTGGTTCATTATTCTTTAAGAGGATGTAAAGCCGAAAGCTTTTGAGACTAAGGTTTGTTGTTGGCCGAATGGTCTATGGTGTTGATCTAAGTGTTGGCCGAATGTAGGGCAAGGAGATCTAGTGCGGTAGATCGGGTCTTCGAGATTTAGTGATTTCGCTAGTGACAGGTGTGTACCTTACACACTTTATAACTCGGTAATATATATATAAATAAACTAATCATGTTATTAAAGCCGAAAACTGTGAGATCTTGATATGATACCGTAAGGGTATAAGCAAGGATTCGGGTAAGTCCGTTTCAATATGTTTTGCTATATGATACTTATTACCATGATATGTGATATATATTTCTATATGATTCATAATAAAGCATGATGGCATGATTTGCATAATAATTGCACTGTTGGGTGATATGAGAGGAGGGGGAAGGATTTGATATCCATGTCTTTGGGACACCAGAGGTTTGGCACCTCCAGTGGTTTGGTACCACAGATTATTTCGTGTCTTTGGGACACCAGAGGTTTGGCACCTCATAGCGACTCGTCCCAGTGGCTTAGTACCACAGTGGGTTGGCCCCACAGTTGACATATTGGGATCGTCGCCAGTGATTTGGTATCACACGTGGGTTGGCCCCACAACTTGATTATTCGTGACTTTGGGTCACCAGTGGTTTGGCACCACATTATTGGATATCGTGACTTTGGGTCACCAGTGGTTTGGCGCCACATTATTGGATATCGTGACTTTGGGTCACCAGTGGTTTGGCACCACCAGTGGTTTGGCACCACCAGTGGTTTGGTACCACACGGGGTAGAAAAGGAGTTACGGATGGCTAGGTTTGGGTGCATTACATATATTGCCTTGGTTATAATTTGTGTAAGTATGTGGCATTAACCGGGAGGGGGATTATGCACTGAGTCTTGGTGACTCACCTTCTCCCTTATCTTTTCAGGTGATTCATAGATCGCGGATAAGGAGCCGGGTGGACTCGAGGTGGCCATGCATTAAATAAATTCGGTTTTACACGGACTTTGGTTTGGGTACTTTATTTTATTTAAATTCGGTTTTCATTTTTATTTGGATTTGTAATAAGGCCTTTTAAATTATGTTTTGAATTATTATATGCTTTGGATTTGATATTCTGAATATGGTTAATTGAATTACATGGTTAATTTAATAATATGAGCGTAAGGTTTTCTAAACTACAAGACGCAAAGGTTTTCAAAACTTTACCATCGGGTATTAGAAACTACTTGATAATAAATGACAACTTAATTGTTTTCGACAACTCAAACGGTTTCCAAACTTAAGTTTTCCATATTCAAATAGAAACGGCTTTCAAATTAATCATTGGGTTTCTTTTAAAATTTCAAAAAAAGTTTTCTAATCTATGGATCGGCAACTAAGTTTTAAAGATTTATTTCCGGGATTTCAAAGTAAACTATCAGTTTTTAACTAATCATGCACCTGCCTTCTAAAATTTAATCGGCAACTCGATTTTCTTCAAAACGTTTTCCTCTGTAATATGCCAGATTCGGTCGTGGCGTGTTGACCGGGTTTGGGGTGTTACAAATTGGTATCAGAGCTAAGTTCAAAGGCTCGGCTGTGGGTCCGAGGCCCAAAATGTTTTAAGGTATGGTCTTACAATGTTTTTGTTTAAAATTATGTGATTTGAACGGCATGGCACCGAGTCTCCGGCACCAATCCGCCCAGGTAAGTACCCCTAACTATTGTGTATGATTTTGAATGTTATAAACTTTGAATGACTAGTGATAGTGGACTATACTTTAGAGACATGGACCCTAGGTATATGTGTACTTCTACGGAAAAACCACTGAATAAAACTCTGTTGCATAAAATTTTCTTTAAACAAGAAAGTGAAAAGATTCTAATGCATAAAATTTTCGTAAAAACGGATAAGGCGCGAAGTAGACATGAGTTCTAGGAATGTGGTCGTCGTGGACGTGGTAAGGCCGAGGTGCTAGGGCTAGATCTTCAGCACCAAGGCATATTTCCGAAAAGAAGACGTTAGCATCGCTAGTGGTTGAGACGGGGTCTCATGATCGAGTTGGGATTGATGAGCTGACTCAGATAATTAAGGAAGTATTGGAGGAGGTTAAAGGAATCGGAAGCACTTCGAGTTGGGTCTGTGGACTGTAAGAAGAAAAGAGATCACAGTTCTCTAGGGTCACAATCTCGTTCTGTAAATCATGTCAAAGCACGACCAAACTATCCAGCTTGTGATTTTTTTTTTTGCAAGAGGCGTCATCCGGGAGAAATGCTGGAGGAGGTTAGAAGCATGCTTGAGATGCGGGTCTAAGGAGCATAAGGCTCGAGATTGTTTTCCTCACTCTCAAATCAGGTATGTTTTGGTTGGAAGTGATGATTGAATGTAAGAAAATTTTTGGTATAAGTGGTAGATAACGGTTTGCTGTTGTGGTTAGATGTTTGGTTGTGTGAAAAAGGATTCAAGTTTATGTTAAAAAGTACATTGTGGTTTTTAAGGGCAGAGTGCGCAGCGAAAGCATAGTGGTGTGATTTGAGCAGTGTGTTAGTAGTTGGTTGGAAATTTCGAGGACGAAATTTTTTTTTTAGGAGGGTAGAATTGTAACATCCCGAAATTGGGCCTAGTAGGATTGGGCCGATTGGGCCTTGGGCTTAGGAGTGTTTAAAATCTTCAAGAATATGAGAATGGTGTTTTTGCAAATTGGATTTATTAGTTAAATGGATTTGGAAGGTTACGAGGTTTCTATGAATTCTCGAGTTTAATTGGGATTTAGGAAAAATTCGAGTATCATCTTGTTACTTGTGTTAGCTCGGATATGATTTTATTGTGTGCTTAGTATAGTTCAGTGAAGGCTTGGAATTATCAGCGAAGCTAGAATAATTCTTAGTATTGAAAATTTAGTGAAGTGGATTAGGTGATCCTGACATTTTAGTTAATTTAAATGTTAAATTCTAGCACATGAGGAGTTAGTGGCATGATGGTTATGGCGCATGAAGGGTTGCTTGAGGGGAGTGGTTCGAATAGCATGGAGTGCAATTTGAAGACTTTATTTTTATGCACCTTTACATTAAGTGTCGGTCAAGCTATGCATATGGTAAGTTGGACTTTAAATTTTATGGCAAGTTGAATAATAGATTAGGAAAACTTGTATTTTGGGATAAAAATCTTATGGATTAAGGAAGGATAGGGGGACAAAAGGCTTGAATTTTGGAGAGTTGTTTTGGAAACTCTTCTATGGCCATTAGTCCATGTATGTGGACGGCATATTGGTCTAGGGGGGTTGACCGAATTTGTTGAAGGCTTGGTAAGTTGGTAGTTTTGTTAGTAAAAAATTCCCTTAGCATTTAAGCATTATTTTCTTTTCTCTCCAAAAACACTCTCCCTAGCCGAATGTGTTCTTGGCAATAAGGTGAGTTTTTGTTTTAGTTTTGGCCTTCATTCTTTGTTTTGTGTCATAACCGAAAACCCTTTGAGTTTTGCAAATTTTCTCCCTAGTGCACCAAAGTGAACCAAAAGCCGAATGTCCATAGTTGTTTGCCGAATTTTCTCTTAGGCATTTGGCCGAATCTCCATTTGAGCCTCTCTCATATTTTATTTTCTTTGTAGCCGAAAACCAACCCTCTCCCCTTCATCTTTTTCTTCTTTTACTTTCTTTTGGCCAAATCTTCCTCCTCCCCAATTCTCTTTTCTTTCTTCCACTTTTACTCAAAGTTGAAAGCATCCCTCTCTCATTCTATTTTCTTCTCTCCATTCTCTTCTTTCTTCTATTGCTGAATCCTCCCTCTTCTATTTTCACTTTTCTTTTCTTTTCTCTTTCTCCACTCTAGCCAAATTCATTTGATTGTTTTCTATCCACCATAGCTGAATCTTATTTATTTCTTTTTGTTTTGTCTTGGCCAAATATCAACAACGGTAGATTTTCTTTGGGTTCATCTATAATCGGTTTTGGAAGATAGGTAAGTGTCTTGGCCGAATTTCCTTTTCTTTTCTCTCCATCGTTTCTCATGAGGGCAAAGGCCGAATTTTTGGGCATTTGTTAGCAAGGTTTTAACCATAGGAACTTATTTCTTTTAGGCTCTTCGGGACTTTGGAAGCAATCGATTTAACCCCATTTCTCTAGCAATCGAAGTTGGTAAGTCAAGTGGTAAGGATTTATGTTGGTTCATTATTCTTTAAGAGGATGTAAAGCCGAAAGCTTTTGAGACTAAGGTTTGTTGTTGGCCGAATGGTCCATGGTGTTGATCTAAGTGTTGGCCGAATGTAGGGCAAGGAGATCTAGTGCGGTAGATCGGGTCTTCGGGATTTAGTGATTTCGCTAGTGACAGGTGTGTACCTTACACACTTTATAACTCGGTAATATATATATAAATAAACTAATCATGTTATTAAAGCCGAAAACTGTGAGATCTTGATATGATACCGTAAGGGTATGAGCAAGGATTCGGGTAAGTCCGTTTCAATATGTTTTGCTATATGATACTTATTACCATGATATGTGATATATATTTCTATATGATTCATAATAAAGCATGATGGCATGATTTGCATAATAATTGCACTGTTGGGTGATATGAGAGGAGGGGGAAGGATTTGATATTCGTGTCTTTGGGACACCAGAGGTTTGGCACCTCCAGTGGTTTGGTACCACAGATTATTTTGTGTCTTTGGGACACCAGAGGTTTGGCACCTCATAGCGACTCGTCCCAGTGGCTTAGTACCACAGTGGTTGGCCCCACAGTTGACATATCGGGATCGTCGCCAGTGATTTGGTATCACACGTGGGTTGGCCCCACACTTGGATTATTGATATTTCGTGACTTTGGGTCACCAGAGGTTTGGCACCTCATAGCGACTTGTCCTAGTGGCTTAGCACCACAGTGGGTTGGCCCTACAGTTGATATATCGAGATCGTCGCCAGTGATTTGGTATCACACGTGAGTTGGCCCCACAACTTGATTATTCGTGACTTTGGGTCACCAGTGGTTTGGCACCACATTATTAGATATCGTGACTTTGGGTCACCAGTGGTTTGGCACCACCAGTGGTTTGGTACCACACGGGGTAGAAAAGGAGTTACGGATGGCTAGGTTTGGGTGCATTACATATATTGCCTTTGTTATAATTTGTGTAAGTATGTGGCATTAACCGGGAGGGGGATTATGCACTGAGTCTTGGTGACTCACCTTCTCCCTTATCTTTTCAGGTGATTCATAGATCGCGGATAAGGAGCCGGGTGGACTCGAGGTGGCCATGCATTAAATAAATTCGGTTTTACACGGACTTTGGTTTGGGTACTTTATTTTATTTAAATTCGGTTTTCATTTTTATTTGGATTTGTAATAAGGCCTTTTAAATTATGTTTTGAATTATTATATGCTTTGGATTTGATATTCTGAATATGGTTAATTGAATTACATGGTTAATTTAATAATATGAGCGTAAGGTTTTCTAAACTACAAGACGCAAAGGTTTTCAAAACTTTACCATCGGGTATTAGAAACTACTTGATAATAAATGACAACTTAATTGTTTTCGACAACTCAAATGGTTTCCAAACTTAAGTTTTCCATATTCAAATAGAAACGGCTTTCAAATTAATCATTGGGTTTCTTTTAAAATTTCAAAAAAAGTTTTCTAATCTATGGATCGGCAACTAAGTTTTAAAGATTTATTTCCAGGATTTCAAAGTAAACTATTAGTTTTTAACTAATCATGCACCTGCCTTCTAAAATTTAATCGGTAACTCGATTTTCTTCAAAACGTTTTCCTCTGTAATATGTCAGATTCGGTCGTGGCGTGTTGACCGGGTTTGGGGTGTTACAACTCGAGGTGGCCATGCATCTTAGTTTGGTTTTGGACTTTAAACTGCTATTTCATTTTTATTAGCTTTCTTTTGATTTGGTTTTGGGTTTGTAATAAGGCCGTTAGTATTATTTTGGGTTTTAACTACTTGCTTTTACTTTGATTATATTATACATATATTAGATTTATGGACTTGTTAAATTAACCGGTAAAAAGTAATGTTTTCAAAACTATAACTCTTTCGGGTTTTAAAAATGTTACCATCGGGTAACAAAGTTCACAAAATAATAAGGTAACTTGAATGCTTTTATAACTTAAATTTTCAAACAACTTCAAAAGCAAACGGTTTCTAACTTAATTATACCTGTCACACTCAGTTTTAATAAATATTAAATGTGTTCTAAAATTTGTAGTATCAAGTGAATTTTTCTAGCATAGGTTTAAAACAACCCTTACACGATTTCAACATCACTTTAACACCTTTTTTTTTTTAACAACCGAAGAATTTCTTGGAAAATTTCCCGACACACTTGTGTTTTCAAACTGTTTCCACTCCGTAACATGCCGGATTCGGTCGTGGTGTGTTGACCGGGTTTGGGGTGTTACAATTGTGGTATCAGAGCCAGGTTCAATAGCTCGGCTGTTACAAGGGGTGTTACAATTACATCTTCCTTCTGGAAAGTTAATTACTATCAAATAGTAATCAAGCCATCTATCACAAAGACGAACAACCTATGGCCATATTTACTTTTCATCAACCATGTAATTCCAATGAGAGGATATCATTTACCTATGTCTCGGGCTACGAATTATACTATTGTGAATTACGCTACATACTGCAAAAGTCGTACACCCAATGCACCAGCTTTGGGTTATTTATCTATTCGAACTCAGGTTTTTACTTATATCAAAGTGTACGAGTCACGCATACATATCCTGTCATCCATTCAAGATTCAGGTATACCACACTACTAAAGTTATAAGTGAATAAGTCCATAAATGGATTCAAAATCTATTTTTCTTGGGTCAAGTCTGATGTACTGTCAGTCCAGCCAGTCACATTTATGTCTCTATCTTCTGGAGTCATTCGCTCCGATGCCCAAGACAAAACATCTCCCCAATTGGACTTGATAGATGGCATATTAGTCTTTCAATCAGTTTTCTCATTTCTAATTAGACTAAGGACATGTTTAAGTTCGTATGCTAATATAAGTTGTCTTTCTGTATTCAACCACATAATACCGCTTAACATTAGTTAAACATTAGGCAACCAGTGAGAAACATTTGCTTCCATTTTGCTTTGCATGCAAAAACTATGTGAGGACAATATACAAAGTATTAATGTAATTCATGAATAATTTTATTAACCAATTTATTATAAAAATTACAAGCGTAATGAGACAAAAATACTACATTTAGGGTGCCAAATCCAACACATGTAGAGACAGTGTGGGGCCTTTAGCAGATTCCTTCCTAGAAGAGCTTTCTTCTAAATAATCTGAGCACTCTTGGAAATCATCTCCCTTACCACCAGAAGAGTGATTAAGCAACAATTGATAAAGTTGTGATCTGACACATTCGTGTTCTGAGGTGTACTTAGATCCACACCAAAAGCAAAGACCCTTTCGTTTTCTATCCTCAATTTCAGTAGGAGATAAGGATCTATTGGAGCTCCTACTATGAACAAAAGATGGAGTTGTGCTACCTCATTATGTAGTTTTGTTAGTGATAAGGCCTATAGAATGCACCTTAGGCATTGGAGTAGGTGAGGGAAAAAGGGTTGGACCCCAGTTATTACTCCTCATTCCAGTTGGATAACTTCTCTTCTGAGAATTAGTGAAGAACCCTTCTACTTGCCTAGCCACCAAAAATCCTTCAACTAATGACTTAGCTTTAAAGAGTTGAAGATACTAACCTATTTTTGGTTTCAAATTACTAGTGAAAATACTTAAAGCATAGTTATCTGAAAGTTGCAGTTGATTAAAGATACTGATAAAGGCATCATGGTACTGGTCCACTGTCCTAATTTGCTTAAATAAGACGAGATCTACCATAGGGTCCCTGAAGGTACTAGAACCAAAATGCTCATGCAGATGATGGGCATAAAATGGCCATATTTATAGATGGAAACCACCCTACCTTTAAGTGAAGAAGTAGTGTCAGTCCAGTGCTTTTACCTCAAGGTGAAACACGATAGTGCACACCTTAGCATGATCAAGGGTCCCTTTTGCTCCGAAGTATTGCTCTAATTTTGCCCACCTCCCTCGAAAATCCTTTCCATGAAAACAAAGGCACTCAAGTTTATGGCTCCAAGCTGAATATGCAAATTGCTTGCGTGTGAAAAAGTTTCCAGGCGACCCATCTCAACCATAGGAGTAAAAGGTAAGTGATCCTTAAGGGAGAACTCTGGTAGTGGTCCTCCCAACACCCCTTTTCCCTTATCCATAGAAGAGGCTTTCAATTGAGTTAGTATCAAATTACCCAAGTACTGCTCAAAGAGGCCATTTAACTCTGATTTGAGTTCCTCTCGAAACTCATTTTTAAATTCCTTAGCGCGCATCCAACCTGTTATCCCACTGTGAAAGATCCAGCTGAAGCTTAAATAACTCATGCTACAAATGACCTATATCCTTCAGCAATTTGGTGGTGAGCCATCCTCGACCATGAGGAATGATAGGCTCTAATACCTTTGTTGCAAGTTAAATAATCAAACAGAATAGAAGGAAAGAATAAAGAAGAAGAAGAGTGACACGAGAGAATTGCAGAGAAAAAACTAATTCAAAATTATGCATAGAACCCTGTATTCGTTACAACCATAACTAAAATAGGAAGGAAGAAATATGATCATTGTACTAGAAACGATTATACAATTGGATTTGCAAATGAATGAAACGCATTGTTTCATTTAACCAAAGTGCACCACTCTAACAAACACGAAACACACCGTTTCATTAATAGATTTATAATCAAAACACAACATTGAAGTAACTACTAATAACTACCATATCAATTTTGCAGGAAAACATGAATAATTAAGAGAAATATTAAAGAAAAGGAGAAGAAACTAAAATTCAAAAGTCACGTCGATCTATTTCGGGTTCTTAAGGTTGAGGGGTCTCTGTTTGAAAATCCAAATGGTAAAAGCAAAGGAAAGGCCATGAGGAAGCTTCAATCTTTGCTTGAAGGTTGATCTGACGATCGATGGCGATAATGTAGATATATATGACGACTAGATGTTTGTTTTAAGAGAGATTTTGAAGCTCTAGAGAAGAAAATGAAAAACCTAAAAAAAGTGGCAAGTTATTTTTAATTAACCAAAAATAAACAAAATAAAAGAGGGAAGAAAATATGTGGATTACAAAATAAAAATTTTATTTAAAAATCAAAACTATTTTTAAATTTTGAATATTAAAAAAAATCATATTAGTTTTTCTTAATTTTCTATATATTTTTTATTTTTTTAAAAATCTTCTTGCTTTTCTTACTTCTTTTAATTTTTATTATTTTATGAATAAATTATCCCATTAGTCACTCTTAAAATTTTTTTATCAATCTAGTCATTATCATTAGAAATTTTCTTCTAAGATAGTAATTCATTTATTATATCACTAATCGAAAACTGATCGGGCATGTCAAGTCAACCAAAATTTCCACCTATTTTTGACGTAATTACAAGGTTAAAATTTCCCTAAATTTAAAACAATATAAAAGGACAATTGGGTTAGAATAAAATTATAAATCCAGAAAAAAAAAACCTAAACAATCTAATATTTTGATTAGAAGAGACGTGATTACAAAATAATATTTTTTATTTTTTTATTTAAAAACCATAACTATTTTGAAATTTTATAAATTTTTGAATATTCCGAAGCAAGGAGGTCAACCTCTTTTAAATATACAACATGGATTCTGGCAATGCAATGGAGTTGGGCTTTCATGCGGATCCAAATGAATCATCTTTTCCACGTAGGTAAATCCTTGCCTGCTAGGCAAGAGGATAGCAAGTTCCAAATTCTGTTTCGGTACATGTAATTCTATTACTATGAAATTAATAAATGAAGTAATTAATCATGGGGTTACCATTATCCTATTTTTTGTGACGAATCTTGTATGTGCTCCTAAGAAAAGAAAAGAAATTTGTCAAAATTTAAGGGTCTTAAAGGGTCGTGGAAACACATAAGAACTCTTGAATGAAACTAGAAATGAGATGTAACTCCAGTTCCTTCGAAAATGGTAAGATCTTTGACGCAAGAAGAAGGGGTCGATTCGTATCATCTTGACTTGGTTTTGATTTCTCTATTTTTTTTTTAAGAATATTTCCTCTCCTACTCGTATTGAATAGAACATGCTGAGGCAAATCTTCTTCATGTAAAACCTGCTTGATTTATATCGGGAGAATCGTACGGTTTTATGAAACCATGTGTATATGGCTCGAATCCATAGTCAATTTGTAACGCCCCAAATTTTGGGCCTAGATGAATTGGGCTTTGTGCTTTAGGTCTCAGAGAATTTTTAAGTGAGTGAGAAAATGACAATTGGCATGTGGGCTTTCAGGGTTAATGAATTTGGAGTGTCTAGAGGTGTTGGAGATGTCCTAGGATCAAGTAAGGGTATAGGAAAAATTTTGGTTTTAGCCCAAGGAAACTGTGACTTCAGTTAGTAGGCCTTTTAAATAAATGAAGAAGAAAGATAACACAAAAGAGCTTGTGGTGTAGTGGCAAAGTGGCACCACTTAGGGAGCAGGGAGGTGGCGTCATTAGTAGGCAAGGGAGTCCAAGGTTCGAGTAGTGGCATGGTATTTTTTTTGGGATTTATTTTTGCCTTCTAGATGGTTAGTAGTGGCGGTGAAGTTGAACTCTTAGAGAAGTGATCAGAAGAGAAAATTAAGGAAGGGATAAAGGAGCTTATTTTAGAGAAAATTTAGGATGAAATTGAGGAGTTATTAGGGAGAAAAGTTAGGAGCTGAGAAGTGTGAAGAGTTGGTGCCGTTTTGGGAAGTGGAAAGTGTATAAATTCGGCTTAGGAGGGTAAATGAGTGTCGTTTTTGGGTCTTTTAAGGGGTATTATGAATTTTCATTGTGGTTTTCGGCATTTGGAGAGTTTTGCACATAGGTCAATCTTTCTTTTCTTTACTGAATATCCTGTAGTTACCCTCACACAAGCACATTTGATCTTTTTTTTTTCTTCTTGTTACCTTTTCCAAACCCTCTAAAGCCGAATAATTCCACCATCCCTTTGCCGAAATTCTTTTTGTTCCGTCACTATTTCTTCAACCTAGTCGATTCTTGTGTAAGTACTTTACTCTTTCAATTGATCTTGCTAGAACCGACTTCTCCTCTCCTTCACTATTTGTAAATCGATTTTGGTAGGGGATTGATATCGAATCTCTATTCTTCAGATCTCTGCCGAATTACTCTTTATGCGTTTCAGGATTTGGGTAAGTATTCTCTATTTTGGTTCAGGCGTTGGCCGAATGGTCATAGATAGGGAAAGGGGGACTTGTGTTGGATACAAGTCACCTATTATTCTGTTTTTAATAATTAAGAATGATGCAGATTTAGGAGATGCGTGATTAGTGATCAAAGAAGAGCTATTAAGGCTTGGTGTTTCAGGTAAGGTTAAGGTGGGACTTCGGCTTTTGGTAAAGTATTCGATAAGTATATGTGATTAACCATTGAGTGACATCGTTTGTAGGATCGTGGCTAAGGAGATCGCAGCACGTTTTTTTATAAGGTGTGTACATACACACACAATGGATTGGGAAATCCCGAAATCCTGAAAGTTTGGCTTCGGTAGTCTTGCGAGTGTGCGAACACTCGTATGAGGGAAATGAAATTGATAATAGAGACCCCATGAGCGATCTCATGGACTTGGGTCGTGTTTTGGCCAATCGGGCCAGAATGGGCAAAATGGGCCCGATGGGCCGTAGGCTCAAAATAGGCGAATTAGATGATTTGGTAATAAGTGATGAACTAGTCATGTTGGTTACATGGCTTGGAATTGATTTGGGCCAAATGGGCCATACGAATATGATTGGGCCAGATGGGCCATATGAATGTGATTTGGGCCTAATGGGCCATACGAATGAGATTGGGCCTGTGGACCATATGAACGTATGTGAATTTGTTTGGGCTTTATAAGGGGTCTTGGGCTTAGTATTTGGTAAATTACTTAACCTTGCATAAAACTTAAATAATTAACTATTTGTGACCGTGGACAAGTCATAAGGTTAAGGTGTGGCAATGGGTATATGCATGTCTAGGATTGGATCTAGGGAGAGCTTTGTACTTAAGCGGTCTTAATGACTCACCTCCTCTTCTCTAGAATCCTACCTGGTGCATAGTATCTATTCACTTTATCCAACGAGGACTTGATAACGGGCCAAGGTAAGTAATAGACCCATAACAATGAGAAATGACCGAAATGCCCCTAAGAGTGAAAATGACTAAAATGCCCCTATGTACTGAATGTAAGATTTATGGATGTTACATGTACATTTGTTGCATTCATATGATATTCTGTTTAGGTTGCATATGGGTTGGGAATTACGGACCAGAGGAAGTATATGAGGATCACATGGTTGCTTGACGACCGTGGATCCACCGATGGCTTTTTAAGCCTATTATATGATAAGTAGCTTTGCTGCAACGTTTGGTAGTACCGCAACCGGGCTACCCTTGAAGTGTATCAGATGGGTGGGTCGATTTAGAAATCCCCACAGAAGTGTTTCGGTTGGACGGAGACGATGTGTACTGGATGGATTATTTGGGGAGGGTTTGCACTGCATTGCAGGTATGATATTGTTATGTTAATAATATGATATGTATGCTTTTTGTTTGACGAGGGTCGTGCACACTGAGTTTTCGAAAACTCACTCCCTCTTTTATTTTCCTCAGGTGATCCTCAGTAGGCGGTTCGTCGGATGGAGGGACTCAGAGGTGGCCAACTAGCATGACGATTAGACCTATTTTTCTTAATATCTAAATTCTAAATTTTAGGTTATTTATTTTAAGTTATTTTATTTCGGATTGTAATAAGGTTTTCCCTCTAGTTATTATTCCATTACTTCCACTATGCATTGTGATTTTGAAACGGAACCTGGATTTATTTCTTTTAAGCATAGTTCAAGTTTTTTGAAAATAATTGTGTTTTAAGAATGAGCTTCCACTGTCAAAGGAAATTTTTACATAGTAACAAAGAAATGGTTTTTGGCTACACCTCGTTTTGAAAAGCAAACTGGATTTTACTTAACTTTTCTCTAGAAGGGTTTTCAATGAAAACAAGGTTTTCGCAAAAACACTTCAATGTGACACACCGGATTCGGGCCTAACTTCTAGGCCGGATTTGGGGTGTTACACAATCCTTTTTCCGATAGGAGCAGTTGACAATTGAATCCAACTTTTTCAATTATTTTCGTATCCGTAATAGTGCGAAAGGAAAGCCTGGCTCCAAGTTGTTCAAGAATAGTAGCATTGTAGAGTTTCTCATTCCTTTGAGTTAGGATTAGTCAGTTTTATTTCTTGATGGGGAAGGAAAGGGATATAACTCAACATTAGAGTGTCACTTTGACGTGGTAGAAGTCATCAGTCCGGGATAATCTTTTGTTCCATAGTCTCGGGGCTATTTACAACCAACAATTAAGAATTCTCAGATGTACTAGTACTAGCAAATGCCTCAAAGATGCAGTCATTGATTCTCCCGAGAGGCCATAATTACCGTGAGAAAACAAATTAATTTAATGACGAGGAGTGCATTTTTTCTATGCTACTAGTACTTGCTCTGCTATTCTACCCAACCCTGGCTGAGGAAGAGTTACGGGGCATAAAACAAAAAAATATGCTTATTTTATTTTATTTTGGCCGGTAATTCTATTTATAAATATAAAATAGAAAAATAAATATACGATAAATAATAAATAAAAGGCCACTTCATTTCGGCAAAAGACCCACGCCCAAGTTCCATAGCTTTGGGTCCGCTATCTCGATCATGAACTTCCTACCCCCAGAGGGAAAGGTCCTTTCCTTTTGGGCCACTTGTGGGCTAGGAGGGGTTCGAACCCCCGACACCATGGTTCGTAGCCACGTGGTTCTATATTTTTTTAATTTTTAATTTTTATTTTTACTTTTTATTATTTTAAAAGCATTTGTTGGGATGTCAAATAAAACAAAACAACATCATGTTTGTAATTAAGCACATTTAAATCCAGCTAATAATGTTGGCCGTTAATGAACTAACGGTCACAACAACAATTCTGTCAAAAAGAAAAATGATCAATTTGATCAAAATTGGAACAATGAGGGCTAAAGTGCTTAAAAAAAAAAATAAGGGGCACAACTATTAATCAGCCAGATATTTTTGGTATTATGCCATAACAATACAAATATGAGATAAATATGCAATAAGTTTCAACCTTTTGGTGGCAGATTACGAAGGAGTTATTATCAAATCTGAGGAATCCTCAATTTCATCATTGCTAAATGCTAATTGACTTTATTAATTGCTATCTATTTTCATTGCCCAAATCAATATATTGTTACTGATTTCTTTACATTCACCGCCCACGATTTATCTTAATTTCATCTATAAATTAAAATTTCCCACAATTAAAAGCTTTAGGATCGAGATTATTATTTAATATTTATATATGTTGTTAAATTTTCATTTAATTTAATTTTTTTTGTGTTAAATAAAATATATAGGTAGTTATGTTAAAAATTTTAAATTGTTAGTTGATAAATTAAAAAATTCCATCATTTGTTTCTTTATTATATATTATCAAATATGTTTAAAAATATTAATTTTCAATAGCATATGTCTAAGTTGACTATATTCAAAATAAACTATCTATTAAAAATTAATTATTTTATATAAATTTATTCCAAATTTATATAAAATATTAATAAAATGAAAACAATAAAATAAATAAAATTTATTATTATCAAATAAAATAATTATATTCATAGATTTTGATTAACATAACAAATATTTTTTATAACATAAATTCTTTTTTGTACTTAGAAATGCTATGAGAAGAATTGTTGTATCAAAGGTCCCAACAAAGCCAGCGATAATAGTATTATCTTAATAATAAATTAGGACTCTCATCAAATTGATTTGAATAATGTGGCCGTTTATATCCTTTTCATTATTGCAATGTTGATTTGAGGAATAATGGAGCATCACAAAATTTGAGACATACAAAGAAATAATCATCATCATAAATTAATTGTTAAATCACTGCCTTAATCAACACCTCTCTCAGCAAAAGCAGATTGTGGCCAAGTCCTTGTCAAAACTAAACTAATGCAATAAATAAAAGCAAGAAAATTCGTGGAGCAAAGGGAAGACAATTAATTCTATTCAAATACCACAATAATTCCAATTCCAATGATTAATTCAGTGGAAATTAGGCAGATGAATCAATTATTACAACCATTTAATCATTTTATTTTATTTTTGATGATATGATATTCGAATCTCACTTGTAATGTTTAACTTCAAAATGAGATTACAATTTTTAGATTCTCAACCTTATAATCATTTTGTAACTTTATTATTTCTTAAATTATTTAAAAAGATTTAGGTCCCTTTTACTAAAAAAATAATTAAAATTCAAATTCAAAAAATATTTCTCTTCTCATTTTTCTCTCCTTTGAAAATAAAAATCTCTAGCTTATTGCTACTTTTAATTTCAGCTCTGACCTCTCTGAAATGTTGTGAAGAGATTAGATTTAAACATCCATAATAAAAGATTAAGAGAATTTATTTATTTTTATATGATTCTATTTTTATTTTTTAAGATGAAAAATGATAACATTTTAAATCAAAATTCTCGATTGAACTTAATATCATACAAATGTGCCACTAACGAAAGTAAAAAAAAAAGTATCAAATTAAAGTGATTATAACAAAGGCATTTATGTCTTTAAAAATTTTTAAATCGAGTTTCCTAATATTCAATTGAATCAAGCAAAGAACTTTTTATTAAACCCTTCTAATGTTTTTACTTTATTTTAAAATTAAAATTATGTGAATCAAATTTAGAAATATTGATTTATTGTGGTCTACAGAAATATACCATGCTTAACAATAATTTATTTATCTATTTATACTCTATTTAAAAGCTATGTCAAATGCTTGAGACAATAAAATTTTAAATTTATTATTGTTAGCCATTTTGCATGATAAAACTTGCACCACTACTTAAATCTAATTTTAGTACATGCCATTTGTGTGGAATGAAAGAAAAAATATTATCAATGAGTAAATTGAATTTTAATTTGATTAATATTGACATTATTGTCTATATAAGAGGGTAAGAGTTTAAATACGTTAAAACACATTTATCATCCTATTGAAAGATTGAGAAAAAATTATGAATAATTATAGATATTTATATAAAAAAATTATACACCAATAAAATCAAATTTACAAATAGAAAGAACCCAATCAATTAAGAAAAAAAAAAAACTCAATTTTCTTAGACTTGTTCTCAAACCGCATTAAATAGAAGAGAAAAATTGGAGGCTTATATCATGAATTTTAATTTCACTTCTCTTCAATATTAAAAGCAAATCAAATTCTCTAAAATAAACGGTAAATAAACCATATAAATAAATTATCATAATTAGCTTTCATGGTTGTTCAATCAAGGTGAAATAAAAAATAATCTTTTTAAGTTGTTATAAATTTATGAGAAATTTGAGAATAAAAAATGCGAAACTTATAAAGAAAATTATATAACAATGATATTTTAGTAAACTTTGCTTTTAGATAAACTTATATTCCGTAAATCAAACATCTAAATTTTACATTTCAACCAAATAAATCAAGCAAGATAATTTTATATTCTTATAATCCTATTACGAAACGTAATTTAAGGGAACATTTGGTGCTTTCCCATATTATGATTCAAATGGAATGCGATTCTTTGAAATGTGATTGATGAGAATGTCACTGTCGGAAAAGTTATTTTACAATGTTTGGTATACTTGCAAATTATTGATTAAAATCTCGAGGAAATTGCATTAACATGTTTGATACACCAATACCTTCCCTGGAATGTAATGGTACATTACAAACTTACCTTTATTAAATAAAAGATAATATTAATATATTTTAACATTTTTATTATTAACAAATATTTAAAATTAACAAAAAAGATATGATTTGCTCATGTTTTGATAGAATTTGTTACATGAGTACATTTGAAAAATAATTTGTTTATTAACACAATATAACTCAATATTGTGGAGATGCAAAATTTGCAAAATTTTCCTCAATGCATTGTACATTTAACTTGAAATTATCTTGAAACTAAAATTTGATATTGATAAACTAATATGTTTAAATAGTTTTAGAACAAAACCAAATACATTCATTTTAAGTCTTCAACACAAACAAACAAATCTCAGAGATTAAAAAAAAGCTCTAGAAAAATGGGAAGTTTCATTTTTTAGGTCAGGAACGGAAAAGCCAACATTTTATTTCGCCTTGATATTAAAGCCAATAACACAGGCCCCAACGCGTAAACAAAACGTCTATACTCTCAAGCTAGGCTTGACAATAACCTATATGAATTTGGTTCGATTATCGTCCAGTCAAGCTTACAAGGGAGTGACAAAAGCATTCAGCCGCTAGGCAAAGCGGTGAAGTGCTGAACTCCAGATGGCCATGGCCATAGTCCAATGGCTCTGACCCTAGTAGCATATGACACGGTGCAAGGCTGATTAAACTTTATATGATTACAAATTCAGTTGTTGAAGGAGATTTTGATTTGAGTTGTAGAGCATGCTTTCTTGCTCTCTCCCTTTCTTTGATCGATTCAAACTCCAATATTTGCCCAGTCCAACTTGGATGGCAACAATTAATAGTAATCTTCTCCATCACTTTTCCATGCTCAATTAGATATGCAAGGAAATCCACATCGATTTTAAAACCTCTGAAGCCGATCACCTCTACCACTTTAAGACTAGGGATGGGTTTTCCGGTAACATTACTCATATTATGCGCATGATTGTATGTCGAAAATCTCCAAATATTCAACTGCAAAATGACACACACAACATAACAAGAACAACCGTAAGGGAACAAAAGGGAAAGATAAGTGATCAACTGTGTTTTGTGTGGAAAAGCTGATCTGAACTTTTGTGACTAACGTGTATGAAGAAATCGGAATCATTACCTCCAACGAGAGTTTGTTCAAAGAAGGAGATGCATCAATCAAGGAAGTCAAGACAAGAAGATCGTCATCATATCCACCATACGCACTTACTGCTAAGTGCCTAAGATTTGTCAATTCAGGGAAATTCGGAAATGTCATATTATACTGCAAAAGTAATTTATAATGAGAAACCCAAACAGGAAAACAAAATCAAAAACCAAAGAAGGCGAATATTGCAGCAAACACTTACAGCACTCATCTCCAATGTAAGAGTTTTCAGCTGACAAAGATATCCCGAAAGGGGGCAAAAAGCAAAAGCCGGTTCATCATCTAAGTTCCCACCTATAAGCACATCAGTCAGAAGGGGAGCATTTTCGATATGTAATGCCACCTTTTGTCCATAATACAGAAATGACTGTAAATTGGGTGCAGAAATCTCGAGATTTTGCAAAGCGAGGCAAGATCGTATCTCCAAATATCGCAACCGTAAAGGCGATGAACTAGCAACGTTAAGAGTCACTAAATTTTTTGACCACTCCACAACTAATTTTTCAAGCAGGGGACAATGCAAAAGGAAGTGCTCTAAAACCTCTCCACTTACTTTTACAAATCTCAAACACAAGGAATCCAACAGTCCTATGCAAGATAAACCCTGAGGAGTTCGAATGTAATTGAAACAACTTTTGGTTAAAGAATAGGATCTTAAACCTGGTGGCCAAGTTTCCTCTGCTACTTCTTCAAAGTCCAATTCAAGTTTTCGAACCCTCTTCGATATGGCAAAACAAAACCAACTATCAATATCATGTCTGCAAGTCCAATCCAAATCAAAACAGACCCTAAACTCATTTAGAGTGGAACCTTTATGCGATTCCAGGACGTGGTTTACCCAGTTTATGTACCAAGTTCTCTTTTTTTTCCTTAATCGCCCATTCCTCCGAAGCTCGCCTAATGTATTTGAAGCATCAAAGTTCAAAGCAACAATGTGTGACCACAAAATTTTCAACCTCCTGGAAAGAAAGCATATGTTTGCTACCTCTTTAAGGGTCAAAAAGGAAAGAATTATAAATAGAATTTCATCAGTTAATTCACTAATCCGATCCTTAGAATCCTCTTTTCCTTGATCACCCTTCTCCATCTTAATAAAACAAAAAAACAAAATCATCAATACATAAATTGCAAAAATGATCAGAAGCAAAGATCAGCCATAATTAGGATAACCAAATAGCAACTTGAAGACTTACTTATAACCAAGAGTCATGAATCACGATAAGGATGACAGAATTTTAATCCCATGGGCTATGATATTCAAATTTCACGACCAAGAAAACGGATAAAATCATCTTTCCTGAAGAAACAGTGCGAATTTTCATAATTAAAATTCGGCATCATTAGCCATAAAAAAAAGTGCATGGGATTTCACAATGAATGCCAAATACAGAAGAAAAGGAAAAGGTAAAAGAGAGAAATAATACCATTTTATTTAATCTGGGTCTGTCTTCTTTCGGTGGAAGAGATAAATAGTAGAAATTACAAAAAGGGAAATAATATATTTTTTAAGCGTGAACTTCAGGGGTGAGTGAAAAATGTAAAGAAGCTTGTTTAGGGCGCAGCGAGGTAACTTCTTTTCTGATTTTACATTCTTTCCTTTTAACCAACAATGGCTTAATACCTATTTTCACCTCTGTTTTATACATCAAATTTCAATTTGATATTTCAAGATTTCTTTTATCACTTTAGTCCCTGTATCTATTATATTATCTCAATCCAAATTTTCGTTAAAAGACGTCAAGTAAACCAATAAAATGTTGCCATGTGTCAAAAAAATTTACTTAAAATTTTTTAATTTAAAACTATTAGAAAGTAAAAGAATTCACAAAAATCTCTAAAAAGAAAATATGGTGACTTTTTTTTGCTCTCCAACTTTACAAAAAAGTCATTTTAGTCTTCTCTCTTTTTTTTTTTTTGTCAAATCACCACCAAATGTATGGACATACACATGGATTGCCACGTAGATGACATTCTACGTTTAATTAATTTTTTAAAATTTTAAAATATTAAAAAATATATTTTTAACAATTTTTAATTTTTTAAAAGTAATTTTTATAATTTTTTTCAAATTTAAAACTTTAAAAAATTAATTAAAGGTTGACGTGTATGCCATACCAACAAAGTTAAAAAAAGTTAACTTTCCATTCATTTTTGGGTGATTTAACAAAAAAAAAAGTTTAAGGGCTAAAAAAATAAAAAATAAATAGAGGGCTAAAATGATTTTTTTTTTAAGTTTGAAGGCCAAATAAGTTAATATGCCAACTAAAAACTTTGAAAATTCAAAAAAAAAAAACTAAAAAAAATCATAATTTATTTCTAAAAATATGCAAATATTTAAAAAATATTAATTATATAATACTTCATAAAAATCATAAAAATAAAAGCCCTATTTGGCAATTAGCTGATAGCTGATAGCTGATAGCTGATAGCTGATATCTAGTTGCTGATTGTAGTGGTTAGTTTAACCAACTGATAGAGGTGTACATGGGTCGGGCTACTCGACCCGGCTCGAAGGCCCGCCCGAAAAATGGGAGAGTTTGGGTAAAAATATAGGCCCGAAAAATGGGCTTGGGCAAAAAATGAGGCCCGTTTAAAAAACGGGCCGGGCCTCGGGCATGATTTTTTTTGCCCGGGCCCGGCCCGGCCCGAAATATTTTAGTATTATTTTTTATTTTTTATTAATAAAATTTTAACTTTAGTATTATTTTTTTTTTTTGGGATTGTTAGTGATGTTGTTTTTCTGCTGTTTAGTGCTATTTTTATGATTTTTTGGCACTGTTTTGGTGCTATTAGTTGCTGTTAGTTGCTGTTAATTGCTGTCAGTTGTTGTTTATTACTGTTTGATGTTGTTTTTGGGCTGTTTTGATGCTGTTTTATTGTTCTTTTATGATATTTTATTGTTTTGTTGTCGTATTTAATATTATTTCGATATTCTAGAACTTTTATTTTATTATTAATTTGGTTATTATTTTAGTTCAAACAAGTTGTTTTAATTTTAACATAATTACTTTTTACTGTTCTATTATCATTTTTAATATTATTTCGATATGATCTTTGAGATCCTATAATATATTGATTGAATATCAAGACTTAAAAAAAAAAAAACAAAACTATTTACTACTTTTTTATATATTAATCATTAATATTTAAGTTGAAGGCTCCGTATCTCAAGTTTTCAAGTGACAAACATGTGTTTTAAGTTACTTGCAAAAGTTGGAATGTTACTTGATTTTTGTTACCAAATTAGGAACATGTGTTTATTTTATTCCATATTTAATTTTTTTAAAATTGAATTTTTGAGAATATGAAAAAATTATTAATAAATTAAGCTAAACAAATTAAGCATCTATTTTCGTAAAGTGGAAAATTAAATGGTAGAATAGTATCATTATGAGATTCAAAGTAGAAAATAAGCATTTATTTTCTTTAAATGTATTTGATTCATTATTTTTTATTTTTTATTTAATAAAATAAAAAAATAATACGGGCCAAGCCGGGCCGGGCTTGGACAATTTTTAGGCCCATATTTTGGGCCGAGCCGGGCCCGGGCTTACAAAACGGGCCTAGATTTTTAGTTGGGCCCGGCCCGACCCGGCCCGGACCATGTACACCTCTACCAACTGATTCTGTTAACTATTTATTTAAAAATGTTTGGTAAAACTTAACTAATAGTTAAAAGTTGATACGTGTA
The DNA here is from genome assembly GCA_005393395.2 of Gossypium australe. Taxonomy (NCBI): domain Eukaryota; kingdom Viridiplantae; phylum Streptophyta; class Magnoliopsida; order Malvales; family Malvaceae; genus Gossypium; species Gossypium australe. Next base: position 27,020,825 of record CM016616.1, on the reverse strand, counting down.
AAATGACAAATAAGGGCATAACACATTTTATTATTAAACATTTTTGTTTATAATACTTTTGTAACACTTTATGCCCGAGCTGATTTAACGGATTCGAATATAAGATGTCACAATACTTACATACTTAACAAAATATTATAATCTATAAAAGCCATACTGAATGTACCTTTTATCTATATGAAATCCTTTCTAAGATAATAGGTTTTAATAATACATTTAGCGTTTGTCACAAACTTTCTATGGTAAATAACACCTTACAACAAATTGTTTGATAAAATAGACATATTCGTAGTTTATATTATTACTTGTCATTAACATATTTCTTTAAATGTCCTTTTGTGTGCATAATATTGCCCTCAGTCTAGCACTATGCCGCATTCATGGCTTGGTCCCTCTCAGCGCACTGGTTCAATTATTAAACCTGCATACCAAAAGACGCATGTAAGTTCAAAGGAACTTAGTAGGTCTCTGACCACCTCCGGACGTACTAACGTCCAAAGTGTGAATACTGCAGCAAAAGATATATATAAATGAGGCGACATTAGCAAGTATACAGTTAGGTTGTAATATAGTTACAGCGGACTAGGTGAGTACTCCGAGGATCGTACCCAAGGGAGGCTAGTGCTAGATCAATTTCAACCTAAACACCAAAAGATCTAATTAGTACTCGAAATAGGTTATATTAAGCAAATAAAAATAAAATGGATTTTTAAGATTTTTATAATAATAAAATATAATAAACAAATAAATATCAAGAGATTGAAAAGTGGAATTAATCAAATTTGATTATAGGTGATTAGCTAGCTTTGATAATCTTTATCAACTGTCGCTTTAGGTTCCTCGTCAATCAACTAGTCGATATTTTAGCAAGATCTTTCGATACGTCCAATAAAATAATGAGTCAGCAATGACTACTTATCTTCTGACCTCACAGTCCAGACTAGTTTAGGGTTAAGGTGTTCACGAATAGACCATACTAATTTTGGGTTAATTTCCACCTTGATGACTTCTTAGGGTTGTCGAGCCTAGGGTTTATTATGTTCTTCCTTTCCCAAACAGCTGATCCGTTGAGTAACCCTACAAAATAGTTAATAGATCATACCTCCACTCGCTAATTCCCCATAGAGAGATTAGTTCCTCATGATTTTCGTAAACAATATAGAATCGATATAAAGTGTAAACATGATAATTGAATCGAAAGTATAAAGTTTAAGAAAAAGCCTGGTTTGTATTACAAAGAAGAAGGAATCCACAAAGTTTAATTTCATCCACAAATCAGATCTTTAATTTCATCCACAAATCAGATCTCCCAAGATAAAACAAAGAACAAACTGAAAGTAAATCTAAAACCTAAGAAAAGAGAAAAACTTAAACAAAAATTAAAAGAAAGATTCTAAATTAAGTAATTGGTGTCCATAACATGTGACAAATAAGCCTATTTATAGATTTGATATGGTTGTCGTCCTTAACCTTAGGGTAGCTAACGTTCCCGAGCTTTAAGTTGGATTGTGCAGACCAAAATGATCCCTGGCTCATATTAATTCCTGTCCAGAGTCGATGTCACGACACATCAAAACATGTGTTGCGACATAGAAATCAATATACTTTTCTCTGGGATGTCTTTAGGGGTATGTCGTGACACCCTTAGGCTGTGTCGTGACGTTGAAGGTAGTCTCAGAATTTCTTCATTCTACTCCCTATGTTGCAACATCAAACCCTCCATGTTGCAACATAGTGACCAATATTGGTTTAACATGCCTTCTAATGGTCTTCTGCACACTTACAAAGTTCATTAGCTCACCCTTAGGCCTCATTCAGTCATTGAGGTCAATAAAATACTCAATTTGCACATTTTATTGAATTAATTTAAACTTATTAAAACATAATTAAAACATAATTATAATTCTTATTTTCAAATTCCTAAAGTGCGAAAATTAGTTTAATCTGCTATACCAAATTACGACAGATCAAACTCCCTCACACTTAAGTCATTGCTTGTCCTCAAGCAACATAAACAAAAACAAGAAATATAAAAGACAACCCTTGAGAAAATATGATACAAATATTTACTTTAGAGCACATGACTAGGCATTTCATCTTTACGAATAATTTTGTCATGATGAATAATTGATTTACCACTTTTAACTTTAGACATCTAAGTTCAGTATATTACAGAATATACAAGCATTAAAGGTCTCACATGTAAGAATCCATCAATAAATTATACAAGTAGTTTGATTATCCTAGTAGAATACAAATAGCAGTTTATGCGATTGTTTAGTATAATGTCCATTTATGCATAAGGATACTTAGGTCACATAAGAGTTTTTGGCTTGTAACATTTTGAAGCTTAGGACAGGTATGGAATTCAAAAATAGTAAGCAAAAAAAAAAAAATAGTTACAAACACGAAAATGGTTTGGCATATCGTATTGATCCCTATTCTTCCCCTTTAACGACCCTTACCCGCTAACCATCTTATTTCTCCTTCGTTTCCCTTTCTTATTTCTCCACATAAGAAATCATAGCATAATAAAATAACTACAGCTAGCGTACAAGTTTCTGTGCACTAATGAACGAGTTTTTCTTATCTCGTGACTTTGTCACTTTCTTTTTCAATTCATCTCACTTCTATTGTGAGCTTTCCTCTTCGCATTAGAACTTACCCAATCTTCATCTGTGCCCACAATCACATGTATAGTACCTCTGACCTTCTACTTACCCTTGGGATCACCACGAGAACTCTAACCCTACTGAGTAGTACATTGATCCACAAACTCAGCGAGCTCACTATTCATTACCGCCTCTTCAATAGCATCTTTCAAAGTACAATAGTCCTTAGTTTTGTAACCGACATCATTATGGAAAGTACACCCACTTTGCCTCATTGGGGAAGGGTAGGGAGGATGCCCAAACTTTTTACCTAATTTAGAATATAGGCATGGGTAGCATTTAGGGGGTATAAGCTTCAAACCTGCCCTGGGGAATATATCTCATGGTGTGCTCTGGTTGGGCTCTCTGTGTTGACCTAGGTGATTCATTTTAGGATTGCGATCTCTGTTGCCTCTCATTTTGCACATGTAAAGACTGGTGAGGTGGTCCCTGCTGATTACGAGCTTTATCTCTATTTCTAAACTTTCTATCCTCCCTCTGAACTGTGCCATGTACAACCCTTTTGATCTTTTCTGCCTCTGCGAACTTGTGGGACCTCTCATACAAATCCACCAAACTTTGGGGTCTATTGTCAGTGAATGAGTACTATACTTCTTATTCTGTACCCTCATAATAAAGATATTGATGACCCACTGGCCTTCAAGGTTCTTCGTGTTCAGTGTTGTCACATGAAATCGCTTCACATAATCTTGGAGAGACTCTTCCTCTCTTTGCTTCATAGACATTAATCCCATAGGAGTGCTCATAATGGTTCTATGTGCTTTGAATCGTCCCAAAAACATCTGACCTAGATGAGAAAAACTTCGAATATATCCTTGGGGGAGAGACAAGTATCAATCATTTGCACTCTCTTTAAGCGTAGTGGAAAAAGCCTTGCACTTCACATGATTTAAAGCCTCCAAAACATTCATGTAGTCATTATACCGCATAAGATAAGCTCTAGGATCCCTCCTTCCTTCAAAAATGTCCTTGGAGACCTTGAAATCTGTTGGTAAACCTATTATTACCACCTCTGGGGCTAAAGGATTGTTGGAGAAAAAAAGCCAACCCATGTCCTAAGACTCAAGGCACAAAGCCCTCACATCTCGTTGCAATGTACCCATATCAGTTTGCCACTCCTTTGCATGCATGATCGGTCTTTCTTCCTGTACAACCACATTGTCCTGAAAATTAAAATTATCGAATTGTAACTTTCTCTTGAACTCCTCATTCTGCTTCAATAACTCTTGCTGGATAGTTTATTGTTGTTCAAATCGTGCATTCTGTAAGGCCATTTGTTCCTTCACCAATTTCATCTGCTTCTAGAGGGAAAATATTGTTGTTCAGGTGCTAGCAGGTTCATTACCTTGTACTCGCGAACACCTAGGGATGTGCAAGCTGAGCTCGTGAGGTGATCTCATGAGCTCTCCCCGCAAGCCCCTTAACGACTCCACTTGTTGAGGGTCCAAATCTGGGTCACGAGTCGGTAATTTGGGTTGTGTTCAGGTTTCGTGTCGGTGATTGGGTATCTCATAATAGGGTTTGTACCTGAACTTGTATAAGTTTTATTATTTTCTTACTCATTTAAAATATTCAATATAAGGAATACAATATTTATTATTTAATTAAATATGTTAAAATTTTATTATGTAAATATAACCCTAAGCTTTAAACTAATAGAAAAGCTAATTATAAACCTTAAAATCTATACAGAAGCTTATCTAATTAAGGTAGTAAAAAATATACAATTATTCATCGTCTATTTGATGCATTTGAGCATCAGGCAAGCTCACTATATTGGCCATGAGTCGCACAAAGTCAAGATCCATAATTGACGAATCCAACAATGACGTGCTTATCAGATCATGAGCTAGATTTGGAGGGCTTGTAGGTTCATCTAGTTGCACAAGTTAGGTTTATTGGGAAGCTTGACTAGCTTCAAGTTCAACATGTATGAGAGCTTAAGCAGTTTAGCCGAGTTCGACAGGTACGAGAGCTTAAGCAGCTTGAGCAGCTCAACCTTGTCCATAAGGTCACAAATTTCTGTGTCTATTGAGTTGAGTAGCTTCACCACACACTTGCATGTTCCTCTTCCAAGGCTAGGACATTGGATGCTCTCTAAAAATTGAGGGACCTGTTCTAGCCAATATAGATAATGATTACCATGGATTTTAAACCATTCAATATGAATCATGGATGGTGAAAATTTACCACCATTGGTCAATGTAACTTGTGAGATATGCTAAATACAATTGGGCCAATGCACGATGCTGTTAACATGTTTAATCGCCTAATCGTGCTCCATCCCCGAACGAAAATTCATATCATGCCACTCATTAATATTCTCTAAATCTATTGGAATTTATCAATCCATCTCAAACTACTGTAAAACTCGATCCTACTGATGCCACTCCATGTAATAGAAGCATTTAAGCAATGTGCACATATTAAACACATGGTTGTGCAAATGTGCATTTGTTGATAGTATGATAGTAATATCTTCCACCTGGTATGACCCCCATCCAAAATGTAAAAAATAAATTAATGCATTTAAATTCAATTATAATAATTATATTAATTAAATGTTAGTATAATAAACAATTTACTGAATCATATGATCGAACATCAATAGATGATCGCATCATTACAATATCATCCTTCCAATAAATTGTGTCCCCCGGGTCATCTATTAAAATAGTAAATGTTAGTACCAATATAAAACATTTATAATGTGATAGCTTTTATAACATATGTTTCTAATTTTACCTTCTAGCAAGAGAAAAATTAAAATCAACATAAGGGATAGGCGCTATCCATGATAGTCAATACCATCCTTATGATTTAACAAATCACAAAGTAGTAATTTACTTTCACGTCTTCACTTAACGTGCCTTCTATAGCATTCTATATAGGCTTGCCAAAGTCATAAACTCCCAACTATATGTTTTATTGTTTGGAAATAAGTTAACAACGGGAAAAACATGGCATGAATCTTTTTGCCAAACTTTCCTAGCACCAGTACATCTCCAATCAATTGAAGGATGTAAGCTCTAGCATGGCATTTAATATTGAGTGGAGTTCAATCCTCTAAAGCTTCTTAAAATGAGACATCAACCGTGTTAAGCTAATCTGAAACTCATTGGACTTAAACTTATTGTTGGCACCCCTTATAAATACTCTAGCAAGTACTATTGCTAGATTGTATTAAAAACTTCATGTTAATAGATGTTCGTCAACTAGAAGGCCTGTTAATAAAGCTACATATTCCAACATTATTGTAGCTTCATCTAATGGAATATGAAACATATAGGTCTCGAATTTTTATCATTCAATCAAAGAGGAAATGAATGTCAACACGAAAGTAAAATCCCAATTTAACTAATGTGATAGAAACCAACATCTCTTAAGTAAGGAATAACAACTTGTGAGGCCGTTTATGTTCATATTACTATGACATCAAGACTTTAAGGATTCCTCCATTATTGTTGCATTCTAAGTGACTTGTTCTACCAATCTTGATAAAGATATAGCCATTGTAGAACTTCAAAATTTTAGATTTTTAAGAATGTAGGATAATATACAAGATGAAGTTTTAGATTTTTATTTAAAAAAAAAACCTAAGTGGAATATGCTATTTATAGTTTTTTAGGATTGGAGTTCCATCAAGGTTTTTTTTTATAAGACCTCGATATTCAAAAGTGACACAATTAGTTTAAAATTTTAAAATTCTCTCCTTTTCTTTAATATCATTAAACTTAACAGCTCAAAAGATGGAAAAATTATGTGTATATATATCATGAAAAACATATTCTAAAAATTAAAAATCTATCACACATGTCAATGTATAGAAATCACAAATTTAAAATACAAATGTATGTTTACAAATAACATATGGTAGATAATAAAACAGGTTTTTTTACCTATATAATATAAAATTTTAAAAAATACTGTAATGACATGTTTCAAAAATTATGTACCAAAATTGTAACATCCTAAAAATTTGAGTATCAATATGTTGCTTGTCTTTGGTGTTAGCTCGGGTATGATTTTATTATGTGCTAAATATAGTCTTGAGAAGGCTCGAGTTTACTTGGAATTAGAATAAATTTTAGTAAAGAGTACTTTAGTGTAGAGAAATCAGGTGACCTTGAAGTTAAGGTAATTAAGTGATAAAAGATGGCATAAGATGAGCAATTGACAAAGTGGTGATGGCGCCATAAGTTGGACTTGAAGGGAGAGGTTCGAAACTCCTAGCATGCAAATTGGGAGCTTTTATTTTTGCTTTTTCCTAGCATGTGTCGGCCAAGCATCAATTATGGATAAGATGGACTAAATTTTTATGGTAAGGAGACTTAAGGTTATGGTAAGCATGAATTAAGGGATCGAATTGCTTGATTTTGGGGATAGGATTTCTTAAACTTTGGGAAAGTGGAGGATTACAAGGCATGTATCAAGGTGGATGTTTTGGAAACTATTTCATGGCCATTTTGACCATGAACTTGGACGGCATTATGGACAAAAGGGGGGGAGCCGAAATTTGGTGGTTAGCTTGGGGTAGGATGGTAGCTTGTTAGAATTCTTTTGGTCATTTTTGTTTTGTTTGAAGACATTTTTTTTCCTCCATGCATATTTTCCTTCCTTTGGTCGAATGTATTGGTAGAAGAAAACAACATTTGCTTTATTTCTTTTGATCATCTTTTTGACCATTTGGTCATTTCTTTGCTAATCATTCTAGTGTCTTTCTCCTAGTGCCGAAACTACCAAGACAAAAAGGCCATTCTTTTTCCTTCTCCTCCCCCATTGCCGAATGCACATTTCTCCTAAACTCAACTTTTTTCTTTCTCTTTTCTCTCTTGAAAACTGAATCATCATCATCATCTCCTTCTTTCATCCTTTTATTTTCTTCTCAACTAAACTTTCTTCATTAATTTTTCTCTCATGGCCGAATGCTAGATTACTCCATTGCTGAACCATTTTCCTTTTCTTTGTTTATTCATAGCCGAATCTTCCATTATACATAAGTATTCTTCTCAATCATTTCTTTTTCAACCGTGGACAATAGGTAAGAGTTTCTTTTTAGTTTATGTTGGTTATTAGTTGCTTTGGCCGAATCTTAATGATGATAGGGAGAATCTCTTTGATCGAAATCATCGTTCATTCTCTTAAAAGTTTCCTTTCGTTATATTTTAGTGTGATATTGGAGGGCCGAAACTCAAGTGTTCGTAAGCATCATGAATCGTTGGAATCAATCTAAAGTGTTAAGGGGACGTTATCGCTCGATTTACATATTGTGGAACAAGGATATTTGTGGTAAGCCAATTCCACCCTTAAAACTGTTCGTCATAAATTCGGTATATTATTAGTCGGACTAATGATCTTTTGTCAATGGAGACAATCAAGATAGGGACGAAACGGGCGGTAAATAGTGTTTGGAAGAGGGGTGGTTCCGCTATTCCCTCTAAGTTTAAGCGAAGGGCTGTTTCGGGAATCCGAGATTTTTCACCGGGTTGTGGACGCTCATCCGAGGAGAATCAGTTGTTTGAAGTCGTTCATACTCCCGAACCTTTGTTTGTTCGTGGATTTTCATCGGATAACGAACCAACAATCGGGGAGAAACCGCAAATAGAAGTGGTTCGAAATTTTGAGGGTAAAAGTCTAGATCGTTATTTCTAAGATACGATTTGTAAATAAATTATAATGTTCTAATTTATCGTGATACGTTTAGGTATCGACGAGCGGAAAATTCTAGTTCTCACAGTAACCAGGTGTGTAACTTCACACTTATCTCGGGTTAGATACTATACCGTAAGTATTGGGATAAAATTGTAAAGATGGCAACATCGAAAAATACGTAGTAATTAACACTTTTGTGTAAATACATGAAAACAGTTAAAGTCTTGAAATTTACAAAAAACTGCTAGATCGTTAAGTGGGCCGAAAAGCTGCTAGATCGTTAAATGGGCCGAAAAACTGCTAGATCGTTAAATGGGCCGAAAAACTCCTAGATTGCTAAATGGGCTAAATGCTATTTTGTCTTATGGGCCTAAATAAAAACTTGAAATATAGACTCACATGTATTATGGGCTTTCTGTTAAATTATCACATGGATATAGATTGTTATGCATACATGTTTGCATGGGTTGGGATAATTGATGACGAGAAGAAAGGCCCGTTGCCAAAAATCTAGTTCGGTGGCTCTGCCACAAATTTTTATGGCTTAATGCCTCTAGTTCGGTGACTTTGTCACAATCTAGTTCGGTGGTGCACCACAATATTATTTAAAAATGGCTTTATGCCTACGTTTGGTGTGTTGGCGGGGTGGGTTGACTTGATCCCCACAGGTGTGTTGGTTGGTACGGGAGGTGTGTAGCGGATGGAAATTAGGTTTGGTTGGGAAATTTCATTTTACATGCATTTCATTTATTATATTGCTAAATCTGTAAATGGGCTCAAGCCCAAAATAATGTCTTAATGATCTGGCCCAATGAATACGGTAAGTGAGTTACACACTGAGTTCTGAGTAACTCACTCTGTTTAATTATCCATCCCAGGTAATGGCAATTGACGGAGGCTTGGGGTCGAGGATGACTTCGTGGAGGCCATACTGCGGATATGGGTTTTATAAACTATGAACTTTTATTAAGTGATTTCTTTTAATTACTATTTTGGGTATGATGTAATAAGGCCTTTATTAATATTTTTATGGATTTTTATGTGTGGATTGATTTAATTTGGTTTTAAGACACTTAATATGGGCTATTGTTAATTCTATAAGGTTTCATTTAAAATTTTGTTTTAAATATTTGAGATTCTTTAACTATTCTTGTTTTCAAATTCTTTTGAACTCTTTAAAAACTACTTTATGGTTTTTGATAATTAAATACTAAATGATAAGATTTCAAACTAGTATTTCTTAAACTCATTGATTTAAATCTTTTTCTTAATTTTTACTAAACTTCGTTTTCAAAAGGTTCTGTAGAACTGTTTACCTAAATCATTAAAGGATTAAATGGATGTTTGATCTGAGTGACAAACCAAATCTCGTCTTAGCGCATAGACCTGGTTTGGGGTGTTACATTTAATGGTATCAGAGCCAGTTTGAAAACTCGGTTGTGGCTGGGTTCAACAAATAACTTCCGTATGAAAATATTTTAAAGTTAGTATGGCACCACAAGCATCCGGCACCAAGTCGAGTAAGTATTCATTACTGAATGATTATTATGATGATATGATCATAGGAACACTCTAGAACTTCTAGTTTTAGATGTTGAAAATCGTAGAGATTGAGACTATAGGATGTGTTTGCGAAAAACAACTTTATCTCATGAATATCATAAAATATCGTTAATAAACACTGAAACAGTTTTCTAATTCATAAAATTCGTAACCAGATTAAAACGAGTTAGTCAGTATGAGTGCTAGAGGACACGGACGTGGTAGACGTGGCTGTGGTAGAGGCCGAGGTGCTAGAGCTGTGTCTGCGGAATCGGAACATATTCTGGAAATGGATGCACCGGCATCACCAGCGTCAGAAAATGATTCACAAGAGAATAGGAGAGAAGATATTGCTCTGACACGAGCAATGTTGCGAGTCCTTGAAAGGGTCGCTGGAACTAGAGCTGGGCCAGCAGCTCGTGGGTCGATATCGGAGCGATTGAAATCAAGTGGTGCTGAGGTTTTCAGAGGTGTCTCAGGTGTAGCTCCAAATGTTGCTGAATATTGGCTTGAGGCAGTGGAGCGAATTATGGACGACCTATAGTGCACTGTAGAACCGAAACTAAGAGGAGCGGTGTCCTTGTTAAGGGACGAAGCATATCAATGGTGGCTTACTGTCCGAGAAGGCACTGAAGCTGCATTAGTTACTTGGGAATATTTCAAAGCTGCCTTTCAGGGGAAATATGTAGGAACAAGTTATGTGGATGCCCGGAGGAAGGAATTTCTGAATCTGGTTCAAGGAAATAAGACGGTTGCAGCGTATGAGGCTGAGTTTTTACGTTTGAGTCGCTATGCTCGGACAATAGTGCCAATGGATCATGAGCGTTGTGTACGCTTTGAGGATGGGTTGAATGATGAGTTGCGGGTTCTGATAGCCCCACAACAAGTTAGAACTTTTGCCACGCTTGTGGAGAAAGCCAAGATAGCCGAAGAGGCTAAGAGCTCAGAACGTCAGAATCGGGAAAGAGTTAGAGGCAAGAGAGATATAAAGTATTCGGATTCTTCAAAAAGGTTTCAGAAGAGGCATCGGAATGAGAGCCAGATCAAGGTAGAGCCCCTGTAGCTATTAATCAGAGTCGAAACTGTACTAAATGTGGGAAATGACATTCCGAAGAGTGCTGGAGGAAAACTGGTGCTTGTTATAAATGTGGTTCAATGGATCATCAATATAAGAATTGCCCTCGACGGATGGATACGACTCAGGAAGCTCGTAATCCTGATGCACAGTCGGCCAGAGGAACTCAGCAGCCACCGAGAGGCCGTGGACCAGGTCGTGGTGGTAATGGGGCTGGACGTGGTCAAGGTGCACCGGGTAGAGGCAATGGTTCTAGAGGTAACTTGGATGCAAGACAGCCAGGACTGGTCTATGTGGTTAGACGCCGCGAGGATGGCAATGCACCTGATGTGATAACTGGTATGTTCTTCATCTTTGATGTACCTGTTACTGCTTTGATAGATATTGGTTCTACCCACTCGTATGTTGCTAGTGCCATATCTGGAAACTTGAATCTAGAATCTAAAATTACAGATAGTGAGATGACGGTAATTAGTCCTTTAGGACAGTCGGTAATTGTTAATAAACTGTTTAGAGACGTGCCCTTAGAAATCCAAAGAGAAATATTTTTGGCGAATTTGATGGAATTGCCTTTCGGCGAGTTCGATCTCATTTTGGGCATGGATTGGTTGGTTAAGCACCGGGCCCATTTGGATTGTGCTGAAAAACGGATGTCAATAAGGACTTCGGATGATAAGGAAGTAGTAATGATAGGCGAACGAAGGAATTACTTGGCAAATGTGGTATCTGCGTTAAAGGCAGAAAAGTTGGTGCGGAAAGGGTATGGAGCATTCCTAGCTTTTATTAGCACTTTGGATGCCAAAGAGTTATCAGTGGATGATGTGAGAACGGTGAAGGAATTTCCAGATGTATTTCCCCAAGAACTTCCTGGTATACCTCTAGATCGGGAAGTAGAATTTGGTATTGAGCTTTTGCCCGGAACGGCTCCAGTGTCCATTGCTCCTTTTAGAATGGCACCGAAGGAGTTGGCGGAGCTTAAAGATCAAATTCAAGAATTGCTGGATCGGGGTTTTATTCGACCGAGTGTGTCTCCGTGGGGAGCATTAGTTTTGTTCGTTAAGAAGAAGGATGGGTCGATGCGTATGTGCATTGATTACAGGTAGTTGAATAAATTAACGATCAAGAATAGGTATCCTTTGCCTAGAATTGATGACCTGTTTGATCAATTGAAAGGAGCTTCAGTTTTCTCCAAAATTGATTTGAGATCGGGTTATCACCAACTTAAGGTGAAAGAAGCAGATATTCATAAGACAGCATTCCGAACTCGTTATGGACATTATGAGTTTTTGGTGATGCAATTTGGGTTGACCAATGCACCAGTTGCATTTATGGACATGATGAACCGGGTCTTTCAACCATATTTAGACCGGTTTGTGGTAGTGTTCATAGATGACATTTTGGTATATTCAAGGAATGAAGAGGAGCATGACTCGCATTTGCGTATAGTATTGCAGTTACTTCGTGATAAGCAACTTTATGCCAAATTCAGTAAATGTGAATTCTGGTTAAGGGAAGTGACTTTCTTGGGTCATGTGGTATCAGCTAAAGGAATAAGGGTGGATCCTCGGAAGATTGAGGCTGTACTGGATTGGAAACCACCAAAGTCAGTAGCTGAGATTCGGAGTTTCTTGGGTTTGGCTGGTTATTATAGACGCTTTGTTGAGGGGTTTTCGCTGATTGCTGCACCCCTAACTAAGCTGTTGCGGAAGGGAACACCGTATGTATGGACTGAAAAACAACAAGAGAGTTTTGAGAAATTGAAGAAGATTCTAACGGAAGCACCAGTTTTGATTCAACCTGAGGCTGGAAAAGAATTTATCGTCTACTGTGATGCGTCACTCACGGGTTTGGGTTGTGTGCTGATGCAAAATGGAAAGGTGGTGGCTTATGCTTCTCGTCAGTTGAGACTGCACGAAGTAAACTACCCTACTCATGACTTGGAGTTAGCTGCGGTAGTGTTTGCTCTAAAGATTTGGAGGCATTATCTCTACGGTGAGAAGTCTATCATCTATACGGATCACAAGAGTATTAAATATCTTCTTACTCAGAAGGAGTTAAACTTGAGACAAAGAAGATGGGTAGAACTGTTAAAGGATTATGATTTCTCAATCGAGTATCATCCTGGAAAGACTAATGTGGTAGCTGACGCGTTAAGTCGTAAGGTGGTATCTGATTTCAGAGCAGTGTTTGCTCATTTGAGTTTGTATGAGGATGGTAGTCTGTTAGCAGAACTTCAGGTGAAGCCTCTGTGGTTAGAACAAATCAAGGAAAAGCAGATATCAGATAAAAAGTTGGGACCCTTAATTCAGCAAGTTGAGAGTGGTGAAATAGGGGATTTTGGTATAAACATGAATGGAGTGCTGTGTTTTTGTGGAAGAGTTTGTATGCCTAAGGACTCAGATTTGAGGCAAATGATTCTACGGGAGGCGCATAGTAGTCCTTATGCTATGCACCCCAGAGGAAATAAGATGTATCGAGATCTCCGTGAACGGTTTTGGTGGCCAGGGTTGAAGCGTGAGATTTCTGAGTTTGTAGGAAAATGTTTGACTTGTCAACAAGTGAAGGTGGAGCATCAATTGCCGTCAGGTTTATTACAACTGGTAAAGATTCCCCTTTGGAAATGGGAGCGGATAACAATGGATTTTGTTAGTGGGTTGCCTTTAACACCTACTAAGAAAAATTTTGTTTGAGTAATAGTTGATCGATTGACGAAGACTGCTCATTTTCTACCAGTTCGTACGGATTACTCATTACAGAAGTTGGCTAAGCTGTATGTATCTGAAATCGTGAGGTTGCATGGGGTACCAGTGTCTATTATATCAGACAGGGATCCTAGGTTTACATCACGGTTTTGGAAAGCTCTGCATGAAGCTTTGGGAACAAAGTTAAACTTCAGTACGGCTTTTTATCCTCAGTCAGATGGTCAGTCGGAAAGAGTAATTCAGATATTGGAAGACATGTTAAGAGGTTGTGTAATTGACTTCAGAGGTAGTTGGGAGGATTTTCTACCGCTGGCAGAATTTGCATATAACAACAGCTATCAGTCTAGCATTCAGATGGCACCATACGAGGCATTGTATGGTCGAAGGTGTCGTACTCCTACTTGTTGGACTGAATTGGGCGAACGGCAGATGTTGGGTCTTGAGTTGATATCTGAGACGGAAGAAAAGGTAAAAGTTATTCGAGCACGGTTAAAGGAAGCTTCAGATAGACAGAAGTCGTATGCAGATCTGAAGCGTAAGGATATCGAGTTTGCTATGGGGGAGCAGGTCTTTCTGAAGGTCTCACCTTGGAAGAAGATTTTCAAATTTGGAAGGAAAGGCAAGTTGAGCCCTAGGTTTATTGGACCATATCGTGTGTTGAAGCGTGTTGGTCCAGTGGCCTATCAGCTTGAATTACCTCCAGAATTGAATCAGATTCATAATGTTTTCCATGTTTCCATGCTGAGGCGCTATAGATCGGATCTGTCTCACATAATACCGGTAGAAGAAGTGGAGTTGAGATCAGACTTATCTTTCGAGGAGGAACCAGTGGAAACCTTAGACCGAGATGTTAAGGTGCTAAGAAAAAAGACTGTGCCATTGGTCAAGGTTTTATGGCGTAATCACGGAGCGGAGGAAGCTACGTGGGAGCCTGAGGATGCAATTCGACAACAATATCCTCACCTCTTCTAATCAGGTAAATTTCGAGGACTAAATTTTCCTTTAGGGGAGTAGAATTGTAACATCCTAAAAATTTGAGTATCAATATGTTGCTTGTCTTTGGTGTTAGCTCGGGTATGATTTTATTATGTGCTAAATATAGTCTTGAGAAGGCTCGGGTTTACTTGGAATTAGAATAAATTTTAGTAAAGAGTACTTTAGTGTAGAGAAATCAGGTGACCTTGAAGTTAAGATAATTAAGTGATAAAAGATGGCATAAGATGAGCAATTGACAAAGTGGTGATGGCGCCATAAGTTGGACTTGAAGGGAGAGGTTTGAAACTCCTAGCATGCAAATTGGGAGCTTTTATTTTTGCTTTTTCCTAGCATGTGTCGGCCAAGCATCAATTATGGATAAGATGGACTAAATTTTTATGGTAAGGAGACTTAAGGTTATGGTAAGCATGAATTAAGGGATAGAATTGCTTGATTTTAGGGATAGGATTTCTTAAACTTTGGGAAAGTGGAGGATTACAAGGCATGTATCAATGTGGATGTTTTGGAAACTATTTCATGGCCATTTTGACCATGAACTTGGACGACATTATGGACAAAAGGGGGGAGCCGAAATTTGGTGGTTAGCTTGGGGTAGGATGGTAGCTTGTTAGAATTCTTTTGGTCATTTTTGTTTTGTTTGAAGACATTTTTTTTCCTCCATGCATCTTTTCCTTCCTTTGGTCGAATGTATTGGTAGAAGAAAACAACATTTGATTTATTTTTTTTGGTCATCTTTTTGACCATTTGGTCATTTCTTTGCTAATCATTCTAGTGTCTTTCTCCTAGTGCCGAAACTACCAAGACAAAAAGGCCATTCTTTTTCCTTCTCCTCCCCCATTGCCGAATGCACATTTCTCCTAAACTCAACTCTTTTCTTTCTCTTTTCTCTCTTAAAAACTGAATCATCATCATCATCTCCTTTTTTTATCCTATTATTTTCTTCTCAACTAAACTTTCTTCATTAATTTTTCTCTCATGGCCGAATGCTAGATTACTCCATTGCTGAACCATTTTCCTTTTCTTTGTTTATTCATAGCCGAATCTTCCATTATACATAAGTATTCTTCTTAATCATTTCTTTTTCAACCGTGGACAATAGGTAAGAGTTTCTTTTTAGTTTATGTTGGTTATTAGTTGCTTTGGCCGAATCTTAATGATGATAGGGAGAATCTCTTTGATCGAAATCATCGTTCATTCTCTTAAAAGTTTCCTTTTGTTATATTTTAGTGTGATATTGGAGGGCCGAAACTCAAGTGTTCGTAAGCATCATGAATCGTTAGAATCGATCTAAAGTGTTAAGGGGGCGTTATCGCTCGATTTACATATTGTGGAACAAGGATATTTGTGGTAAGCCAATTCCACCCTTAAAACTATTCGTCATAAATTCGGTATATTATTAGTCAGACTAATGATCTTTTGTCAATGGAGACAATCAAGATAGGGACGAAACGGGCGGTAAACAGTGTTTGGAAGAGGGGTGGTTCCGCTATTCCCTCTAAGTTTAAGCGAAGGGCTGTTTCGGGAATCCGAGATTTTCCACCGGGTTGTGGACGCTCATCCGAGGAGAATCAGTTGTTTGAAGTCGTTCGTACTCCCGAACCTTTGTTTGTTCGTGGATTTTCATCGGATAACGAACCAACAATAGGGGAGAAACCGCAAATAGAAGTGGTTCGAAATTTTGAGGGTAAAAGTCTAGATCGTTATTTCTCAGATTCGATTTGTAAATAAATTATAGTGTTCTAATTTATCGTGATGCGTTTAGGTATCAACGAGCGGGAAATTCTAGTTCTCACAGTAACCAGGTGTGTAACTTCACACTTATCTCGGGTTAGATACTATACCGTAAGTATTGGGATAAAATTGTAAAGATGGCAAAATCGGAAAATACGTAGTAATTAACACTTTTGTGTAAATACATGAAAACAGTTAAAGTCGTGAAATTTATGAAAAACTGCTAGATCGTTAAATGGGCCAAAAAACTGCTAGATCGTTAAATAGGCCGAAAAACTGCTAGATCGTTAAATAGGCCGAAAAACTGCTAGATCGTTAAATGGACCGAAAAACTACTTAGATTGCTAAATGGGCTAAATGCTATTTTGTCTTATGGGCCTAAATAAAAACTTGAAATATAGACTCACATGTATTATGGGCTTTCTGTTAAATTATCATATGGATATAGATTGTTATGCATACATGTTTGCATGGATTGAGATAATTGATGAAAAGAAGAAAGGCCTGTTGCCAAAAATCTTGTTCGGTGGCTCTGCCACAAATTTTTATGGCTTAATACCTCTAGTTCGGTGACTTTGTCACAATCTAGTTCGGTGGTGCACCACAATATTATTTAAAAATGGCTTTATGCCTACGTTTGGTGTGTTGGCGGGGTGGGTTGACTTGATCCCCATAGGTGTGTTGGTTGGTACGGGAGGTGTGTAGCGGATGGAAATTAGGTTTGGTTGGGAAATTTCATTTTACATGCATTTCATTTATTATATTGCTAAATCCGTAAATGGGCTGAAGCCCAAAATAATGTCTTGATGATCTGGCCCAATGAATACGGTAAGTGAGTTACACACTGAGTTCTGAGTAACTCACTCTGTTTAATTATCCATCTCAAGTAATGGCAATTGACGGAGGCTTGGGGTCGAGGATGACTTCGTGGAGGCCATACTGCGGATATGGGTTTTATAAACTATGAACTTTTATTAAGTGATTTCTTTTAATTACTATTTTGGGTATGATGTAATAAGGCCTTTATTAATATTTTTATGGATTTTTATGTGTGGATTGATTTAATTTGGTTTTAAGACACTTAATATGGGCTATTGTTAATTCTATAAGGTTTCATTTAAAATTTTGTTTTAAATATTTGAGATTCTTTAACTATTCTTGTTTTCAAATTCTTTTGAACTCTTTAAAAACTACTTTATGGTTTTTGACTAAATGATAAGATTTCAAACTAGTATTTCTTAAATTCATTGATTTAAATATTTTTCTTAATTTTTACTAAACTTCGTTTTCAAAAGGTTCTGTAGAACTGTTTACCTAAATCATTAAAGGATTAAATGGATGTTTGATCTGAGTGACAAACCAAATCTCGTCTTAACGCATAGACCTGGTTTGGGGTGTTACAAAAATGGTACTTTCAAAGAGGTGGAGGGTGGTGCATTGGCGATACCACCCTAGGATTCTGACAAAATTCAGTTAAAAAAAATAATAGTTTAGTAGTGGTGCGAAAGTGATAGGCAACACCACTTAGTCCATTCTGGTGTATACGCGGTATAAAAATACGGAAAGGGTATGGGGGTATGGTGCCTATCTGATAGGCGGCACCAGTGACCCCTATCTGGTAGGCAGCACTGGTGGTGCCTATCTGATAGGGGACACAAGTAGCATTTCTCCTCAGCTACCCCATCCGGCTCAATTTTAAAATATCAGTTAAAAAACAAAAAGCAGAACAAGAGAGAGAGAAGAAAAGAAAGAAAGAAAATGCATTTTTATTGTTATTGTTATTTTCAAATAGAATAGATTATGATAAGAAAAAATTATTTTGTTAGTATTATATAGTTTGTTTAGTGTTATTTTCATGTTTTGTTTTAACGTTATTTTGTTTATTGTGATTTGTTAGTAAGTTTTCTGTTTAGATTAATTATGTGTTTATTGTGAATGTTATGTTTTAAATTTTTTTTTATATATTTGAAAGTTTTTATGTTAGTAACTATTATAAAGTAATTGTTAGTTAGTGATAACAACAGGAAAAAATAGATAAATACTAAAAATATTTCTGTCATAGATATTGTTAGAAATGACAATAAATTTGATATTGTTATGTTTATGCTGTTCGAAATATTTTGAGAATTTTTGTTTATTTTTAATAGATTGAGTATTGAAGATGGATAATCAGTTTTTCGTATGCGTTTATTTCGATGGAATCATCTTGACAACAACCGTTGGATGTATATTTGAATGTCGGCAACAAATAGCAATGATATTTAATAGAAATGTCTCGTTCGATAATATGAAGGAAATGATTAGCGCAAAAATTATTAGACATTGTGGGAGAAGGATCTCGAAACTTTTCTACAAGTTTCCAGTTTCGACAGATCTCATCAAATTCACCGAAATGGAACTTGTAGACGATGAAGACATGGAGACAATGATCGCTCTTTATTGTGGGAATCGGAGTGACCTAAATGCACCGATTCACTTATTTGCTAAGTTAGTTGGTGTGGAGCCAACTAAAGATCTCGCTGCATATGGTGAAGAACATGGAGCTCAAGAACCGTGTATGGTGGCTTCAATATCGTACGTTGATAGTGAATCGACTATACGCGAGATCGATATCGATCTTAATGTTGCACTCGATATTGATGTGGTTGGTGATTATGGATACGATAGTAGTGATCCTTGTGATCAAGAGGTCGATAGTGATAGTGATCTCGATGTGGAAGAGGTCCCCGATGATATTGACGACGAATACGTGAATGACAATGGAAACATTAACGCGTCTTCAGTCGGGAACCAGATTCAACGTATTGTGATACACAATAATCCTGGGCCGCACATGTCGCACATAGACCCTGACATGGCGCACTGTAACATCCTAGATTAGGGGTTATGCGGTTAGTGCATAATCCATGTAAGAGAAGGCTTAGTATGTAGTTGGGAGTATTTTAAGGGTTTTGAGAATCCAACGATGTAGGAGGAAGTTTTGGAAAAATATTAGAATTTTAAGTCTAAAGGAGAAGCTAGGTGAATGAGGCCTTAAGGAAAATTTTAGGCGCTTTTGGACATGAAATTGGGCTTGGAAGAGTGGCTACAAGGCGCCACTTAAAGCCTTTGGGAATGACGCCACAAGCTTGGTGCAGGTCTTGAGTTCGAGTCGCGTGGGAAGCAAAATTTTTGAGGATTTTGTTTTATTTGTTTTAAACATTAAGATAGTGGATGGATGTGGGTTATTTAATTTATTTGAATAAGTGTGGATTATTTTATTTTAAGTGGGTAGATAATTGAGGATTTTGATTTATTTGTTTTAAATATTAAGATAGTGGATGGATGTGGGTTATTTAATTTATTTTGAATAAATGTGGATTATTTTATTTTAAGTGGGTAGATAATTGAGGATTTTGTTTTATTTGTTTTAAATATTAAGATAGTGGATGGATGTGGGTTATTTAATTTATTTGAATAAGTGTGGATTATTTTATTTTAAGTGGGTAGATAATTGAGGATTTTGTTTTTTTGTTTTAAATTTAAGATAGTGGATGGATGTGGGTTATTTTTTTTTGATAAGTGTGGATTTATTTTTATTTATTTTAGTGGGTAGATATTGGGGATTTTGTTTTATTTGTTTTAAATATTGAGATAGTGGATGAATGGGGGTTATTTTTTTTGAATAAGTGGGGATTTTTTTTTTCGTATAGAAGATAATGGTGCTTTCGTTTATTTATTTTAAATGGGATAATGGATATGTGATTATTTTTTTTGTTGGGTTTATTTTTTTTTGAATGAGAGGTATGGAGAGAGGGAAATAAGGGGATATGAATGGAGGGTGAACTAGTGGCCGAATTTGAGTAGTATATATAAGGGGGATCATCATTTGGAAATTCTTTTCTTCACTTATTTTCTCCTTTTACCGAATTCTCCTAGGCCTCTTCCATTCCTTTATTCTTCTTTCTTCAACTCCATACCTACTCCTCTTGATAGCCGAATATGCAGTTACCCTTTTTAAAAGCTTAGCCGAACCTTGTGGATAGCATTAAAGACGAACTTTTGATCACTTTGAACCTATTTGCTTCTTGGCCGAATCTACTTCTTTGTCTCAAGCTTCTTCCTTTTTATTGTTAGTCGAATCATCAAGTGGTATTATTCTCCTACACCTGTCGCTAGTTTGAGAAGCCGAAAGTGTCTTGGGTGGTAAGTATTTCTCCTTTAGAAGTCGGTTTTGGATTCTTTTCTTGAAAGGTGCCGAATCAAGGGATGGCCTTGGTTTCTAAGGGATGGCCGAATGTTCTTATTGCCATAATAAGTATTTCTTTTATGTAGCAACGTGAAGGAGCCTTAAGGGAGTCTCTTGGATTTGATTCAGCAAGGTAAGCCTATATGTACTATTCAGCCATAAGCTTTATTGGTTATTAAGTTAGCCGATTCTAACATTTGCTAGATGGGGATTTCGACAACTTCAGGAACAAGCCGACATTTCGGGATCTAGTTAGCAAGGTAAGTGATCTAGGACTTTCGGTCAAAGGCTATATCTTGGGTTTAAACGTGACCGATTTTTATTATGGTTATTTAGGGGGCAAGTCGACAGAAGTAGGGCAAGTATTCGGGATTGAGTAGACTGTGCCAAAAAGGTGCGTAGTTATCGCACTGTCTCTTGAATGTTTAAATGTGTTATTATATGTATGTATATGATGTGCATGGTAGCCGAATTAATGGCTAAAAGGGTGGATACCCATGGTGGGTAAGCGATTAAACAGGTCAGTACTTTATGACAATAAGTTTCCTATGGTATACGTATGAAATTGTGATAGCATGTGATGTATGCTTATTTTAATGATATTGTGGCATGACATATCTATGCATGGGATTTGGGATGAACAAAGAAGGAAAGGGTGTACATTGTGTACGTGGTCTAATGATAGCCTTGTGCTACATTAGCGCTTGATGGTAGCTATGTACTTCATCAAGGGAGGTGTTGGCTAGGTACCCATCTCGGTGGTTGATAGCTGTGTGCATCACCGTAGACTGATTGATATGTGGGATCACTTATGTGATCGGTGGCTTTGCCACGGCCTTGAGCAGCAGGTTTGCCAAGGTAAGATATGTGGGATCACTTGGTTGATCGGTGGATTAGCCACGGCCTTGGGCAGCGGGTCTGCCAAGGTAGGTGTGATGGATGGACATTAGGTTGGGATGGGCTTCATAATTGTATAATTTTATATGTATGGACTGTGTGGATATGGGCCAAGCCCATATGTGGAGACATGTGAAATAGCTATGCACTGAGTCTGTTTGACTCACCCAATATTTACCAACATTGCAGGTGATGCATAAGCTTGGACCGGGTTGGAGTGGATACGAGGTGGCCCATGCAGAAGACATTTCATCTATTTTATTCAGTTTATTATTAAGTACTTTTGTTTAAATCATTTATTGTAATAAGGCCCATTTAAAGTATTTGGGAATTTTATTTATGCTAAGGTGGATTGACATTTACATTATTATTTGGGAATGTTTTTATGTTTTACTTTTAACACCTCATACCATAAGAATTTTATATTAAAGTTTTTAATTCGGAATATTTTATAACAACTTAATTTTAATGGGCTTTTAAATACACAATGTTTTTCTAAAGACAATAAATTTATATGTTTTTCCTTCAAGTCAAAAAAATATTTTTCAAACATTTTCCGCAGTGGCATTTCAAATTCGGTCGTAGTGAATGGGCCGGGTTTGGGGTGTTACAGTTTGGTATCAGAGCCCGGTTCAAAACTCGACTTTGAGGTTTTGGGCCCGAAAACAGTTTTCAAAAATGGGCTTTTCAAAATATGGACTTTTATTTCAGGTTATTCTGGCATGGCACCTGTATCTCCGACCCGAAGTCCACCAGGTAAGTACCTTTGACTGCTGAAGTGATTTGTATGTGAATTATATGGGCATTATGGGGAAAGTAGATTAGTGAACTAGGATCTATTGAACCTAGGACTAGTCTACTCAAACACAAGTGCATAAGACTTAAGGACCATTAAACAAACCTGTGATTAAGTCGCCGAGTTAAGGTGTGGTAACTGTTGTGCGCATGTCTAGGAGTGGGTTCAGTAAGAGCTTGGTATTTAAGCAGTCCTAGCGACTCACCTCCTCTTTACTCGAATCCTACCTGGTGCATAGTAACGGTTCACCCTAACCAAGAGGACTTATTCACGGGCTAAACCTTTAACTAAAACCCGAAAGGGACTAGCCGTATTTTTTTTATGAAAACCCTAGTTCTAAAATCCTTAAATTACCCTTTTAATCGTAGCAAGAGATTATTGTGAAAATTTTTCCAAAATATTTTCGATTTCCAAAATTACCAAAATACCCCTAGTGGTAAGATTACAAAAATGCCCCTGGTTGAAAAATTACGAAAGTGCCCTTGGTTCATAAAATTACCATATTACCCTCGACTTTTATGAAAATATTCTTACTTTACAAAATACCAAAACCCTGTTTTGCGAAATGTTAAGATACCCTGATTTGGGAGATTTACTAAAATACCCCTGGCTTGGAATTTTTTTTACCATACTACCCTCGATTTCAATAAAATTTTCTTACTTTGCAAAAGTGTCCAAAAACTCTATTTTGCGAAAATTTAAAATACCCTAATCAGGAAAATTTACCAAATTACCCCTGGTTTACGAAATTACCAAAATACCCCGATTTCTGAAATTTCTGCAATACCTTGATTTGGAAAATCTTTCTTTCAAAATACCCAAGAGTTTGAAAAATTTCGAAATGACTTTTGTGATTTTCAAATTGACCCCGATTTATTACTAAAATACCCCTGTAGGACAAATGACGAATTTACCCTTGGGTGGGGAAATGGATGGAATGCTTAAGGAAGTGTCGTGGATGAACGAATGTGTCTTTATTGATGAATGTGAATGTGATTCTCTGAATTAGAATAGTGAACTTGAACTGAAACTTTGATTGATCGAAAGAATTACCTCTAAACACTTCTTATCATAAAACTGTTCGCGAGGTAATAAGTGGAACAAAAGTACTAATGCATAAAACTTCTTAACCAGATTAAATCGCGACGTTAGAAAAATGAGTTCTAGGGGGCGTGGTCGTCGTGGACGCGGTAGAGGCAGAATGGCTGTATCAGAACCCGCTAGATCGGGTCAAGGGTCTGAGAATGAGGTACCACCACCAGCTTTTGGTGTTGAGCAGCAAGATCAGACGGGGGATGATGCTGTATCGCAGGCAGTGCTGCGAGTTTTAGAGATGGTGGCTGGAGCAGGTGGAAATATGAGAGCTAAGAAGCCCGTACCCGAGCGACTCCGAGCTAATGGAGCTGAAGTGTTCCGTGGAGTATCTGGTGTGGCACCCAGTACGGCTGAGTATTGGTTGGAAGCGACGGAATGGATCATGGATGAGTTGGATCTGACCCCTAAGGAGAAAGTGAAAAGAATGGTGGCGCTGCTACGTGATGAAGCGTATCAATGGTGGCTCACAGTTCGGGATGGTGCCACAGCTGAGGATTTGACTTGGGAATATGTCAAGGCGGCTTATCAAAAGAAGTATATTGGTACCCATTATATTGATGCGCAAAGGAAGGCGTTTTTGGGCTGGTTCAAGGGAACAAGTCCGTGGCGGAATACGAGGCCGAATTCCTAAGGTTAAGTCGATATGCTCGAGGAGTGGTGGCTACGGAGCATGAGCGATGTGTCAGGTTTGAGGACGGACTAAGGGATGACCTGAGATTGTTGATAGCTCCACATCAGGAGCGAGAGTTTGTCGTGTTGGTAGAAAAGGCTAAGGTAGCTAAAGGGATTAAGGACTCTGTGAGACAGAACAGAGATAGGGATAGGAAACCGGGATAAGAGGAATTTTGGATCGTCAGAATCATCTGAGAGTCTTCAAAAAAGACGAGGGTTGAGAATTCTGCTCGTGTTTCTAAGCCAGCTACTGGAAATCCGGACCGTCCGTGTGCTCAGTGTGGAAGGTATCATGTTGGCGAGTGCTGGAACCGGAATCGGGAATGTTTTAGATGTAAGTCTAAGTCTCACTTGATTAAAGACTGTCCTCAGGATCCGAATAGGGCTCGGACAGCAGGCCAAGGTTATGTGCAGCCAGGCAGAGGTGGTCAGCAGGCGACAAGGGGTCGTGGTCTGAACCATGGAGAAAATGGTTCCGGCCGAGGTCGTGGAGCACCAAGTGGAGGTGCTGAAGGTTCTGATGCAAGGCAGCCAAGGTTGGTTTATGCAGTTGGCCGTCACGAGGAGGATGTGCCAGATGTGACAACGAGTACGATCCTTGGTTCTCGAATACCCTTATTTGCTTTGATTGTTATAGAGCTAGTTCGTTCTTATGTTGCTAGTGAAGTGTATGGAACCTTGAATGCGAATCTTGAGATGGTATCTAGGGAAAGGTGTTAGTTTTATTAAAATCAGAGTGCACAGCATAAGCGTAGTGTGGCGAGAAGAAGTTTATTTAACCAAGTAATTCCGAGGACGAAATTATTTTTAAGGGGGGTAGAACTGTAACATCCTAGATTAGGGGTTATGCGGTTAGTGCATAATCATGTAAGAGAAGGCTTAGTATGTAGTTGGGAGTGTTTTAAGGGTTTTGAGAATCCAACGATGTAGGAGGAAGTTTTGGAAAAATATTAGAATTTTAAGTCTAAAGGAGAAGCTAGGTGAATGGGCCTTAAGGAAAATTTTAGGCGCTTTGGACATGAATTGGGCTTGGAAGAGTGGCTACAAGGCGCCACTTAAAGCCTGGGAATGACGCCATAAGCTTGGTGCAGGTCTTGAGTTCGAGTCGCGTGGGAAGCAAATTTTTGAGGATTTTGTTTTATTTGTTTAAATATTAAAATAGTGGATGGATGTGGGTTATTTAATTTATTTTGAATAAGTGGGGATTATTTTATTTTAAGTGGGTAGATAATTGAGGATTTTGTTTATTTGTTTTAAATATTAAGATAGTGGATGGATGTGGGTTATTTAATTTATTTTGAATAAGTGGATTATTTTTTGGGTAGATAATTGGGATTTTTTTTTTTGTTTTAAATATTTAGTGGATGATGTGGGTTATTTAATTTATTTTGAATAAGTGTGGATTATTTTTTTTAAGTGGGTAGAGATATTGAGGATTTTGTTTTTTGTTTTAAATATTAAGATAGTGGATGGATGTGGGTTATTTAATTTATTTTGAATAAGTGTGGATTTATTTTTTTATTTTAAGTGGGTAGATAATTGGGGATTTTGTTTTATTTGTTTTAAATATGAGATAGTGGATGAATGGGGGTTATTAAATTTTTGAATAAGTGTGGATTTATTTTTATTTATTAAGTGGATAGATTTTTGGGGATTTTGTTTTCTTTGTTTGGGTAGATAATTGGGGATTTTTTTATTTTTTAATTGAGATAGTGGATGAATGGGGGTTATTTAAATTATTTTGAATAAGTGGGGATTATTTTATTTAGTCTAGATAGAAGATAATGGTGACTTTAGTTATTTTTTAAATGGGAAGCTCCTGGATAATGTGATAGATTATTTTTTTATGTTGGGTTTATTTAATTTATTTTGAATGAGAGGTATGGAGAGAATATAGGAAAGAAATAAGGGGATATGAATGGAGGGTGAACTAGTGGCCGAATTTAAGTAGTATATATAAGGGGGATCATCCTTTGGAAATTCTTTTCTTCAATTATTTTCTCCTTTTACCGAATTCTCCTAGTCCTCTTCCATTCCTTTATTCTTCTTTCTTCAACTCCATACCTACTCCTCTTGATAGCCGAATATGCAGCTACCCTTTTTAAAAGCTTAGCCGAACCTTGTGGAGAGCATTAAAGACGAACTTTTGATCACTTTGAACCTATTTGCTTCTTGGCCGAATCTACTTCTTTGTCTCAAGCTTCTTCCTTTTTATTGTTAGCCGAATCTTCAAGTGGTATTATTCTCCTACACCTGTCGCTAGTTTGAGAAGCCGAAAGTGTCTTGGGTGGTAAGTATTTCTCCTTTAGAAGTCGGTTTTGGATTCTTTTCTTGAAAGGTGCCGAATCAAGGGATGGCCTTGGTTTCTAAGGGATGGCCGAATGTTCTTATTGCCATAATAAGTATTTCTTTTATGTAGCAACGTGAAGGAGCCTTAAGGGAGTCTCTTGGATTTGATTCAGCAAGGTAAGCCTATATGTACTATTCGGCCATAAGCTTTATTGGTTATTAAGTTAGCCGATTCTAACATTTGCTAGATGGGGATTTCGACAACTTCAGGAACAAGCTGACATTTCGGGATCTAGTTAGCAAGGTAAGTGATCTAGGACTTTCGGTCAAAGGCTATATCTTGGGTTTAAACGTGACCGATTTTTATTATGGTTATTTAGGGGGCAAGTCGACAGAAGTAGGGCAAGTATTCGGGATTGAGTAGACTGTGCCAAAAAGGTGCGTAGTTATCGCACTGTCTCTTGAATGTTTAAATGTGTTATTATATGTATGTATATGATGTGCATGGTAGCCGAATTAATGGCTAAAAGGGTGGATACCCATGGTGGGTAAGCGATTAAACAGGTCAGTACTTTATGACAATAAGTTTCCTATGGTATACGTATGAAATTGTGATAGCATGTGATGTATGCTTATTTTAATGATATTGTGGCATGACATATCTATGCATGGGATTTGGGATGAACAAAGAAGGAAAGGGTGTACATTGTGTACGTGGTCTAATGATAGCCTTGTGCTACATTAGCGCTTGATGGTAGCTATGTGCTTCATCAAGGGAGGTGTTGGCTAGGTACCCATCTCGGCGGTTGATAGCTGTGTGCATCACCGTAGACTGATTGATATGTGGGATCACTTATGTGATCGGTGGCTTTGCCACGGCCTTGAGCAGCAGGTTTGCCAAGGTAAGATATGTGGGATCACTTGGTTGATCGATGGATTAGCCACGGCCTTGGGCAGCGGGTCTGCCAAGGTAGGTGTGATGGATGGACATTAGGTTGGGATGGGCTTCATAATTGCATAATTTTATATGTATGGACTGTGTGGATATGGGCCAAGCCCATATGTGGAGACATGTGAAATAGCTATGCACTGAGTCTGTTTGACTCACCCAATATTTACCAACATTGCAGGTGATGCATAAGCTTGGACCGGGTTGGAGTGGATACGAGGTGGCCCATGCAGAAGACATTTCATCTATTTTATTCAGTTTATTATTAAGTACTTTTGTTTAAATCATTTATTGTAATAAGACCCATTTAAAGTATTTGGGAATTTTATTTATGCTAAGGTGGATTGACATTTACATTATTATTTGGGAATGTTTTTATGTTTTAATTTTAACACCTCATACCATAAGAATTTTATATTAAAGTTTTTAATTCGGAATATTTTATAACAACTTAATTTTAATGGGCTTTTAAATACACAATGTTTTTCTAAAGACAATAAATTTATATGTTTTTCCTTCAAGTCAAAAAAATATTTTTCAAACGTTTTCCGCAGTGGCATTTCAAATTCGGTCGTAGTGAATGGGCCGGGTTTGGGGTGTTACACGCACATAGCCGAGTTTCTGGAGTACCCTAAATACTACCTGCTCACCTGCTGGCCGTAGATTCTGATCCTGAGGAGTTGTTCGTAGGCCAGAGATTCGAAAGTAAGGAACAGTGCGTATTTGCTATTAAGCAGTATAACATGAATATATCAGTGGACTACAAAGTCACAGTGTTTAAACCAACATTTTATATTGGGGAGTGTTGGAAGTCGGCGGATGATAAACCGTAATATATACATATTATAATCCCACATTTAGCATACTTTTGGATGATTTATTCCTTGAATTGTGGAATTTGGTGCTCCTAATCCTTTAATTTCATGTTTTATACTTAGGAAAGCACCGGAGGATAAAAAGAACGAGAAACGGGCCAAAAACGAAGTAAATGAGCCAAAATCAGAAATCGACACGGTCTGGGCCTGAGCCACATGGCCGTGCCTCTTTAACAGACCCGACCACGACCTAGATACGACTTACACGGGCGTGTGGCACGGGCGTGTCCCTGACGTGACCTATTTTAATTCTATTTGGAATAAGGTACGTAGAGGCAAAGAAAGCCATTCCAAAAGCCTATATAAACACCTTAGAGGCCAACCTTCACGGGGCGCCTAGTTAGGCCGAAGAGCTAAGCCAGAGAGGCCAGAATTGTGGGATTTACTCGAAGAAAGCCAGTTGATTCATCTCAAGAAGCCGGAGTTATACTCAAGACAAGGATCTTCCCTTCAATTCCTTCAGGGGGTTTTAGGGTTTTTCTTATGTTTTGTTTTATATTTTCTTATGAGATGTATTCTTTAATTATTATGAACTAAACCCCTCAAATACCTGAGGGGGATGAAACCTAAGACGAATCTTGTTATTGTTTTCTGAACTATATGATAAATACTTGATTTATTCTTAATTATATGTTCTTAATTCTTGTTTTGATATTTCAGGATGTTGATTCAAGTATTGATGTGCTTAGGCAGAGAAGGAATATTCCCTGTTTAAGAGTAAATCTAATATAATTAAGCGGAGTTGATCGCAACCCTAGAGATAGGATGATGAAAATCTGCCGGATTAGGGTCAAACCTAATATGGGAATCCATAGATCGAGTTAATGCAATTATAGGGGTTGTAATTAGAAAGAGATTTCAATTAATCAACCTAGGGTCAGATGTTAGTAGCCTCGATAGAGGTATTGATATAAATTAGGGAATCCTACGGATCAAGTCAAGTGAAAAAATCGTCTGGTTCAGAGTTAGATAACAAGTGAAGTCTAGGTGGATTCTTCCTCGGGTATTGTCTTAACCAATTGGTTTTTCCCACAAGTATTTCCCCAATTCTTTCTCTCTGTCTTAGCATCCTTAGCTTATTAGTTAGTTAAATTTAGATTAAATAACAAATTCCTTTAATTCTTAGGCTAAATAATAAAAAGAAAGTTAGTATTAGTACTTTTGGTTCCTTTGGGTTCGAAAATTCGATCTTGCCACTAAACTATACTACTGTTCGATAGGTGCACTTGCCTCAATCGTTGTCATAGTTAGTTTCTAGGCTCGATCATTCTTTATATAAATTTTTAAGACTCTGACACACGATCAAGTTTTTGGCGCCGTTGCCGAGGAACCAAAATATGAAGAACGCTCAATTTTTATTACTTTAGTCATATTTTATTTTTGCAATTAAATTTTATTTTTTTTCTAAATTTTCTTCTTTGCTTCTAGCAGGTATTCTAGTTTATGACTAGAAGAAATCCGTCAGGACCTCTACTCTACAACAGTGAAATTGAAAGCACAGTTCGCAGAAATCGAAGAGAGATAAGGCGTAACCTACAGTACATACAAGAAGAGCAAGAGAACAAAATTAACACTACCAAAGAGATGGCTGAAAATAATCCGCCACCTCCAGAGGTGGCTGAAAATCATGCTCCTCGAACCATGTATGATGAACAATTCGGTAAATTTCTTAAACTTTTAAAGAAATTACATATTAACTTACCGTTTCTTGAAGCTCTTTTACAGATGCTAGATTTAAAGAATTTTTTAAAAGAGCTTTTGACAAACAAGCGGAAGTTAGACGAGGAATCGCATGTGGAACTAAACGCAGTGTGCTTAGCAATGTTGCAAAATAAACTACCATGAAAATTAAAAGATCCAGGGAGTTTTACAATTTCATGCTTAATTGGTAGTTTATCTGTTGATAATGCTTTAGCTGATTTAGGGGCAAGCATAAATGTTATGCCTTATAGAATGTTTAAACAGCTAAGTCTAGGTAAACCCAAACAAAATAGGATGAGCATTCAATTGGCTAATAAAACTATTAGAATTCCTAGGGGTATAATTGAAGATGTACTTGTGAAAATTGATAAATTCGTATTCCCAGTAGACTTTGTCGTTTTAGACATGGATGAGGACAATAGTATCCCCTTAATTTTAGGAAGACCCTTTTTAGCAACTGCCAGGACTAAAATTGATGTCGACGCAGGTGAACTCATACTTTGTGTAGGTGACGAATCAATCAGTCTTCAGGCTCTTGACTCGGTTAGGACATCGAGTAATCAAGGTGAGAACATAAATTTTATTAATGACCATTCGGTTAAACCTTCTTTCCAAGAAACACCATAGAACTACACAACTGAGCCAGATCCTAGACCTCATAACAACAAAGAAATAACTCACGGGGAACAACGGCTTCAGATCGATGAACTAGACGAGTGGAAGCCACGTATTAAGGAGAAATAAGAACACACAAAGCAGAACCAACACCATTCCGTGGGACAAACAAATTTAAGATTGGAGATCAGGTATTGTTAAATAAGACAGACCCTCGAATATCTCCTCCTAACCTTCATGCAAACGAAGAAATCCCTTTTAAGGTGCTCAATGTTTTCCCATACGGAATAGTCGAGGTAATTAATCCTATATTCGGCACTTTTAAAGTAAACACTACTTGACTCAAACTGTATACCGATGATAGAACTGATAGCATGAGAAAGGATTTTCAACTCCTCAAACCACCCTGAGTGTGCAAATGAGAGGTAAGTCTAGCTTAAGACTTTAAACGAGTGCTTCCCGGGAGGCAACCCGAGTACTAACCCCATTAATTTTTACATTTTTTATTTTATTTTTGGCACCTAACTATAAACTAACCAAAGTGTAGGTTTCTCCACCCACACAGCCTCACACACAACCGTGGCCGTGGCTGTGTAGATACTACGGATTTTCGTACTAACATGGCAGAGATAGTACGAAACAGAACGGAAAAAAATATCTTCAAGCCACGACCCTCTACTGAAAGCCACTGCCGTGCGATGCAGCCGTGGTCAACACTGTTTTGTCAACACGGGCGTGGTGACCTGCACATGGGCGTGGGAGAAACGAACGAAGCACAACACGGCCGTGCGACATGGCCGTGTAACTCAACACACCCATAGTACACGGGCGTGGGGATGTACCAGATTTGAAATCTCTATTTAAAACACCCCTCTCCCCTTCTTACCTACTCCCCACTCCCCTTCTTCTTCCATGTCCTTTACACCCCATCTCCATTTTCATTTTCATTTGTTCTTCATCCCCCTAACTCTAGATCTAACCATATCCATGTCGAAGAAACGGAAGGATCCTAGCACAGTCTCCCTTTGTGAGATCGATCTACATAAGTTCACGTCGGGCGTTTCATTAACTCGATAGGACAAGGACCCTTGAGTCCATCTCATTTTTCTTTTTCATTTCTCTTCTCCTTTATTTTCTGTCTCTTTATCTTTCTTGTCTTTAATTTTTATTCTTACATTTTGTTTTCTTTGATTTAGGTTCTAAAGGCTGCTTGGGAATCACCGACCACGGCCTTAGAAATTACACCCACCTCGCTAACCATCTAACGATAAGGACTTTTCAGTCCATTAATCTTTTCTTTTAACTTTATTTTACTTTCTATTTTCTTTCTTTTTATCTTTATTTTCTTTAAATATATATTTAGTATATTTTGAATTATTCTTATTATTTCCTGGCTAATTCTTCATGAGCTTCTCAATTTCTTCATCTAACGAGAGATTGTCGGCAACCACCACACCACAACACTTCCAACTCAAGGAAGCCATCCAAATTTAGGAAGTTTCACCTCTTCCTATCTCTTAAATTTCATATATATCTTTGTACATTGAGGGCAATGTACATCTTACGTGTGGGGGGTGAATATTTATTTCGAGAAAGTTCCTAACTTTCTGCATTATCCTCAAATCCCTGAATGATATCTTGTCTTTAAGTAATTTTCTCATATTACTACTAGATGAAATTTCCTTTGATTCATGATTTTTATAGATATGTTTTGGAATAAGTCATTGATAATTGTGCAGTGATGATTTAAACTTTAGGAGACTAGAGAATCAAGCATGATGAGTCTGTTTTCAAAATAAAAAATTTGTTAGGTTGTCTACCTGAATCTAATTATTACCTTTAAGTGTGAAATTTACAAAGTTGATATCAAAACCCCATAATTTTTGTGAGATTTTGAGCCTTTTAGAGCATACATTCTTTCGTGCTCACTTTTTGATTATGAGTGTGTCAACGTTGATTTGTTATTCTAGAACTTGCTTCGATTATACATGTCAAGACCACATTATTGATTTGATATACTAAAATGATAAAGGCACTTAGGATTTAACCCATTCACTCCACTAAAAAGCTTACCCTCATAATTAACCCTTAGTAAACCCCTTTGATCCTAACAATCCTTTTTATTGACTTACCCATTAATATTACCCCAAAACCTATTTTGTATTTGTTATCACCATTCTTTCTTGACTCCCTTTTTGTCGAGATTTGATTTTGAACAGTTTCCTAACTATGTTCTATATTTCAGTTGTTAAAGTTCTTTCCTATTATTGATTTGTTCTTAAAAAAAATTGAAGTATATTCATTATTAGTTATATAATTAAGTGAGCTTTTACATTTAAATTTCATGTCTTGAAAAAGAAGCTCGTATTATTAGTTTCAAGTTTTCAATTGATGTTCATTTTTCTAGTTAGGTAAATTTTCAATTGAATCTCGATTCTAACTCTCTAATTCAGCCTTTATCCACACCGCAACCCCATTAGAACCCTTAAAAGACCTTTTGATCTATGTATCATTTCATTTCATAGTGGTGGAGATTTGATTTTCATGCAAGCCTATGGGATTAACTTTTCATGTTCGACCTTTGAGTGATTTGAGTGAATCTTTAGTGAGGATGCCAACTCTTGTCGATTTTGAAATAAAGGTAATCATTTAGATAAGGGGAAACACCTAATGTTTTCAGGCTATAAATGTATAACTTAGATTGTTTGAATCTTTAGGACCCTTTGAGTTAAATTATCAATGTTTGAATTACCTTTGAATTATGATGAAACACTATTGATGAATATTATGAATCAAGGAAGTTTATTTTAATTGTGAGATAAGAACTTTGCTTAAGGACAAGCAAATGCTTAAGTGTGGGGGTATTTGATAAACCGTAATAAACACATATTTTAATCCCACATTTAGCATACTTTTGGATGATTTATTCCTTGAATTGTGGAATTTGGTGCTCCTAATACTTTAATTTCATGTTTTATACTTAGGAAAGCATGGGAGGATGAAAAGAACGAGAAACGGACCAAAAACGGAGTAAATGGGCCAAACTACTAAATCGACATGGTCTGGGCCTATGCCACATGGCCGTGCCTCTTTAACAGACCCGACCACGGCCTAGATACGACTTACACGGGCGTGTCCCTGACGTGACCTGTTTTAATTCTATTCGGAATAGGGTACTTAGAGGCAAAGAAAGCCATTCCAAAAGCCTATATAAACACCCTAGAGGCCAACCTTCAAGAGGCGTCTAGTTAGGCTGAAGAGCTAAGCCAGAGAGGCCAAAATTGTGGAATTTACTCGAAGAAAGCCAGTTGATTCATCTCAAGAAGCCGGAGTTATACTCAAGACAAGGATCTTCCCTTCAATTCCTTCAGGGGGTTTTAGGGTTTTTCTTATGTTTTGTTTTATATTTTCTTCTGAGATGTATTCTTTTATTATTATGAACTAAACCCCTCAAATACCTGAGGGGGATGAAACCTAAGATGGATCTTGTTATTGTTTTCTGAACTATATGATAAATACTTGATTTGTTCTTAATTATATGTTCTTAATTCTTGTTTTGATATGTCAGGATATTGATTCAAGTATTGATGTGCTTAGGCAGAAGAGGAATATTCCCTGTTTAATAGTAGATCTAATATAACTAAGCGGAGTTGATCGCAACCCTAGAGATAAGATGACGAAAATCTACCGGATTAGGGTCAAACCTAATATGGGAATCCATAAATCGAGTTAATGCAATTCTAAGGGTGTTAATTAGAAAGAGATTTCAATTAATCAACGTAGGGTTAGATGTTAGTAGCCTCGAAAGAGGTATTAATATAAATTAGAGAATCCTACGGATCAAGTCAAGTGAAAAAATTGCCTAGTTTAGAGTTAGATAACAAGTGAAGTCTAAGTGGATTCTTCCTCGGGTATTGTCTTAACCTATTGGTTTTTCCCACAAGTATTTCCCCAATTCCTTCTCTGTGTCTTAGCATCCTTAGCTTAGTAGTTAGTTAAATTTAGATTAAATAACAAATTCCCTTAATTCTTAGGCTAAATAATAAAAAGAAAGTTAGTATTAGTACTTTTGGTTCCTTTGGGTTCGACAATCCGGTCTTGCCACTAAACTATACTACTGTTCGATAGGTGCACTTGCCTCAATCGTTGTCATAGTTAGTTTCTAGGCCCGATCATTCTTTATATAATTTTTTAAGACTCTGACACACGAATAGCGAAAGGCTGCAATTGGCGGATACGAGCTGCATTTATTCAGAATTCACAGATGTGGAAGATACAAAAATTTGTTGGGCCTCACACATACACATCAACACGTATGACAGAAGATCATCGAAAACTTGGTTCCAAAACTATCTATACGTGTATCAAGCCAATGGTGAAGGACATATTGACCATTAAAGTTTTGGTACTGATTGTCGAAATGCAGGCACAATTCCAGTATCGAGTATCATACTGAAAGGCGTGGATAACTAAACAAATGGCAATGGAGCAATTGTACGGGGATTTCGATGCGTCGTATAATGAGCTACAGAGATGGATAGCTGCTATGCGGGAGTACATATCGGGGACTGTCATTGAGTTACAGACACGACCTTATTATGGCTCAAATGACCAACTACAACCGGGAATAAAAATTTCCATCAGATATTACGCATTGTCCCACTGCAAGCTGTTTGTGCAAGTAGATGGGACCTGGCTATATGGAAAATATACACAGATTCTACTTCTTGCGGTTGCTCAAGAAGGCAACATTAACGTGCTCCCGATAACATTTGCCATCGTAGATAAGTTGAACATGGAATCGTGAGAATTCTTCCTCACCAACCTGCAGAGGTATGTTATTAGCAATGATAATATTTGCATCATCTTCGATAGAAGAAAAGGATTAATTACCGCCATTAGACATTCTGGTGTGCCATGGAGATCTGTTTACTGCATCTGGCACATCGCGGCTAACTTCCATCGAGATTATAAGAATGCAGACTGGAGGAGACAAGTTGTGAGAATGGGTAAAGGATAACCTTATCTTTTCTTAATACATATACAGCGCACGAGCTAGAGCTACACATTTTTCGCCAAATAATGACTCAACTTGAGAATGACATGGAGGGTCAAACGAAAACATCTCTTCGATAGTGGTTGGGTACCATGGAGCCGTGGAAATGGGCTCAAACTTTTGACGAGGGCTTTTGTTATGGTCAAATGACCACAAACTTGTTGGAAGGGATCAACGTTGTGTTGTTGAAAACACAACATCTTCCGATTTTATCTGTAACAGTCCAATTTCAGTAAAATTGAAACAGTGGTTTCGTGACCACAAATTCGAGCCGAAAAGATAATTTATTTTAATATTATTATATGATTAATGACATGATAGGAAGGTTATAGGAAAATTTTGAAAAGAAAATTTTATTGATTATGTGCTTAATTAGAGAAAGAACTAAATTGCATAAAATGTTAAAGTTGAATTCTATTAGCTATAAGAATTAAATAGCTATGGAATTCAAAACTTGAGGTCCTTATGTGGTAATTAGACCATTAAAGAAAAGTATGTAGATATTTTTGGTGAATCATCCATGGAAATTTAGAAAAGGTTAAAGACTAAATTGGAAATTGAATTAATTTAATTAATTAAAAGATGATAAAATAAATATCATCTTATTTTCTCATCATCTTCCCCAAATAATCTATGGAAGCCTTAGGAGAGAGAAAATGAACTTTTCAAGCTTAATTGGGTAAGTTTCCAAGTCCCGTTTTTAGTAATTTTTACATTTTTGGAATCGAGATAGTTTACTCTCTTTATTTTAGGGGTTATTTTGAAAAGTTATTAAAGTATGGAAATTGTGCCACGGATGTAAATGTTGAATTATAAAATTTATGGTAGAAAATGAAAAGTTTTTG
This sequence comes from Gossypium australe, assembly GCA_005393395.2. Lineage (NCBI taxonomy): Eukaryota > Viridiplantae > Streptophyta > Magnoliopsida > Malvales > Malvaceae > Gossypium > Gossypium australe. The sequence continues at coordinate 26,984,437 of CM016616.1, read as the reverse complement.
ATCGAGAAACAACTTTTACAAAGTAAATTTTGATGAAAACATGATTTAAGGACTAAATTGAAAACTTGGAAAATTCCATGGAAAATTTTGATATTTATGAAATATATGTGTTGAAATTGTATATTGAAATTTTGGTTAGGCTTCGAATAGGGAGTAAATTGCATGAATTTTATTTTCAGAGCGTAGGGACGAAATTGGAATTTATGAAAAGTTTAGGGGCAAAATAGTAATTTTTCCTAGAATGTAAATCAAGTTCAAATGAATATGAAATGTGAGAAATTGATGATTTAATTCATCTATATAGATCCGAAAAGATCAAATAAGGAGTTGGATCGAGGAAAGGAAAAAGTTTCAGATTAGTAGTTTTCAAACACAAACTAATATCAAGGTAAGTTCGTGTAACTTAAATGAGTATGAAATTATGTTAAATTGAATGTTATGTTTGAGTTATATGTGAATTATGTTTATGTAAATGATAAGAATGCAAGAAATGGATACATGTTTGAAATTGGATGAAAAGGGATTAAAGTCCGTTTGAACATTGGATTTCGATGGATAAATGTGATTTCCCGAAATTAATGAGGTCCTGCATTTGATGCTGATGGGATTTAGCTTGGACGAGTAATCCTTTGATCTCATTTTTCAAATGGATTTAGCCCGGACGGGTAATCCAGATCAAACTCTTTAGAGCATATGTCATAAAAAGGATTTAGCTTGGATTGGTAATCCTGACTAAGCTCTATTGAGTATACATTGAAGACAGGATTTAGCCTGGACTGGTAATCTTGTTGCATAGATGTGGCTCGAGAGTATGTTCTCTGAAATAGTGCCTGATGGGTACTACTGGACATGAATTGACGGATATATTGATTTGTACACTCTGTGTGTACTACCTGAGTAACCATTGAAAATCCAATGATTCAATGGATAAAATATTTGATATTATATGGGAAATCATGAGATGAAAGAAAAAAATGATTTGAAATGCTAGAGAGTTGTGGCATGATGAGCTCATCTATGCTTATTTGGTATTTACATGAGTTATTTAACTAATTTGTTTGATTGAGTGCATGTGATTGGGCAATTTGTCAAAAATATGGAAATCGTGTTATTGATTGAATATTATTAATGAATATGGACGGTAAGTTTAATTTCTGTTATACGAACTTACTAAGCATAAAATGCTTATTAGGTTTTCTTTTACCTCTTTTATAGTGCTAGAAAGCTTGGGAAGGTTGGAAATTGGTCGGAGCAATCATCACACTATCTACCCGTTGATTTTGGTATAAAAAGTAAACTAGTTTTGACATAATGGCATGTATAGGGTAAATTGACTAAATTATGGTTTGTAAATGATGGTTGTAATCTAGCCATTGGAATGGCTTGTAATGGTTGGTTTCGGTATTTTAAGGTTATGCTATAATAACTATTTTTGAAGTGAGAATGTTGAGTATGTATATCCAAGTTTTGCATGGCATTTTATAAACATGAATGTATATGATAATATATCATATTGGATGTTTGAATTGGGCTTGGAAATATGCTTGAATTGGTTGGTATATGTTGGTGTGATTTGGTGCAGATTAATAGTAAAATTTGGGTGAGAAATAAAGCTAGGAAATGGCTTTAATTTGTCCACACGAGTAGACACACGGCCTGGCATATGGGCATGTGGTTTGGCCGTGTGTCCCCTGTATCTTAAAATTTAGAAACAAAATGCTCAGAATTGAGGAAATGGCCAGAGACACGGGCGTATGTTTCAGTCGTTGAGAGACACGACCTCGAACACGAGTGTGTATCTTGGCCGTGTGAAAATTGCACCTATTTTATAAAAATTAAATTAACCACACGGGCGTGTGGCAGGCCGTGTGACACAAGTCAGAGAGTTATAAAGGGTAAGACATGGCCTGTAGCACGAGTGGGTCCCTAGACCACACGGGTGTGTGAGCTCTACACATTGGAAAAATTTTGACATTTTGCAAAAAATTTTCAGTGATCCTGAATTAGTCCCGATTTGTTTCTACTGTTCATATTGGGCCTCGAGGGTCCATTCAAGGGACATTATGGTTGATCTCATATATGAATAATATTTTAACTCAATTTATTTGAATTTATTCTGTTAACCCCGATAATGGTCTATAACCATGTTCTGGCGACAGATACGGGTTAGGGGTGTTACATTTATTGGTATCAAGCTACGGTTTAGCCGATTCTCGAATTAACGTAGCAAGTAAAAATTTAGCTATACATGCCATTATATAATATATGATAGTGTGATATCTCCTGACCAATTTTAAATGTATTTTCATATAGTATTATCTTCCAATCGAGCTAGAGCTGAATCTGAGAAAGCTGAGAGTACTACTCAAGCTTCCGTACAATGAGCTACAACTAGTAGTAGAAGGTCCGAATATGAGGGTCAAGGTGATCAGGAAAAAGCATATTTCTTTCAAATAATGAATGAATGGTTCACAAAATATATTAGAACAAACACTGCTATTCAGCAACCTCCCCCACCTGCTCCTCAACCAGTTCCTGAGATGCCATAGTGTACTGAACCTGATAGAATCAGAAAGGCTCCGGTAGATATAATCAGAAAATATAGAACAGAGGAATTCAGGGCTACTGTTGATGATGATCGAGGAAAGGCCGAGTTTTGGCTGGAAAATACTATTCGGGTTTTAAATGATTTATCTTGTATACCAGAGGAATGTCTGAAATGTGTAGTATCTTTACTGAAAGACACAACCTATCATTGGTGGAATACCATATCTTCTGTTACACCTAAAGAAAGTATTACATGGGAATTTTTTCAGACAGAATTTAGAAAGAAGTATATCAGTCAAAGATTTCTAGATTAGAAAAGAACAAAATTTTTAGAGCTCAAACAAAGAAACATGACAGTATCTGAATATGAACGAGAATTTGATCGGATGAGTAAATATGCCAGAGAATGGATCCAGGCTGAGTCTGATATGTGTAAACATTTTGAAGAAGGTTTAAATAAAGACATCAAATTGTTGATTGGTATCCTTGAATTAAGAGAATTTGCAATACTGGCTGATCGGACACATAAAGCTGAAGAATTGAGTCAAAAAAGAAACAAGCTGAAAGAGAAGCCCGGGTTTCTGGTAAAAGAATTATGGGTAAGTCCCAATCATCTGTTTCAAAGAAATCAAAGAAATTCTAGGATCATTTTACTTCGTATGTTGGATATTCTGGAAAAGAGCGAAGTTTTCAATGCTCTAACCCAAGGTCTTCATCCCCATCAGTAACAAGTGTTGGGAGTGTTGGTAATCCCAAACCAAAATGTAAACATTGTAATAAGTTTCATTTTGGGGAATGTCGTTTAAGAAGCGGGGCCTGTTATAAATTTGATTCATTTGATCATTTTCTGAGAGATTGTCTAGAAAGAGTTGAAAAAGATGTTGAATAGACTCCAAAGCCGAGTAATCCTGCCTCAAGAGGTAGACCGCCTCGATATTTTGGAAATGTCAGTGGTAGTCGAAGTGCTACAAAAGATTCGATAATTAAATCTAAGGCGCGAGCACCAGAAAGGACATATGCCATACGTGTGAGAGAACATGCCTCTGCACCAGACACCATAACTGGTACTTTTTTTTTCTTATTACTGTTATTACTACTCTGATTGATCCTGGTTCTACACATTCATATATATGCACAAACTTAGTGACTATTAAAAATTTGCCTGTGGAATTTACTGAATTTGTGGTTAAAGTTTCCAATCCCCTGGGTCAAAATGTTATGGTGGATAAAATCTGTAAAAATTTTCCCGTTGATGGTAAAGTGTTACTATTTTTCGGCTAATTTGATGTTACTACCTTTTGATGAATTTGATGTGATTTTGGGAAGGACTGGTTAACTCAGCATGATGCAGTGGTGAATTGTAAACAGAAATATATTGTGTTGAAATGTCAGAATGGTGAATTACTTCATGTTGAATCTGATAAATTGGATGGCTTATCTAATTTGATCTCAGCAGTTTCAGCTCAGAAATGTATCAGAAAAGGGTATGATGCTTATCTTGCGTATGTATTGGATACTAAAGTAACTGAGTCAAAGATTCGATTAGTGCCAGTTGTTTGTGAGTTTCCTGATGTGTTTCCGAAGGAATTACTTGGTTTACCACCAGTTAGAGAAGTAGAGTTTTCTATAGACCTTATGCTAAGAACAACTCCAATATTTATTGCTCCTTACAGAATGGCTCCTACTGAATTAAAAGAGTTGAAAACACAGTTGCAAGAATTGATTGACAGAGGCTTTGCTCGACTTAGTTTCTCACCTTGAGGTGCACTGGTCCTGTTTGTAAAGAATAAAGATGGATCTCTGAGATTATGCATTGATTACAGACAGCTCAATAAAGTCACAATAAAGAATAAGTATCCATTGCCTTGCATTGATGACATGTTTGATCAGTTGAAAGGTTCCACTCTATTTTCGAAGATTGATCTTCGTTCAGGATATTATCAGCTACGGGTAAAAGATTCAGATGTTCCAAAGACAGCTTTTAGAACCAGGTATGGGCACTATGAGTTTCTTGTGATGCCATTTGGATTGACTAATGCACCAGCAGTATTCATGGATTTAATTAATAGAATTTTTAGACCATACCAAGACAGGTTTATGGTAGTTTTTATTGATGATATTATGGTTTATTCCCAAGATGAAAATGAGCATGCTGAGCACTTGAGAATTGTGTTACAAACTCTATGTGAGAAACAACTATATGCCAAATTCAATAAATGTGAATTTTGGCTACGCGAAGTTGGTTTCCTTAGACATATTGCATCTGCTGAAGGTATCGGCGATTGCTAATTGGAAGCCACCGAATAATGTATCTGAGGTTAGAAGTTTTCTAGGGCTAGTTGGATATTATCGGAGGTTTGTTAAAGGATTTTCGATGATAGCTTCTCCAATGACCCGCCTGTTACAAAAAGATGTAAAGTTTGAGCGGACTGATAAATGCCAGCAGAGTTTGGACAGATTAGAGGCTTTATTAACGGAAGCACGTGTGTTAGTTCAACCAGAATCGGGTAAGGAATTTTTGATTTATAGTGATGCGTCATTGAATGGTTTAGGCTGCGTCTTGATGCAAGAAGGTAAAGTAATGGCCTATGCTTCAAGACAGCTAAAACCACATTAAAAGAATTACCCGATACATGATCTTGAATTAGCAGCCATTGTGTTTGCATTGAATATTTGGCGGCATTATCTTTTTGTTGAAAAATGTCATATATACACTGATCATAAAAGTTTAAAGTATTTGATGACACAGAAAGATTTGGACTTGAGACAACGCAGGTGGCTTGAATTATTGAAAGACTATGATCTTATTATTAACTATCATCCGGGAAAAGCTAATGAAGTTGCAGATGCTTTGAGTAGAAAATCTCTATTTGCTTTACGAGCAATGAATACTCAGTTGTCTTTATCTGATGATGGTTCAACCATGGCTGAGTTAATGGCTAGACCAACGTTTTTACAATAGATTTGTGAAGCTCAGAAAGATGATAATGAATTACAATATTAACGGTTACAATGTGAATTAAATTTTGATTCAGAATTTCAAATTGGTTCTGATGGTTGTTTGTTATTCAAAGGTAGAATGTGTGTATCGAAGAATTCAGAATTGGTACAGAAAATTTTATATGAAGCTCGTATTGGTAAAATGTCTGTTCATCCTGGTAGTAATAAAATGTACAATGATCTGAAAAGATGTACTGGTGGGCAGGAATGAAAAGGGATATTTCTAAATTTGTTCCAAATGTTTGATATGTTAGCAAGTAAAAGCTTAGCATCAGTTGCCTTCGAGACTGTTACACCTAGTTACTGTACCAGAGTGGAAATGGGAAAGAATTACTATGGACTTTGTATCAGGATTGCCCATGTCACCAAGGAAGAAAGATGCCATTTGGGTAATTGTTGATCAATTAACAAAGTCTGCACACTTTATACTAGTTCGTATGGATTTTTCCTTGGATAAATTGGTTGAGTTATATATTTCTGAGATTGTCAGATTACATGGGGTACCAGTTTCTATTATCTCTGATAAAGATCCCCGGTTTACATCCCGATTTTGGAATAAATTGTAAGAAGCATTGGGTACACAGTTGCATTTTAGCACTGCATTTCATCCTCAAATAGATGGCCAGTCCGAACGTGTTATACAAATTTTGAAAGATATGCTTCGATGTTGTGTACTTGAATTTGAAGGTAACTGGGAAAAATATTTTCCACTGGTAACAGCTATCAGTCCAGTATTAGAATGACACCGTATGAGGCTTTATATGGTCGAAAATGTAGAACTCCATTGTATTGGACAGAGCTAAGTGAGAAGAAAATACATAGAGTTGATTTAGTTCGGGAAACTGAAGAAAAGGTAAAGGTGATTCGAGATAGTTTAAAAGCAGCCTTAGATCATCAAAATTCTTACGCTGAAAGAAATAGAATTTTAGATTGGTGGTAATGTATTTCTGAAAGTATCACCTTGGAAGAAAGATCTCCAGTTTGGTTGAAAAGGGAAAATGAGTCCATGTTTCATTGGACCTTATGAGATTATTGAAAGAATTGGACCTGTTGCATATCGATTAGCATTACCACCGGAACTTGATAAAATCCATAATGTCTTTCATGTATCGATGTTGCGATGGTATTGATTGGATCCTTCACGTGCTATCTCTCCGAAAGAAGTTGAAATTCAGCCTGATATGACGTATAGTGAAGAACAGATTAAAATCTTAGCACGAGAGACAAAAGAGTTAAGAAATAAAAAGGTAGCGTTGGTAAAAGTTCTTTGGCAGAAACATGGTATAGAAGAAGCTACCTGGGAATCGAAGGATACCATGAGAAAGCAGTTCCCAAATCTCTTTACTAGTAAGATTTTCGAGGACAAAAATCCTTAACGGGGGAGAGTTGTAATAGCCTAATTTTAGTGAAATCGGAACAGTGGTTTCGTGACCACAAATTCGAGACGAAAAGATAAATTATTTTAATATTATTGTATGATTAGTGACATGATAGGAAGGTTATATGAAAATTTTGAAAAGAAAATTTTATTTATTATGTGTTTAATTAGAGAAAGGACTAAATTGCATAAAATGTTAAAGTTGAATTCTATTAGCTATAAGAATTAAATAGCTATGAAATTCAAAACTTGAGGTCCTTATATGGTAATTAGACCATTAAAGAAAAGTATGTAGATATTTTTGGTAAATCATCCATGGAAATTTAGAAAAGGGCAAGGACTAAATTGGAAATTGAATTAATTTAATTAATTAAAAGATGATAAAAGACATATCATCTTATTTTCTCATCATCTTCCCAAAATAATCTATAGAAGCCTTAGGAGAGAGAAAAGGAACTTTTCAAGCTTAATTGGGTATGTTTCCAAGTCTCTTTTTTTAGTAATTTTTTAATTTTTAGAATCGAAATAGTTTACTCTCTTTATTTTGGGGATTAATTTGAAAAGTTATTAAAGCATGGAAATTGTGCCATGGATGTAAATGCTAAATTTATGAAATTTATGATAGAAAATGAGAAGTTGTTGATAGATAAACAACTTTTACAAAGTAAATTTTGATGAAAACATGATTTAAGGACTAAATTGAAAACTTGGAAAATTCCATGGAAAATTCTAATTTTTATGAAATATATGTGCTGTAAATTGTTTATTGAAATTTCGGTTAGGCTTGGAATAGGGATTAAATTACATGAATTTTATTTTCCGAGCCTAGGGACAAAATTAGAATTTATAGAAAGTTTAGGGGCGAAATAGTAATTTTGCCTAAAATGCAAATCAGGTTCAAATGAATATGAAATGTGAGAAATTGATGATTAAAATCATTTATATAGATCCAAAAGATCAAATAAGGAGTTGGATCGAGGAAAGGAAAAAGTTTTAGATTAGTAGTTTTCAAACACAAACGAATATCAAGGTAAGTTCGTGTAACTTAAATGAGTATGAAATTATGTTGAATTGAATGTTATGTTTGTGTTATATGTAAATTATGTTTATCTAAATGATAAGAATGCAAGAAATATTTGAAATTGAATGAAAAGGGTCCGTTTGAACATTAGATTTTGACGGATAAATGTGATTTCCCGAAATGAATGAGGACTTGCATTTGTTGTTGATGGGATTTAGCTCGGATGAATAATCCTTTGACATCATTTCTGAAATGGATTTAGCCCGGACGGGTAATCCAGATCAAACTCTTTAGAGCATATGTCATAAAAAGGATTTAGCCTGGATTGGTAATCCTGACTAAGCTATTAAGTATATATTGGAGACAAGATTTAGCCTAGACTAGTAATCCTGTTGCATAGATGTGGCTCGAGAGTATGTTCTCTGAAATAGTGCCTGATGGGTACTACTGGACATGAATTGACGGATATACTGATTTGTACACTCTGTGTGTACTACCTGAGTAACCTTCGGAAATCCAATGATTCAATGGATAAAATATTTGACACTATATGGGAAATTATGAGATGAAAGAAAAAAATGATTTGAAATGTTAGAGAGTTGTGGCATGATGAGCTCATTTATTCTTATTTGGTATTTAAATGAGTTATTTAACTAATTTGTTTTATTGATTGCATGTGATTGGGCAATTTGTCAACAATATGGAAAGCATGTTATTGATTGAATATTATTGAATATGGACGGTAAGTTTAATTTCTGTTATACAAACTTACTAAGCATAAAATGCTTATTAGGTTTTTTTTTCCTTATTTTATAGTACTGGAAAGCCCGAGAAGGTTGGAAATTCGTCGAAGCAATCATTACACTATCTATTTGTTGATTTTGGTATAAAAAGTAAACTAGTTTTGACATAATGGCATGTATAGGGTAAATTGACTAAATTATGGCTTGTAAATGATGGTTGTAATCTAGCCACTGGAATGGCTAGTAATGGTTGGTTTTGGTATTTTAAGGTTATGCTATAATAACTGTTTTTGAAGTGAGAATGTTTAGTATGTATATCTAAGTTTTGCATGGAATTTTATAAACATGAATGTATATGATAATATATCATATTGGATGTTGGAATTTGGCTTGGAAATATGCTTGAATTGGTTGGTATATGTTGGTGTGATTTGGTGCAGATTAATAGGAAAAATTGGGTGAGAAATAAAGCTAGGAAATGGCTTTATTTTGTCCACACGAGTAGACAAACGGCCTAGCATATGGGCGTGTGGTTTGGCTGTGTGTCCCCTGTATCTTAAAATTTAGAAACAGAATGCTCAGAATTGAGCAAACGGCCAGAGACACGGGCGTATGTTTCAGCCGTGTAAGAGACACGGCCTCGAACACGAGTGTGTATCCTGGCCGTGTGAAAACTGTACATATTTTTTGAAAATTAAATTAACCACACGGGCGTGTGGCAGGCCGTGTGACACATGTCAGAGAGTTATAAGGGGTAAGACACGGCCTGTAGCATGGGTGTGTGAGCTCTACACATTGGAAAAATTTTGACATTTCGCGAAAAATTTTCAGTGATCCTGAATTAGTCCCGATTTGTTTCTACTGTTCATATTGGGCCTCGAGGATCCATTTAAGGGACATTATGGTTGATCTCAATATGAATAATATTTTAACTCGATTTATCTAAAATTATTCTGTTAACCCCAGTAATGCTCCGTAACCTTGTTCTGGCAACAGATATGGGTTAGTGGTGTTACATCATCTGTCGTCTCGGCTACATTCTATAGGTTGCCTACCTTGATACCAAGAATGGTTCAGCAACAAATCAACCAGATGGAGGCGGGACACGTGTTTGTCGAAGATGTCAGGGATGCTAGGCTTGCAAACCATCAGATGGCGAGGTCGATGAATGTAGAAATATATTCACGACGTCTTGAAATGTTTCAAGTTACGGAGACAATCAGTCGTCGACCCGGTATACCACCTAGGTCCTATGGAGTTGATCTCCGAAATAGACGTGCGATTGCAGGAGGTTCCAAACACTTCATTATCCATGTGCGCATGTGCTAAAGTCTCGCTCAATGTTGAACAATTTGTTGATGATTTGTACACCCTTGAGCACACGTTGCGTGTCTGGGAGAATAAGTTTCCCGTCCTGTCTGACTTGTCTACGTGGGAGGTGCCTCCGACCACTTTCGAGCTTGTCCCAGACAAATGGTTGCAAGGAATCGGAAAGGTCGTCCGTAATCATCCAGAATCCAGAATGAAATGGAAATTAGGAAGAAATCCGACGGTAAGTGTTGTGGATTATGCAAATTAGCTGGTCATAATCGAAGTAAATGCCCGCAGCGAAACTACTATATTGGGCAATAGTCACGAACAGGTAGGAGTTGAGCTTATGTAATCCAATGTACCTAATTTATATTACAAAGTTTGTTCCAATTTTTAATGTTGTAATGTATTTAATTTATATAAAAAAATTTATATTACAAAGTTTGCTCCAATTTTTAATGTTGTAATGTATTTAATATATATAGCAAAATTTACAGTACAAAGCTTGTTCCAATTTTTAATATTGTAATATATTTAATTTTTATTATAAAATTTATATTACAAAGTTTATTCCATGTTTTAGTGTTGTAATGTTGTAATGTTGCAATGTTGCAATTAATCTAATTTATGACCACAAAGTTTGTTCCATGTTTTAATGTTGCAATTAATCTAATTAAATAAATCCAAAATTGTCTTTTTCTTGATTTATATTTTTTTAGAATAAAAAAAGAACAAACTTTGAAATATTTAAAATGCAAGAAACCCCTAAAATTGATGGTTTGATGGTGTGGTCTTAGGGGTATATTTCTGCGGGGGTCGACGTTCACGTTGTGGGTGATCGCGGCGATCAACATCCTCTTCAGTCGCAGGAGGGGGCGTGTGAAACATGGAAGAAAAATCATATGCCCGGAACGCCATCGATGAACTTGAGCCGGAAGGAGTGCTGTACTGTAGTGGATACGACCTAGAATGAGTGGAGTAATGCGGAGGATACGGGCCGAGAGGAGTGCTGCGGTGGTACTGGACTAAAGATATCAAACCCGAAATGATATTCGTGTCCTGACGAGCCTGCGAAATAGTCATTGACCCATAACTCCGGATGATAAGAACTATCAGCGGAATGTGTATGCGACCGCTCAAGCTCTGGCTCTAGCTCAGCATCTATATCGCGCATTGGGTTGTATGCCCCAAGTCGATGCATGTCCGGGGTGTAACACCCCTTACCCATGTCCGACACCGGAACTGGAAACGAGGCATTACTATCCTTGCCCTTACTTAAACATGTATTAACGGGTTATAAAATTTCGTTTCAATTTAAAAACTTTCCTTTCCTAGTCATAACATTCATCTCATGGGCCTACGAGGCCATAAACATACATCCAGAAGGTTTCGAAGTTCAATCGGAAACTTTTACCCTCTTTGAAATTTTTTGTCTAAACAGTGGTAACACACCCTTGTCGGCAAGCCGTGTGGTCTCATCCGCCCATGTCCCTAACTCGTGTACAATTTATTTTTATTGCAAACCTTCAGGGGTTTTTACACGGCTTAACACACGCCCGTGTCAATGGCCCGTGTCCTTCACACGGCCTAGTCATGCCCGCGTCCTCACCCGTGTGAAAAATTAGGGGTATTCTGTTTATGACGTCAGCAACCCCTTAAGGAGCACACAGCCTAGGCACACGCCCATGTGGCTAGCCCGTGGTCGGCACTGACTTAAAACACTAACATGCAGGGGACACAAGACCTGTTAACACACCCGTATAGGTTGACCGTGTGTCACACACGGCCTAGACGCACGCCTGTGTGCCTATCCGTGTAGAGACTTAAAGGTTATTTTCCAAGCCAATTGCAACCCTAAAATCAAGATCATTCATATACTCAATCCAACCACTCAAATACTTCATCAAAAACATGAACATTAATGCATAATTCATCATCAATTGATGCATAAACTTAGTAAATATTGGCCAATCTCTTTAGCCATATACAAAAAGAATAATAACCTTAATAGCCAACACTTTGGCCCCTCATAGAACTTACATCAAGATGAAATAATTCCTATACAAACCATACTAAATAAGAACTTGGCTATACCAAAATAGTGATTGATAATGTGCTCCGAGCTCTGACGTCAAAGATCCCCGAACTAGCTTGGCAAAACTACAAGGAAGAAGGAAATGAAAGAAGTAAGCATATAGCTTAGTAAGTTTGCATGAAATTCATATAGCAATTATATTTGCTTAATATAACTCATCCATCAAAAGACAAATACAACATGAGTCTCAAGTGTTTGGGCTTACTTACTCATCACATGTTACACTATAATTACATGCTTGTAATGTACTCATGGTACCTATATCACTTAATCACATGAATTAGTATATTTTGCTAATATAAACATAAACTCAATCTTCATCTTCCTTAACTTGAACAAAGCTCTTTAACAACTTTGAACTACGTAGCTTATTACCATCTTTACTTATTTAGCTTTCTTGTTACCTCTTTCAGACTTGGCTCTTTTGCCCGATGAATTACCCGGAATAACTGAGGTTACTCAATCTCATCAAACATGTATCTCGATGCCAATGCCATGTCCCAGACATGGTCTTACATGGGATCGTCTCATGATGCCAATGTCATATCCCAGATATGGTCTTACATGGGATCCCTTAACTTGATATCGATGCCATGTCCTAGACATGGTCTTACACGGGATCTTTCTTTGTATGTTGTCGATGCCATGTCCCAAACCTGGTCTTACACGAGACCTTCCTTGTTCGGTGCTAACGCCATGTCCCAGACATAGTCTTACACGAAACCTACATTCCTTGGGTGCCGATGCCATGTCTTGACATGGTCTTACACGGATTTTCCTTGTTTCATACCATGATATTAGTATTCCTCATTATTTTGAGTCTTCAACCGGAACTTCCTCTTACATACTCTCAATCACTTTCTTATCAATATATCATTAATCATAACTTCATGAAAATAGTGTATATTATACAACATAATAAGAAATTTATTGAAAATACATGTGAAACCTTAAATTCATACAAACTTACCTCGGTATTCAAAATGTATGTAGATATGCAATTTAGTCCTCGACTTTGTTCTTGCCTCGGTTTTGATCCAGGTTTCATATCTCTTGATCTATAATAACAATTTAGCTCATTTTAATCATCACATTAATAAAAGCATTTTCGATAATCATGCTTTGGCAAAATTACTATTTTGCCCCTAGACTTTGGCAAAATGACCATTTTGCCCCTAGGCTCGGAAATAAATTCTAATCACATCTCTACCTTCAACAAGCCTAGGTGAACATTTAATACTCTTGTAGCTATCATCAAAACTCAACATTTCATATAATTACTACAAGTTTTTAACCTTTTCATCAAGGTCCAATTAGGTGTTTTCAAGACAACACCTTTCACAAAAGTTGTTCATCTAACAACTAAGACTCAATTTCTTCCACAAAAATGCATCAAATAATAATGATAGCTCTAATGGAAAAACTCTAAAATTTTCACCATATTGCACAATAGTCCCCTCATTTGAAAGCTTAAGCTTTAGGGGTCTCAAAAGTACAATTATTATCAAGAAAGATCATCAGAATCACTTACTAGAATGGAGGAGAGCTTGCTGACAATTTTGAGCTTTCAAACCTCTATTTTTCTTGCTAAAATCGATGGAGAAAGATGGAGTGAAAGATGATATCTTTTCTTTTCTTATTTTAATATTAAACTAGCAATTAGTCCACCAAACATCACCAACTTTGACCAACTTGGTCAATTCTTGTCCCCTATGGCTGGCCAAGCATATATTGGGGGTCTAATTTCCTTTTAAAGACCACCAATTTACATTCTAAGGCTATTTGGTACCTTTAGCTTATAAAATGGGACTTTCGCACTTTATGCGATTTTGTCCTTTTTCGTGATTAAGCAAGAAATCGCTTACGCCCGTATGACGACGTATGACGACGTTAATCTGGTTCAGTATGACGACATTCGGCACTTACGCCCGTATAAGGCCTCATAAGGCGCCATCTTTAAACTTGATTGAAAACTATTATTGTAGGCAAATTCTACCAATGGAAGGTACTTTTCCCAACTACCTTGGAACTCAAGAACACAGCACCGGAGCATATCCTCGAGTACTTGTATTAATCTTTCTGACTGACCGTCGGTTTAGGGATGGAAAGTTATACTAAAACTCAGTTTTGTACCCAAATCCTCCTGTAACTTTTTCCAAAATATGGATGTGAATCTCAGATCCCTATCCGATATACTCAACAAAGGCACTCCATGATGCCTTACTATCTCGGAAATATACAAGTTTGCCAACTTGTCAAGTGAGTAGTCAACTCGCATAGGTATAAAATGGGCTGACTTCGTAAGTCTATCGACCATAACCCACACGGCATCTTTCTTGCTCTGTGTCAACAACAAACCTGTTACAAAATCCATAGTAATACGGTCCCATTTCCACTCGGGAACCATGATGGTTGAAGCAGACTTGAAGGTACTTGGTGTTCCGCTTTCACTTGTTGGCAAATTAAACATTTCAACACAAACTCTGACATATCCTTCTTCATACTCGGCCACCAATACCGTTGCTTCAAGTCATTATACATCTTGGTGCTACTTGGATGTACAGATAAACATCCGCTATGTGCCTCATGCAAAATCCTCCGAATAAGCTCATCATTCCTCGGTACACAAACTCTGTCTCTGAACATCAGACATCCATCGGAATTAACTCGAAAATCAGGCTCAACACCTGACTCACACTGAGCTCTCTTGACTTGTAAGTCACTGTCACTTCTCTGAGCCTCATAAATCTCTTGAAGAAACATCGGTTTAGCCCTCAACTCGGCTAGAATGGAACCATCTTCTGTCAAGGTCACCCGCGTATTCAAAACCCTTAATGCAAATAGGGACTTTCTACTCAAAGCATCGGCGACTACATTCGCCTTACCCAGATGTTAATCAATAACCAACTCATAATATTTTATCAACTCTAACCATCTTCGCTGCCTCAAGTTCAACTCCTTTTGAGTCATCAAGTACTTTAAACTTTTATGGTCGGTATCCGACATCTTTCACCATACAAATGGTGTCTCCAAATCTTCAGTGCAAAAACTATGGCAGCCAACTCCAAGCCATGCGTCGGATAGTTTTTCTCATGAGGCTTTAGCTGTCTGGAGGCATATGCTATCACCTGGCCTTCTTGTATAAGTACACAGCCTAATCCGTTTAAGGAAGCATCGCTATAAATCACGAATTCTTTTCTCGACTCGGGTTGCAATAGGACTGGAGCCTCTGTCAACATTGCCTTCAATTTCTTAAAACTCTGTTGGCATTTTTCCGTCTAGTCAAACTTTACACTTTTCTGTAACAATTTTGTCATTGGGGTCGCTATCATGGAAAACCCCTTGACAAACCGCCTGTAGTAGCTAGCTAGGCCTAGAAAACTTCTAACTTCAGATACATTTTTCAGCGATTTCTAATCCACAATAGTCGATATCTTACTTGGGTCAACTCGGACTCCATCTCCCGAGACAATATGTCCCAGAAATCCAACTTCCTTAAGCCAAAACCCACATTTGCTAAACTTGGCGTACAACTGATTATCCCGCAAAATCTGTAAAACTGTCATTAAGTGTTCGACATGCTCACTTTCATCCCGGGAATATATCAGTATATCATCAATAAAAACAACAACAAACTTGTCTAGGTATGGCCGAAAAATGCAGTTCATTAAATCCATGAACACCGCAGGAGCATTTATCAAACCGAAGGGCATAACTAAAAATTCAAAGTGCCCATACCTCGTTCGAAAAGTCATCTTAGGCACATCTGAGTCTTTTACTCTCAACTGATAGTAACCTGACCTCAAGTCTATCTTGGAGAACACAATGGCTCCCTTCAATTGATCGAACAAACCGTCGATTATTGGCAATGGGTACTTGTTCTTTATTGTTACTTTGTTAAGCTGTAGGTAGTCTATGCACAGTCTCATAGAGCCATCTTTCTTTTTCACAAATAATACTGGAGCACCCCATGGAGAACAACTCAGCCTAGCGAAACCTTTGTCTGTTAAATCTTGCAACTGTGCCTTTAATTCTTTCAACTCAGTTGGAGCCATCCTGTAAGGAGCAATCAAAATCGGCACAGTACCGGAAGGTAACTCGATGCCAAACTCAACCTCTCTAACCTGAGGCAATCCTGGCAATTCCTCGAGAACAACATCTGAGTACTTACATACTATCAGCACTGCCTCAATCTTTAACTCAGTTTCTTTGGCATTCATCACAAAGGCAAGATACTCCTCATACCTTTTTCTTATATATCTCTGAGTCGTCACGTGAGAGATCACTACCGGTGACTTATCTTGCTCATCTAATTCAATATGAAGGGTATCCCCATTTTCACATCTCAACTCAATATATTTCTTTCCACAATTTACTATCACATCTTGAGTGGTTAACCAATCCATACCAAGAATAATATCAAATTCATCAAATGGTAATAGCATGAGGTTGGCCTTAAAGTAATGACCTCTAATCATCAAGGGACAATCTTTGCATACTTTATCAACTAGCACACTTTTGCCTAGTGGATTAGACACCTTAATCACCAAAATTTGTGGACTCTACGGGCATACTCATACTAGATACTAATTTCATGTAAATGTATGAGTGGGTGGATCCGAGATCTATTAAAGCAATAAATTTAGTATCATGAAGAGAGAAGGTACCTGTAATAACATCAGGAGAAGATGCTTCTTCGCGAGCGTGAATAACATAAGTCCTTACAGGCGCCCTACCCTCGGGTCTCGCAGCCTGCTCTCTGAGGTTACCTTTACTGCTCGCCCCGCTTCTGGGGTTCCTCTGTGGTCTTCCTCTAACACTGTTCCCGAATCTCGCATTCTGAGTTTTCTCTTCCTTCATCATCTCAGGACATTCTTTTATAAAGTGGTCTTGGGAACTAGACTTGAAACAATCATTTTCATGTGCTCGGCATTCACTGTGGTGACGTCTACCGCATTGTGGGCATTCCGGTCTATTTGATCGAACCCAACACTAGCGATTGAAGTAGTCTGGGCCTTATTCGCCGAAGACTGCTTACCCTTGCTTCTACTTGAAAATCCGGCAGAAGTAGCGGATTGAGTGGAGGAGTCTCTTGATTTCTTGGACGAGGATTGGAATGACTTACTCCACTGTCTCTTTCTTGAGTCACGAGACTCCATTTCAGCTTTTTTTTCTCTTTAACTAGTTCTTCGGCTTTACAAGCCCAATCCACCAACACAACAAATTCTTTCAACTCTAGAACAGCAACAAACAATTTAATGTCTTCATTTAATCCGTCTTCAAATCTTTTGCACATGATGGCTTCAGTGGATACACATTCTCGAGTGTATTTACTGAGTCTTACAAACTCTCGCTCATACTCAGTTACTGACATTTTTCCTTGCTTAAGCTCCAGGAATTCTTTTCTCTTCTGGTCGATAAATCTTTGGCTGACGTACTTCTTTCTGAATTCTTCTTCGAAAAACTCCCATGTGACCCTTTCTCTTGGCACCACCGACACAAGGGTATTCCACCATTGATAAGCGGAATCTCTCAGAAGTGAAACAACACATTTCATGCACTCTTCAGGTGTGCACGACAACTTATCAAATACCCTGATGGTATTTTCAAGCCAGAACTCCGCTCTTTCCGGATCATCATCTTTACTAGCCCGAAATTCCTCATCTCCTTGTTTCCGAATTCAATCAATCGGAGGTTTTTCTCTTCTTACCACTCCTACCACTTGAGGAGCTACAGGGGTAGGCTGAGGAATAGGTGGGGGTGGAGGGGGTTGTGCATTCGGGTTCGCACGAATGAACTTTGTGTACCATGTATTCATCATGTGGAGGAAGGCTTCTCTAGCCTCTTCTCCTCCTCTCTAACTCACCTTTGTGGTTCTATTATCATCCTCATTCGGCACCGTTCCCTCAATGGGAGCTGGCGCGTCACTTTCTACATCATTCGTCACAGCTCTTTTGGGATCTATTTACTATATATAAAACACAATTTAAGTCGCCAGGAGTCATCACACTATCATAAAAAAATGCTCTTGTGTATGGCACGTATAATTAAACTCATGCTTACGCTACGTTAGTCCTAGAATTGACTAAATCGTAGCTCTGATACCACTAAATGTAACACCCCTTACCCGTGTCTGACACCGGGACCGAAAACGAAGCATTATTATCCTTGCCCTTACTTAAACATGTATTAACGGGCTATAAAATTCCGTTTTGATTTACAAACTTTCCTTTCTTAGTCATAACATTCATCTCATTGGCCTACGAGGCCATAAACATACATCCAGAAGGTTTCAGAGTAAAACTGAAAACTTTTACCCTCTTTGAAAATTTTTGTCTAAACAGTGGTCACACGCCCGTATGGGCAGGCCGTGTGGTCTCACACGCCCATGTCCCTAACTCTTGTACAATTTATTTTTATTGCAAACCTACAGGGGTTTTCATACGGCTTAACACACGCCTGTGTCAATGGCCCGTGTCCTTCACACGGCCTGGACACCCCCATGTCTTCACTGTGAAAAATTAGGGGTATTCTGTTTATGACGTCAATAACCCCTTAAGGAGCACACAACCTAGGCACAAGCCCGTGTGGCTAGCCCGTGGTCGACACTGACTTAAAATGCTAACATGCAGGGTTGACCGTGTGTCACACACAGCCTAGACGCACGCCCGTGTGCCTACCCGTGTGGACACTTAAAGGCTATTTTCCAAGCCAATTGCCACCCTAAAATCAAGATCATTCATATGCTCAATCCAACCACTCAAATACTTCATCAAAAACATGAACAGTAATGCATAACTCATCATCAATTGATGCATAAACTTAGTAAATATTGGCCAATCTCTTTAGCCATATACAAAAAGAATAATAACCTTAATAGCCAACACTTTGGCCCCTCTTAGAACTTACATCAAGATGAAATAATTCCTATACATGCCACACTAAATAAGAACTTAGCTATACCAAAATAGTGATTAATAGTGTGCTCCGAGCTCTGATGTCAAAGATCCCCGAACTAGCTTGGTAAAACTACAAGGAAGAAGGAAATGAAAGAAGTAAGCATATAGCTTAGTAAGTTTGCATGAAATTCATATAGCAATTATATTTGCTTAATATAACTCATCCATCAAGAGAGAAATACAACATGAGTATCAAGTTCTTGGCTTACTTACTCATCACATGTTACACTATAATTACATGCTTGTAATGTACTCATGGTACCTGTATCACTTAATCACATGAATTAGTATATTTTGCTAATACAAACATAAACTCACTCTTCATCTTCCTTAACTTGAACAAAGCTCTTTAACAAATTTGAACTACTTAGCTTATTACCATCTTTACTTGCTTAGGTTTCTTGTTACCTCTTTCAGACTTGGCTCTTTTGCCCGATGAATTATCCGGAATAACTGAGGTTACTCAATCTCATCAAACATGTATCTCGATGCCAATGCCATGTTCCAGACATGGTCTTACATGGGATCGTCTCATGATGCCAATGTCATATCCCAGATATGGTCTTACATGGGATCCCTTAACTTGATCTCGATGCCATGTCCCAGACATGGTCTTACACAAGATCTTCCTTTGATGCCGAAGCCATGTCCCAGATATGGTCTTACATGGGATCCCTTAACTTGATCTCGATGCCATGTCCCAGACATGGTCTTACAGGGGATCTTTCTTTGTATGGTGTCGATGCCATGTCTTGATATGGTCTTACACGGATTTTCCTTGTTTCATACCATGATATTAGTATTCCTCATTATTTTGAGTCTTCAACCGGAACTTCCTCTTACATACTCTCAATCACTTTCTTATCAATATATCATTAATCATAACTTCATGAAAATAGTGTATATTATACAACATAATAAGAAATTTATTGAAAATACATGTGAAACCTTAAATTCATACAAACTTACCTCGGTATTCAAAATGTATGTAGATATGCAATTTAGTCCTCGACTTTGTTCTTGCCTCGGTTTCGATTCGGGCTTCGTATCTCTTGATCTATAGTAACAATTTAGCTCATTTTAATCATCATATTGATAAAAGCATTTTCGATAATCATGCTTTGGAAAAATTACCATTTTGCCACTAGACTTTGGCAAAATGACCATTTTGCCCCTAGGCTCGGAAATAAATTCTAATCACATCTCTACCTTCAACAAGCCTAGGTGAACATTTAATACTCTTGTAGCTATCATCAAAACTCAACATTTCACATAATTACTACAAGTTTGTAACCTTTTCATCAAGGTCCAATTAGGTGTTTTCAAGACAACACCTTTTACAAAAGTTGTTCATCTAACAACTAAGACTCAATTTCTTCCACAAAAATGCATCAAATAATAATGATAGCTCTAATGGAAAAACTCTAAACTTTTCACCATATTGCACAATAGTCCCCTCATTTGAAAGCTTAAGCTTTAGGGGTCTCAAAAGTACAATTATTATCAAGAAAGATCATCAAAATCACTTACTAGAATGGAGGAGAGCTTGCTGAAAATTTTGAGCTTTCAAACCTCTATTTTTCTTGCTAAAATCGGTGGAGAAAGATGGAGTGAAAGATGATATCTTTTCTTTTCTTATTTTAATATTAAACTAGCAATTAGTCCACCAAACATCACCAACTTTGACCAACTTGGTCAATTCTTGTCCCCTATGGCCGGCCAAGCATATATTGGGGGTCTAATTTCATTTTAAAGACCTCCAATTTACATTCTAAGGCTATTTGGTACCTTTAGCTTATAAAATGGGACTTTCGCACTTTATGCAATTTAGTCCTTTTTCGCGATTAAGCAAGAAATCGCTAAAATTAAAGTACCAAAATTTTCATGTAATTCTAAAATCATGCTCTAACACATAAAATAATATGAAAATAATTTTCCCTAACCTCGGATTAGTGATTCCGAGAAAACTATTCAGACTAGCCCCTAAATCGGGCTGTTACACGGGGGGACTACAACTGACTGCCCACCAAGTAAATATAGTTTTCCCGTACTAGAGTACCATTGTATGTACTCTAACAATGGTTGCAAATCGGAAGAAATATCCATCTAAGGTCGCTGTGCCATCCGATTATCCCACACTGCAATATATTTCTAGTGTACAACCCCCAATTTTTTCCCTGTTTTCCTCTCTTGTTAATACCATGAATCTTCTCCAACTGCATTAGCAGATCCAGGATATACTGGATGCAACCAAACTGCCGGAGTACTCGATCCCTGTTATACCACTCGACTGTCTGGAAATTGATAATTGGTGCGTTAATGCACCACATGTGAGAATGAATGTGGGCAGACGAGGGTATAATAGCCACAATTTCTGGTCTCCGGTATGGCATCCAAATAAACTGCACGATTAATAACATGGTTAAAATTTAACATGGTTCGAGTAAGATATACAAAGTAATTACATGTCATGAATATTGGAATAGCTTACCCCTTTCCCAGCATGTTGTTCAATCATCAGACGATATATCGGGACAGTATACGACCTCCCGATACCCGGATAAAAACTCCATCTACGAAAACAAATTACATGTTAGAATGTATCGTTAGAGTAATATCATTAGAAAAATAAAGTCAATTAATTTCTATAACAAGTTAAATTTTATCACATGTTCACTAGTGGAAATACATATGCTTGGTTCCTAGCCGATGCCAAGAATGACATCCGATAAAGAGCCTATGACTGCAACAATATAAGGCATCTGCCTATGTCTACGACATCAGGCTTTGTCGTCTGACAAAGCTCATGATACAACATAGCCAGAACTACGGAACCCCAACTATACGAGCGAACATTCTGCAAATCAGCTAATAGGGGTAAATACATCAAATGAACCCAATTGTTGTTCGCATCCGACATCAGTACACCCCCTATAATATGCATAATGTATGCTCGAGCTACGCACATCACCTCCTGTTCAGTGGCATTAATTGATAAATGTTCAAAATTGGCTTTCAGCCATGAAAATCTCAAACACGTAAATTTGGACTCGGCATCGTTGGGCGAGACTCCTAGTAGGCTATAACAAAGGGCAACTGGCTTAGCTATCGTACTTACGCCAGTTATGGCACTCTCGTCGATTGGGAGCCCAAGTTGCAATGCAACATCCTCTAGAGTGACAGTGCACTCCCCACATGGCAAATGAAAAGTGTGGGTCTCCGGGCGCCAACGCTCGACCAATGCGAATATTAAATCGTACCACAAATCAAACGTCCGGATCAATGCTGCTGACCCAAATCCAGCTAACTCCAAGCATGACATCAGTTGTTCATGGGGGGAATATTCTAAACCATTCACCCGACCCCTTAATGCGCAGTACGGGCCTTGACACTATTAAATTACAGAAAATAGTTATAATAACATAATATATTTCCGTAAATGACGTAGATCTTTTTTTAAGGGAACCTGTGATTAACAAATAACGATATATTACCATATTATTAATTGTGTTTGATATGTGACCATCATTCTTAATCAATAAACCCATTGCGATACCTGCAATTTGAAAACAAATTTCGGTTATAAATTTCAAAATTTGATGGATTTTAAATATTTATCAAAATACCTCAATTTTTTATATTACTTTTAATTACAAAAAAAAAACCAAATAGTTTTGTCCACGTCATATTTTTTGCTATACTACATTAACAAAATAAATATATCTTATAAATTCCAACACAAACTCCAACTCAATGGTCCCATTCACGAATTTCATCTCAATGGTTTAATCTTTTACCTACATAAAAAAATATATTAAAATAATAAAAATAACATGCCAATAAAAAAATATAACAAAACTATCTCAACATAATAAATACAAATTATTTTAAAATGATAATAAATAAAATGTATTGGTTTAAAATATAATATATATATATATAAACATGCAAACATAATTATTGTCAAAAAGTATATTTTTTTTGCATAGAAGAATTCAAAAGAAATTTCATTTATAATATTTATAAAAAACATAAAATAATACTTAAAAACATAAACTCTTATTCTCAATTATAAAATCTTAAAAAAAATTAGAACATATAAACTAATTCCTAATTTATCTCATAAATTCCAACTCAATGGTCTCATTCACAAATTACATATCAATTGTCTCATCTTTTACCTACAAAAAAATAAAAAAATATATATAAATAATCAAAATAACATGCCAAATAAATTACATAAAAAATAAATCTAATCAACTTAAAACACACATAACAAATAAATTACATAAAAAAATAAAACATTATTTATACATAATATAAATAGGCTTTTTTACTTCAATAAACATTAAAAATAAATTATGAATGAATGAAAATATAAAATAAATACAAAGATACTTTAATAGCTCTTTTTAACCAAATAATACCTTACAAAAATAAAATTAAAAATTAAATCTTAATTAAATCAACAATAATAACAACAAAAATAAATTAAATTAACATTAATTTATTAAAAAAAATTACATTTTCTTAAACACCCAATCTTCCCTAAACAACAAACTCTCCTTTCCTTTTCTATTTATTTTTTTTCCTTCTCTTTCTCCTTCCCTCTCTCTATTCCGCTTCTCTTTTTTTCTTTCTTTTTCCCTTCCCGCCCTCTGCTCTCCTTCTTCTTCTTCTCTTCTTTTCTTGAAAAACTTTCTCTCTTCCGACCAAAAATGGGGCATTGGGGAGCATTATAAGGTCCCCAAACACACAACTCACGGGCTGAAGCCACGACCTGTCCCATCACCTGACACTGCAGGCCGATGCCGCTTATGGAGATGGCGTGACCGGTGGTGCCGCCTCTGCCGAAGGCATGATCAGTAGGTGCCGCATGTGCCCAAGGCGTGACCATTGGGTGACACCTCTTCCCTAGGCTTGACCTATTGTGCTGTCCCATCTATGACAGTGGGTCGAGTTTGGGTCCGATTTTTACCGTATTCGAGTTGTATTGGACCCGTATTTTCTTTAAGTGCCGCCTATTAAGCTGCCTCTACCATTTTTTATTTTTTGTTTTCATGCAAATTCTGTTAGAATCCTAGGATGGTGCCGCCTATGCACCACCCTCCTCTTTGAATGTACCATTTTGGTACATAATTTTTAAAACATGCCATTTCGGTACTTTTTTAAAAAATTTTATATTATATAGGTAAAAACCCTAATAAAACATATGGTTTTGAAACTAATTAATAATAACACTTAAATATTTGCGTTATTTTTTTAATAATCTCATTATAAGTTCTTATCATTTTTTAAGATAATGTTTAATATTACCCATAATCCCTCCTCAATTCAAACATACGCCCTCTTTCATTGGCAATAATATCAATGCCAATCGAGCTAAAAATCAACCGGCAAATATCTACATTATTAAAATGAAAAAAAAATTAGATCAAATTATTTATCACACTAATATCTTGTTGAAATAATTTGTGATACCAACTCAATCAAATACATTATTAATATATATAATTGAGGAAAATAATTTACATGAGTTCATATCTCACCAAATACATAATTTTATTTTTTTAAGTGAAAAAATTAATATATCAAATAATATTACTTATTTTAACAATAAAAAGGATTGATGATCTGATTAAAAGTCACACCAGATATAGATAATATTTTTTTCCCGCAATCTTATAATAAACCAACCACCAATAAATCACAGTAAACTTAATAAGATTTTACAAATACAAACCAACCAATAAATCACAATAAATAATAATGCAATATACTGTATAAATTCATACACGGCATAAATAAAACATATAAAATAATTAAAACACCAATAAAATAAAATAAAATAAGAGCGCACAAATCTATAAAATTCATATTATTGATGATGATAGAAGCGTTTATAGCTAAATACCTTAATTAACCCCAAAAAACAACGTGCTGAAAGTCAAATTTATTCTGTATAATAATGTAGCTCTATGCCTCGAATAACCTCAAATAAAACTTAATAACCTAATTTACTTGTCCCTAAACACAAAAATCAAGCTATCCCATGCAATTTGGGGATAAACTTTGCAATAACATCTTGAAAAAGTGGTGGCACTGATTTATATAGCTCAAGTAAAAAAAAACAAGTGGGAGAGAAAGAACAGAGGGTTTCCACTTTTGAACCGTATGTTTACAATTTCGTATTTACAGAATGAAAATCGAGGAACTAATACAATAATATTCTCTGTAAGCCTGTAATTTGGCTGCCATATGAGTTTGATTGCAAGGCAGACATTTGAGAATTTGTAAGAAAATTTTGGGGTCAGCTTCTAGCACTTAACTGTACCAAAATGGGATAGAAAAATGTGTAGGAGGAAGTCATGTCATTGTCGCTTTCTTTGGTAAAGTGAATAACCAATCAGAGCAGACATCAAAAACGTCCAAAGCACCTGCAATAAACACAAAAGTAGAGAAGTGATTGGTTCCATCAGCTACAATCAAGCAGGGGGAAATAATAGAAGGAAATGTTTCTGCAATTATGCATATTGATTCAAAAAGTGAAAATAATATTTCGGCTTTTAGTAAAGGCTTTAATAGATATAACCTCTATATATTTTCATAAATTATATAATAAAGTAAATAAAATAGAACAAGTAGTAAATAATTTAGGAGAAGTAACCGAATTAGATTTGAACAACATATCTAAAGAAATATTATCTAATATTAATAGTAAAAAGAAATATTATCTAATATTAATAGTAAATTAAATCAAGTTCTTATTAATTAAAATATAGAACAAGAAATAGATTTAGGACCTTTATATTATGGAAATAATAATATAATATTAACTTTATGTTGGAAGAAGACACTTCTTTAGAAGAATCATCTTCTACTAATAAAAAACATAAAAAACATAAAAAACATGAGAAAATAAAATATACTCATCAACAAGAATAGAGAGTACCGTATTTATGGTATGCCATCGTTCAAGCCTTCGAATCCGGCATTGCATGTCTTCTATTATGCCATCCATTGGAGAAACCTCCCTACTCTGTGACGATTCTGATGGTGAACTGCCACCCTGTTTGGTCCACTAAAACATTATTAAATATAAAGAAAATTGGTACCAATCTTAATTGGAGCAAATCCTACCGCATAAAAACTAAGATTTTTAGTAACATGTGGACTCCAAATTATCAAGAATATGCAAATAAAATTTACATGTCTGTTATCTGATTTTCAAATCATATCATTCCGATGCTATTTCGTAGAAATCAAATCTTTGTTGAGGGGCAGATTCTAAATAACCATGGATATGTAGATTGCCATGGTAACTCTGATTCTTATCCAGCATAAACAATAGATGAAGAAGTTTACATTAGAGGCTATCAAGAATATCGACATGTGATGATAGCTTAATTTTGTTTAACAATAAACACCTGGGATTGTATAGACTCCACAAGTTCCTGCAACCTTGCAGCTTGATGAGTGTGAATTCCACTGTAACTTCTTTCCACAAGAGGTAATCTTTCCAAAATTATTTGGAGATAACTCTACAAGATAAATATGAGTCCTATCAAGTTTAAATAATAGACAAAAATGGAAGAAATACAGAAATATCTCACACAAACAAAGGCCAAACCTTTGTCGTGTATGACCCATCCAGTTTCAATGCTGAACCCGCAGCTGCCACAGCCTCTTTATTGACCCCTTTGATCTGTAGGTAAGGGCTAGGGGCATCTTGTAGATGGTCAACCTCAATAAGAATCTAAAGCCGGCGCCGTCAAATGAGTGCATAAAGACAAGAGCTCATATATGTCAGAAATAATTTAAGTTAAAAAAATCCCACACCTATGAACAATGATTGACTCGTGTTCAAGAATAGCCTTTATCCAAAAAAAAAAAAAACAAAACAGATAAATAAAATATAAATGGTTAAGAACAGTGTGGTTTTCAATGCTATTAGATACAGGTGTAGAAGATTGAATAGTTTGGCAACTAAATAATAATAGTTTGACAACTAAATCCTTCACACTTTCAAAGTGAATCAATAAATTATACTCACAAGAAAGAAATACTCAGAGCTAGCAAAGACAAACTAATCCAGAAGACCCACATCATATTATTTTTCATTTTAATAAAAGACAAACAGGATATAATTTTTTCCAGAGTTACTAAATCAAGGTTTAAAGACAAAATTCAACTAAATTGAAGTAGAGGCAAACTTCAGAGATGACCCAGAGTAGAAAGGAAAATTCAGCATTAAATCACAAGTTAGAATGAAGTCAGAACATTGAAAAACTAGAAGCCTACGCTTTTGGTCACAACTAATTTTTTTAATTTAAAAGCCACTCATGTTAACACAAAATGAGTATTATAAAACCACACTAATATTACCTTGCCATCTTGGTAGATCAGTGCAGATGCTTCAATGTAGGCTACAGCTTGATACCTGCCATCAGGGAAGGAATAGAATACCCAATCAATCAATCATGAACTTATCAGTGAGTAATGCATGAAGGAGGTAAAAAGAAAACTGAAAATAGCAGAATATGCCTAATATAAAAAATTTCCAAATATGTAGGGTCTGAAAATCAAAACTACAATATATACCAAAACAGATGATGTGAATGTTTGAGCCCAATCATCAAGAATAGCAGTGTCAGCAGATAAGACCCAACAAGTTGAATATTTTATGCTACTTTTTCATAAGTTACCACTCGTAAAACTACACATCCATTAGAGTTTGCAAAACTCATACGTAAGAATATCGACTTTGTTGAAATACGTGAAACCCTATATATTTTGGGATATTTTTTAAAGTTATTTAGGTAGATAAATCTTATTTAGGTAGATGAGAAATTTTTTAAGAATATTTTATTTTATCTTTTAGTAGTTTATTAGAATAAGGGAATTATTTTCCCAGTTAGATTATGACTCTTTCCTCTATTTAAATTCAGTTCTTCAGTTAATAAAATACAGAACAGTTTTATCAAATACTCTCTTGAAAAACTTTCATGGCATCTGAGCTAGGTTAAATCTCCAGTAGCATCATGGTTAAAACAACTTTCACTGGATATAAGAGATCCAACAATCAAACGGAGGTAGAAAGTTCTACCGTTGAAACAATTATCGAGAGTGCAATGACTCAAGGGACAGAGGTGTCTCACCTCTCTTTTCAGCTGACATCTCACAAGTTGAATGGCAAGAATTATCTCGAATGGTCGCAACCCATAAAGTTAGCAATTGATGGGCGCGGTAAGCTAGGTCATTTAACTAGAGAAGTCAAGCAACCAGAGGTGGGCGATCCAAAGATGAGCAAGTAGAAGTCAGAAAATTCTATGATAATTGTGTGGCTTATTAATTCCATGGAAGCATCCATAGATAAACCTTTTCTTTTTCTCCCGACTGCTAAAGATGTTTGGGACGCTGTGAAAGACACGTATTCAGATTTAAAAAAAGCTTCACAAATCTTTGAGTTAAAAATAAAACTCTGGAAGGCTAGACAAGAGGAAAAGGAAGTTGCTTTTTATTATAATGAGATGATGTCTCTTTGGCAAGAACTGGATTAGTGTTATAACGATGGATGGGAATGTCCCGGAGATCGTGTAAAAGCTATTAAAAAAAAAGAAAATGAGCGAGCATATTTATCTCTGGCTGGTTTAAATAAAAAATTTGATGAAGTGAGATCTCAAATCCTAGGAAAAAAATCGCTTCCAATACTCCGTGAAATTTTTTCTAAGGTTAAAAGAGAGGAGACGAGGAGAAAAGTAATGTTAAGGCCAAGATTTGAAGCTAATGATGATAGTTTTGCTCTTGTAACTGTTAAAAATAATGATGATAGTGATAAAAGAAAAAAACCTTGGTACGGCCACTACAAAAAATATTAGCACACTCGAGAAACGTGTTGAAAGCTCCATGAAAAATCGACGAATGAGAAAAAAAAAAAAGGGTGGCAATGGTCGTGGTTCACAATCGGAGGATAATAGAGCTTTCCAAACGACTAATGAAAATCATGAGCAACAAAGTTCTCTGGAAGGGTCTCCATTCACTAAGGAACAATAAGAGCATCTATACAAGCTTTTTCAATCACCACAGTTTCGGATGAATTCTTTTGTTCCTGACTCATCCAATAATCCTTCTTCCTCCTTTGCCCAATCAGGTACTAATTTCTCTGTTTTTTTCAGTGTTTAGCCTTGTAAAACAAATACGTGGATTGTTGATTCTGAGCTAGTGATCACATGACTAGTAATCATTTTCTTTTCTCAACTTACACACCTTGTATAGGAAACAAAAAGATCAAAGTAGCAGATGGGTCGTTCTCGACAATAGCCGGGAAAGGCACAATTAAAATTTCACCTTCCTTGGTTTTACATGTGCCAAATCTAGCTTGTAATCTCATATTGGCCAGTAAATTATCTCAGTCTTCGAATTGTTATGTTATATTTGACTCCTCTATATGTAAATTTCAGAACATGGTCTCAGGGAGAATGATTAGCAATGCTAAAGAATCTAGTGGAATTTACTTTCTTGATGACAACCATCTTAGTCGACCAACAACTACTCTATGTTTAAAATCTATTTCTAGTTTTGATAAGGTTACGATTTGGGGACACCCTAATTTTTACTATTTAAGATATTTGTTACCTGATATATTTAAAAATAAAACTCCTTCATATCACTGTGAATTGGCTAAACATCATCTGTCATTCTTTTTACCTCAAAAATATAAAGCTTCCAAACCTTTTTCGTTAATTCATAGTGATTTTTGGGGATCTTCGAGAGTCTCAACTTTTTCTGGAAAACGTTGGTTTGTCACATTTATTGATGATCATACTTACATTTATTGGGTGTTTTTGCTAAAAGATTAGTCTGAAGTTAAAAATGTGTTTCAATCTTTTTGCTAGTAAAAACACAATTTGGTGTGAAAATAGAAGTATTTCGGAGTGACAATGGTGGAGAATTTTTTAGTGACCAATTAGGCGTTTTCTTATCCAAACATGGAATAGTCCACCAAAGCTCTTGTACAAATATACCACAATAGAATGGGCTTGCAGAAAGAAAAAATCGCCATCTTTTGGAAGTAACTAGTGTCACGGGTCAGAATGCAAAACCCGTGACCATGTCACAAGATACGCCCCATGGAGGTCTGTCGATAAGATGGGGATCATTTAGCCCACAAGAACTGGCCCGATTTAAGAAACTATTGGAGAAGCCTGTCAGATTAAAGCCTGGTTGGCCCGATAATGAGGATATGGCAACTTAGGTTATTATGGCAACTAATCTTAGAAGATATAGGGAATCATATCTTGTAAAGATTAGATAGGATTTGATATAGCATATCTTGTAAATCCCTAAAATCAAGGGATATGGTCGATCTCGTCCGTCGATGTAACTTAATATTGTCCGTTGGTTTTGGGAAAGCTCAACTATAAATAAAGAGCCTCCCCTTCACTTGAAAATCATCCATTATATTTGTGAATTCTTAAAAGTAATAGAATTCTGAGAGCATTTACTCAAACACTTTGCGAGCGCTCTTTCTGTTGTTCATTTGTTTGCTTTTTTTGGCATAAATCACTTCCGCTCTACAATTGGTGCCTTGGAGGAGTTCTTAAAGAATCCTCACTTGAGTAAAGGCTGATTTAGGCGAGTTTGGACGAACAAATCGCCTAAGGCCGCACGAATTGCGAGACAAAACTTCTAGCCCCGTGACAAGTGGTATCAGAGCTATTGGTTCGAAGGCACTGTTGGGATGTCGAAAGAAGTTGTTGGTCAGAATGAACCAATGGAGACCCAAGGAAGGGCCAGAAAAGTGAGTCGAACAAGGGACTTGTTGTCAGCTTTGGAGGATCGAGTCATCCCTCTCGAGAAGTCCATGGAGGACGTCAAGGAGAGGATTGGTGATGTTGATGATAGACTCATTGATGGGTTGCAAACGATGAAGGAGCAACTCAGAGAATATGTGTGGGATACTATCGGTTCCTCGGAGAATAAGTTGGCTAGGAAGGATGATGCTCTTAAGGCTATAGTGACAGCTTTGAAGGAGATCAATGAGCTTAAGGGAGAGCTCAAGATTTTCAAGGCTGCCATAGGTAATGGGATGTTGGCTTCGAAGCTGAAGCAACAAGCAATGGATGTGCCCAAACCGAAAGCGTTTAAAGGGGCAAGGTCCACAAGTGAGGTGGACAACTTTCTTTGGGCCATGGAACAATACTTCCGTGCGATGAGCATCGAGGATGATGCCACAAAGGTAAACACTGTTACTATATATTTTACTGATGTTGCTTTGTTATGGTGGCGACGTAGGTCCACTGATGTGAGACATGGTGGGATCGAGATTGGGACTTGGGAGGAGTTCCAAAAGGAGTTTAAAGCACAATTTTACCCCGAGTATACCGAGAATGAAGCTCGAGCAAAGTTGCAACGGCTTGCGCAGCGAGGCACGGTTAGGGAATATGTGCGGGAGTTTAGTGAACTCATGCTACAGATTTCTGATTTGAGCGAGAAGGAAGCATTTTTCTCCTTTACGGATAGGTTGAAACCATGGGCGAAGCAAGAATTGCAACGTCGAGGAGTTCAGGAACTAACCAATGCCATGATGGTGGCGGAGTCCCTAGTGGAACTTGTTCCGAGAAGAGACAGATTCGAATCTTCCAAGCCCAACGGGAGGGGCAATGGTGGGTACCATGAGGAAGATGAAGAGGGACATAGCTATTATGGCAGCGGTAGTGGCAGCAACGGTGACAATGGGAAACCACGAAATGGGAAGTGGAGACCCAATAGCCCGAAAAAGAAGAGGGGAAAGTTGAGATGCTACTTCTGTAAGGGACCGCATATGAAAAGGGACTGCCCAAAGGTATCTTCGTCGACTATTAAAAGGAGTGATGAGCCGGAAGAGGCGAAGCCTATTGAGTTTAATACATCGAGGGTCAATTCGATGATTATCATTCCGAAGAAAATGAGGGGAAGGGTTGATGTTCATAGACATCAACATTGTCGGTCAAAAGGAGAGTGCTCTTGTCGATACGGGAGCATCAGACTTGTTCATATCGAAGAAGGTTGCGAGGAAACTTGGTCTCTCGATTAAGAAATCGAGTAGAAAGATCAAGACGGTAAATTCCGAGGAGGCCCCAACTGTGGGAGTAGTTCGTGATGTGGAACTACAAATCGACGAATGGAAGGGCAAGGGAGAATTCGAGATAATCCAATTAGATGATTACGATTATGTGCTTGGCTTAAACTTCCTTGACAGGATTCAGGCAATTTTGTATCCATGGGCCGATCAAATCCATATTGTCATTGGTCCGTTATCGAAGATTGTTGTGCCAGTGCATCGGGATATGAAGGTTGGGACCAAGGTGTTGTCGTCAATCCAAATAGTCGAAGATGTTTCGTATGGGAGAAACATTAACTTGATAGAGTGGGATGCTACGAAAGCCCTTACAGAGTGTTAGTGGGGCAAGAGATCGATATGAAGCCTGCAGATTCGACTGTGGAGCCGACACCTTTGGGAAAGGTGGGTTGTGCATCGGGCTTCGAGGAAAAAGGAGCGATGCAGAAACAGTCGAGACGAGTAAATGCTGCGAGTAAGGTACATTACGAACACTGTGATAATGTTTTGAATTCTGTCTTGTTGGCTTGGCAAGGTCGTAGGGGCCCAAAGTTCATAAGTAAGGAGGCCGAGGGACTATGGGCAATACGAAGCCAAGGTGTGAGAATCAAGGCAATTCAGAAGGTAACAAGTCAAAATTGGGGCAAGTTAGAGCGGAGACTTCTTGCCAACAAGATGTACCAACGAGTGTAACGGTTCAAGATAAGAGGCGACGAAAGTCGAGGCAAAAGTTTCGAAAGAAGGGACAACCTGATCGAAAAGCAAGTCGGGAGGAAGCCAAGGCAACGAGAGAGATTCGAGGTGAATCAAGTCAATGCCATTCGGAAGTCACAACGAGGACGTTGTGAGAATGGGTGGGGGAGAATGTCACGGGTCAGAATGCAAAGCCCGTGACCATGTCACAAGATGCGCCCCATGGGGTTTGTCGATAAGATGGGGATCATTTAACCCACAAGAACTGGCCTGATTCAAGGAACTATTAGAGAAGCCTGTCAGATTAAAGCCTGGTTGGCCTGATAATGAGGATATGGCAACTTAGGCTATTATGGCAACTAATCTTAAAAGATAGAGGGAATCATATCTTGTAAAAATTAGATAAGATTTGATATGGCATATCTTGTAAATCTTTAAAATCAAGGGATATAGTCGATCTCGTCCGTCGATATAACTTAATCTTGTCCGTTGGTTTTGGAAGAGCTCAACTATAAATAGTGAGCCTCCCCCTCACTTGAAAATCATCTATTGTATTTGTGAATTCTTAAAAGTAATAGAATTCTGAGAGCATTTACTAAACACTTTGCGAGCGCTCTTTCTATTGTTCTTTTGTTTGCTTCTTTTGGCATAAATCACTTCCACTCTACAATTAGTGCCTTGGAGGAGTTCTTAAGGAACCCTCACTTGAGTAAAGGCTAACTTAGGCAAGTTTGGACGAGCAAATCGCCTAAGGCCGCACGGATTGCGAGACGAAAGGTCTGGCCCCATGACACTAGAGCCTTGATGTTCACTAGTCAAGTACCACGTTATCTTTGGGGCGAAGCCTTGTTAACAACTACATATCTTATTAATAGAATGCCCACTAAAACTCTAAACTATAGAACTCCTTTCAGTCTTTTTAAAGATAACTTTCCTAACTCTAAATTGATCATAGATTTATCTCTCCAAGTTTTTGAGTGTAGTGTTTTTGTTCATCTTCACAACCACAGTAAACTAGATCCTAGAGCAAAAAAATATGTCTTTGTTGGATATGTTTCTAATAAAAAGGGTTACAAATATTATGATCCAATTGATATGAATATTATTGTTACCATGGATGTCACATTTGTTGAAACATAATTTTACTTTGATTCTAATCTTCAGGGAGAGAATTATATTAAGTAAGATTTAATAATTAATCAAGAAAAGACTAAGAATATACAACATAGGGATTCTAATAATGGGGAAGGCGAATTTATGACTAACACATAAATTAATGATGTTAATGTTGTTAATAGAAAGGAGTATGAAGGTATAGAGTCTGATCATGAGAACAAAGAACAAACAAAAGAGTTATTGGTTTACTAAAGAAGAAACCGAAATCAAGAAAGTAGAATCCACCAGATTCATCACCAAGAATCTGACCCGCAAGATCTTGTCAAAAGTCTAGGTAGAACTCATAATCCAACCAATGAATTTTCTGATCTAGATATTCCAATTGCTAAAAGAAAAGGAGTTAGAAATGTCAAATATTCCATGTTTAACCTTGTGTACTATAAAGCGTTGTCTTCGACATTCTCAGCCTTTGTTTCATGTCTCGATATTGTGAAAATACCCAAAAATGTGAAAGATGCTTTACAGGTTCTTGAATAGAAGGAGGCTGTTTTAGAGGAAATGCGCACTCTTGAAAAAACAGGTACATGGGAAACAATGTAATTACCTATATAAAAAAAACAGTGGGCTGTAAATGGGTGTTCACAACCAAATTCAAACCGGATGGATCTTTAGATAGATACAAAGCCCGACTTGTGGCTAAAGGGTACACTCAAAAATATGGGATAGACTATCTTGAAACATTTGCTCCAATAGCCAAGTTAAATTCTATTAGAATTCTTTTATCAATTGTTGTTAATCTTGATTGGTCTTTACAGTAGCTAGTTGTGAAGAATGCTTTCCTAAATGAGAAACTTGAAAAAGAAGTTTACATGGATCCTCCTATAGGTTTTGAAGAAAAATTTGGAACTCGAGTATGTAAGCGCAGGAAATCTTTGTATGGTCTAAAAGTCTCCTCGAGCTTGGTTCGAACGGTTCACTCAAGTTGTTAAAAAACAAGGTTACTCTCAAGGGTAAGCTATCACACAATGTTTTATCGACACACAAAAAGGTAGAATAGCAATTATTATAGTTTATGTCGATATCATTATTTAAAGAGATGATGTGGATGAAATAAAGTGTCTCAAGGAGCATCTAGCATTGGAGTTTGAGATCAAAGACTTGGGTCACTTTCTTGGAATGGAAATTGCTCGATCAAAAACAGATCTTGTGGTCTCTCAGAAAAAATATGTGATTGATCTTTTAAGAGGCTGGGATGAGTGGTTTGACGCCTAGCTGACACACCAATTGATCCAAATGTAAAATTCGAAAATAAAGGACGATTAGTTGATAAAGGGCAGTACCAGAGATTAGTTGGTAAGTTAATTTACTTATCACATACAAGGCTAGACATAGCCTTTGCAGTAAGCTTAGTGAGTCAATTTATGCACTCCCCAACGGATGAACATGAAGAAGCAGTGTTTTGGATTCTGAGATACTTGAAGAGTTCACCTGGCAAGAGCTTATTCTTCGAGAAATCCGAACAAAGAGGAATTGAAGCTTATATAGATGCAGATTGGGTAGGCTCAAGAAAAGATAGAAGATCTACATCAAGATATTGTACATTTGTTTGGGAAACCTTGTGACTTGGCAAAGTAAAAAACAAAGTGTTGTAGCAAGAAGTAGTGCAGAGGCTGAGTTTAGATCAATGGCTCAAGGAATTTGTGAAATGATGTGGTTAAAAAGAATTATGGAAGAGCTGAGGAAACCAATAACTTCACCAATGAAGTTGTACTGTGATAGCAAAACTGCCATTAGTATTGCTCACAACTCAGTCCAGCATGACAAAACTAAACATGTTGAGATTGATAGACACTTTATCAAGGAGAAGATTGAAAAAGGCCAAGTGTGCATGCCATTTGTTCCTTCAAAACAACAGATTGCTGACATATTCACCAAAGGGTTCCCTAAGACAAGCTTTGATTTTCTTGTAAGCAAGTTGGGCATGATTGACATATATGCACCAACTTGAGGGAGGGTGTTGAAATACGTAAAACCCCATATATTTTGGGGGATATTTTTTAAAGTTATTTAGGTAGATAAATCTTAAAATAAATCAATTGAAATTTTTTAGGAATAATTTATTTTATGTTTTAGTAGTTTATTAGAATAAGAATTTATTCCTAGTTAGGTTACGACTCTTTCCTCTATTTAAATTCAGTTCTTCAGTTAATAAAATACAGAACAATTTTATTAAAGACTCTTTCGAAAACTTTCAAACTTAACTTCCTCTCCCTTCAATATCCAAAAGTTTTGTTCAACAGTACCTCTTAATCCCCCTCCTTTTTTTTCAAGAGAAGAAAAAGAGAATCATGAGACCTTTGGATTAATCCTGGGAAATGACTGCTCAAACCTCTTTCTAATTGACAATAAGAGGCATTAACATCACAATACAAACCATTTTTATTCAATACCTATCATACAATAACATTCCGTTATAGCAAAATGCTAGTGAACATCAACATTAATATCAAGACTTACCCAAGGTTAAGAAGGCCAGACACTGTACTAATGCTAATGTCAAAATCCACTTTGGGCTGAATGATGAAATTCCCTTCCCTAATCGGCTAACAAAGAGAATAGAGAAGGAATCAAAATATCAGCTATTTGCTACAGTTTTAGAAAAAACAACTACATTGCATAGTCTAAAAGGAATTTTACATAAATATTACTACTCACCTCTCGTATTAGTAACGCAAATCTGCCCTCACATATTCTGACACGTACACAGTCACTCTCAGCTATGTGCCCATTTGCAGGAGTTCCAGGAAGCCTTAAATATATATCAATGAAATTCTGAACAGAACTACAGAACTTCGCAGAGTCAAGAATATTTAAAATATCTTGATAGGCCACCTGATACCATGAATAAGTAGGAATGGCTTGTCAGTAACAAGGCTGGGCCATGAGTTTTAGATCATAGTCTTTATAATACTTACTTGTTTATTACTCTTCAAAACGAATAGTGAACTCTCGGGAGAAAGAACAGGATCAAAGTCATTTCTAATTTTGAGCTGCAATAATTTGAAAAACCATTGCAACACACAATTAACTTTGTTGTCAGAGTTGCTGCTCAAAGAACCATACCTTTACATGCATCTATGTAATACATATTGCCATGAGTAGGTTAAATACATACAAACAGTAAAATACTTTACCAACATGTGTGCTTGTTCAAAAACAGAAAGAAATACCAAAAGTTTTCTGATATGTCCAAGCATGTGTACTAAAAGTTTGAGATATTCATAGACTACTGACATGTGCATGAACAAGATGCGGTTCAATATGCTGCTGGAATATTGGAAACACTGTCATCATGATCTCATTTTGGGACATAAAACACCCCACTCTGCTTTTGTCTCTTTGAACTCGAGAAATCAGGTGTGAATGAACACCTCCAACCTGGTTTTGCAGCCAAAAACCAACTTAATAGCCCATTTTTTCCACAAAGAAAACAAGATAATACATACATCACAAGAAAATATCAAGCCCTAAAGGAGGATTAGGGAAGTCATCTTACAACAGCAATCCACAAGTCAAGAGATTTCCTGATTTCAGGATGCAAAGCATAAACCCCCTCAAAAATGATCTGGTCAACAAAAAAAAATAAATTTGAAAAGTTATACAAGTATTTAATCCAAATAAAGAGAACAACTCAGAAAGAGTTTCAATTGCAGAAATATCAGTAATACCTATTATAAAGAAATCCTTAAAAACAACTATCAGGCATCTTGGATAAGAAAGAACAAATAGTTCACCTTAGCAATCCATGTTTGATATTCTAAATAATTGATTATTTTAGCTTGTTATATTTCAATAAATATAATCATTAAAAAAAAAAAAAAAAGCAATCTTCGGTAGCACTGAAATGAACATGTAACAGACCACACCACAATCTTCAGAAATTTCAAGCTCTTTGAAACAACTACGAGAACCAGTCTCCAAGTTGAATACAGGTATTTTTGTCTTTCGACCATGCTTTATGTCACCAATGTTCTGCACAAGACAAATACAACCGTGAGGCATTACTGATCGGTGCAAAACTTTCTGGTCAAAATCACACCCATAAGGTATGCAAAATATTAATAATATGCATTTCTTTCATCTATATCAACATCTGGATACCATCAACCTCTGCTTGAATGAGTCAATTTCTTATATTTTATATGGTTTTTACTATTTTTAAAATGAAAACAAAAATACTCTAGGTGACTGCTTTTATTTTGAAAACAATGTTTCCACTCCTGCCGATATTCATAAGAGGAATGACATTAAAATAACATTTTTTTATGCAATAACAGTAAAATGAATGTTTTAAATTTATAAAAAGTGGCCAATAAAGTAATATAAATATACTACAACAAATATATAAAGAAATGAAATATATATAAGTATAATCAATTCTAAACAGAAAAATAAACTACAATAGAAATTATATACTTCCTATAATAATAACTAATTGTTTGAACATATTCAATTCAATCTGAAATGTCAAATTAAAATCTGTCTACACTGAAATTAATATGGTACTATATAAATTAGACTTTTATATTTTTATATGTAAACGTGGATGTTGTTTAGATAAATTATTCTTTATTATCATTACAATTTACTATTCATTTCTACATGGTAAAAATCAATATTACAGATAATATTTTATGTATAGTATACACACTAACTAGAAGTATTGAAAAAAGTAGTATTTGTCAAATACATTTCATAATTAAAAGAAAGAAAAAAGAATAATTAAACACACACATATGTAGGTACATATACATTATATATATGACGACAACTTTTTCTTAATGTCCTACATCTGACATTAAGTAATACAATGTTTATTGATAGAAATAGGCAATTGGTGTTACTAAATGATCCTTAAGCTCGTGAAAATTAAGTGAAGCCAGAACTGCAATTTAGTTAACCACGTAATCGTAATCTTTACAAACCTTTAGTTAAGCTTAGTTTCAAGCTGCATCATTTACCACTATAATGGTTCAACTGAAGTTCAATGCCTCATTCAGCTCTAATCCTTAAGAAATGTATTATAATTTAATCAAATTACACAAATATAGAAATTTACCTTAGAAAGCAAAGGCAAATCGAGAGAGTTAAAATCATCGTATTTGAAATCCTTAACTTGCTCTGGTTTAAAATAGCTTTCAAGGGAAACTACTTCACAACCAACAATATTTGCCATTTTATGTGCCAAGCTAGTCTTTCCGGATCCACTAGGACCACCTGCAAAAGCAGGTGAGATATCAACAGCATATGAGTTTTGCAATCAGAAGGGGCAATAGTGATTCTGAAAAATGACATGAACTTATTTCTTTCTTTTTTCATAGGTCAAGAACTTGCAAGTCATTTACATAGTTCAGAATTCACATAGTCTGCCAGGTAAACCAAGAAATAAGAAGAAGCGTGGATTAGACTTTGAGACGCTAATTCTCACATTTAACCAAGGCACTTAAATAAAAAAATAGGAAGAAAGCATTGGATATCAAAATTGCCAGAAGATTTACACTACAGGAATTAAGATTCATAAAATGTGACAGTGGCAAATAAAATTCTAAATCCTAGTGAAAGCATAGTATTACTGCTTTTCATATTTTTTTTAGAGCTGATAACGTAACAACTATCAAAGAATTTATCATGCGGTAATCTAAAGAGAGCTAAGAAAACTGTTTGACCAAAAAGTAGCCCACACACTTTCAAAAGTCAAGCAACTAAACTAGAGAGACATAGGAAA
This sequence comes from Gossypium australe, assembly GCA_005393395.2. Classification (NCBI taxonomy): domain Eukaryota; kingdom Viridiplantae; phylum Streptophyta; class Magnoliopsida; order Malvales; family Malvaceae; genus Gossypium; species Gossypium australe. Next base: position 26,944,690 of record CM016616.1, on the reverse strand, counting down.
GGAATATGATAAACCAAAACCAAGGGAGGGAGGGAGAGAGAGGAGCATTTTTTTTAATATTACCAATTCCAACTATAACTGGAACACTTTTATTCTCCAACAAAAACTGAAAATGAAAACCAAAAGAAATGGCATCAGCTTTGGACATGACTGGTATTCTGACCACAATTTAACAGTACAAGCCTTTTCATTATAAGAGCTCTTCCTTCATTACCTGGATTCCTTGCACAGCAAGGAGCAACCCTCGGTCCAAGTCATATGAATCAGGCATTGGAGCAAGTTTCATTGTATCCCTGAAAGCAGAAGAACCTGTAGCTGCTACATGAGAAAGTCTACGCATGAAGTTCATTGAAACTCCTCCATGATGTACTTGAGGAAAGGGAATACTTAAGTTATTGAGCTGTCCACATAGAGGAGGCATACCTACTGAATCACCATGTGAACGATCAGATGAGGCAAAATGCCATGTTGGTAATACAGGCTCCATTTTTGATTTTGTTGGCGAGCGAGTCCAAGGCTGAGCTAAATCCTCAAGCCGGGAAACAAGGTTTGGAGTGGTACGAATAGGCTTTGGTGCTGCAATGTCTTTTTCTTGATTATGAGAGACAGATGTGGCAGAAACAAGTGGAGGAGTATTCAGGCGTGGAACACCTGAAAGTGGAATTGACTTGAGAAAAAAAGATAACCAACAATAGTAGCATTGACAGAGAAACGTTTGATAGAGATCATGTCTAATGAACAACCTTTTCTTTCAAGAATCATTTCCAGATATGATTTAGTTAGCCATTGTCCAGTAATTCCCATCCGTAATGCTTCTGCTCCAACTGTCTATGCAACAGTATAGCAACCAAATCAAACATAAGTTTTTCATCAACTGTTTTTACATAGACTGGTGAAGATGGGATATTCACTTGCTAACCGAAATTCTTACCACAAAAAAACCAAACACAACAGATAAAGATTGGAATTTTGCAAGAAGATAACATGTAATATATTAGACTTGGACAACATACATGTTTAAAATAAAATCTTGGAACTGAAGCTAAACAGTAAAGTTGACAACTTGACATCTAACAAACAGATAGAACATGAATACAAACATACAGCAAAGAAGACCTCTGAGAATCAAAACACAGTAAATATAACATATATCAGTAAAATGGTAGGCTAGTAGCAAAGCCAATGAATTTTGGTTCAAATAAAACAAGAAACATTTTAAGTACATTATAGATGGATTGACTGATTGCACTTTGGCATTTCAAAAAGTGTTTTAACATCTTGGAATTGAGAGATGCCATGACAGAATAATAACCCAGGTCATTTCAGGCAAGGACAGGTATAAATAAGCACTCCAGCTTAGCGGGAACCTCCTAAGCTTTCAGACATATAAATGGATGATATTGTTTGACACCTAAGCAGAGGTAATTTCAAGAAATACAGAATCCCAAGTTCATGAAATTCATATTCAACAATGCAATCTATATTCCACAATTGTGTATAATCCAAAAAAGAATTAATTTAAGACTTTGCAAGCAAAAGCTTCTAAGCAATCTAAATTTCTTCCAGTTTTCATAATGTTCTTGTTTTCCTGCAATAAATAGAGGCATCAAATTATTACTTAAAAGAATCAACGCACAAAAATGAAAGAAAATAAAAGGAAAAGGAAAAAAAAACAAAAACAGAAAGAAATTCAAGGTCAACATACAAAGAAGACAAGAAATGGCTGCACTAGAAGAAAAAGAAGGAATAAAGCATGTAAAAGTCAGTCAAAGCACACTGCAATGCTGGTTCTCATTTTGAGTTTTCAGTTTGATACTTAAGCAATTGCATCTTGTCACTCTCATTTAAAGCTGAACCAAACAAAAGAAACACTTTTTTGACTGGTCAATTTTTTTTACATATATCACTTAAGGTCAGCTCTCAATGAAAAGCATCTAGAAGATAGCCTCGATTATTAAGCATGACTAATGGACATCTCTTCACAATTATCTCATTTATCAAAACTGACCTAAAATCAAAAAGCAACACATATACAGACATGGAAGTGTCAGTCATAATCCACAAATAACTGACAAATAAGCAACATACGTTGAGAAAAGAACTTTTTGCTGAAGTGTCTTCCAATCAATGCAAATTATATTAATATTTTCTGAAGGTAAATCGGGAATACTTGATGAAAATATAACACGCTAAAGAAAATCTGAAATGTTTCCTTCTGGAAGAAATTAAGTTCATACTTTCCTATCTGTGCCCCTAAGCACCAAGAAGGTTTCCCCAAGCGTATCAATTGTTTCAAGTGACAGGGAAAGACTGCCAATATTAACTGATGTTGATGCCCTTTTATAACTGACTACAACATTGTAGCCCAAAGCCAGGAGTCCACCAAGTGTCATCCGTCCAACCTGTTCAAAATTAGATATAAGAATGGGTAAAAAGAACCACGTTAAGTTAAAGCAAATGAGCTAACTATGAGATGATTTGCAACATAAGTTTCCACCACAAAGAAGCATGTCTTTTATATAATTAGAAAGATACAAAGTAACAATCCTAGAATACAGATTGAGCTCATTTTTTGATGGTTTGTTACAAACACTCCTAAATCAAAATGTCATATTATTTCTTTTTAAATGATGCAGAAGAACAAGATTGAGGACCAAAAAAAGGTGTTTTGATCATCAGAAACCTAACTTTTAAATCATATTGCATATTGCTATTGTGGCAGAATACTAGTTGCTCATTTCACAAAAAACAATTAGCGTCAGCTACTTATTTCATTCCATAAGAAAAAACATATTTATTTAATTGATTAAAAAAAGCATCCTTAATTTAAAGAGTTGAAAACTTGAGTATAATAACACCTATAATAAAAGGAATGAAGAGAAAATAAAGTTATTGGATATAAAATGGAAGAAGTTAGCAACTTATAAAAGCTACTGCATCAATTACAAAATTAGTAATTTTAAAAGGGAAACACATAACCGTACAAAGTTTCAATAGCCAAGGGAAGACATGAACCCTGCTTCCACCCCAACCCCCTTAGCTACACTACTGCATGTAAAACCATTTCGACAGTAACACAGAGGAAGAAAACCTCAATGACAAATTAGAGAGCAGAATTTTTCAGTTTGACAACAACTACCACACTACAACTGTAATCAAGGACAGAAAGCCTGACCTCAAATTCAGCTTTTGGTCTGATGATGAAATTTTTGTCCACAATTCTCTGATCCCCAAGTGACAGATAATATCGAATACCAGATTGTCGCACCTTAATCCAATCATTTATCCGCGCTTCTTCATTAGCTGATGGGGGTCTAAGGTACATCTCAATGAAGCTAAAGCAAAATGAAGTTTTCATTTCAGTCCCAAAACTTTAAAAGAGTAAAGCCCCGAGAGACATATATAACTAACACTATGCAAATAGATGGTATGTGATAATAGTCAGAACCACTCACTTATCAGTTTGTGCCTCATCTTTAAGAAAAAAGGTAGACTGTCCATCAGGTGACTGCCATGGCAATATAATGTCCAAATGAGAATTTAAAGGGGGTAACTGATTAACAATGCAACAAAAACTAACTCTCAATTTTTACGCATTAAAGAAGAGGAATACTATAGGTTTGTTCCAGTAACAGTTCACTCAAGACAGCCACAGATAACCAACTAATCAATTTTTTTGTTCATTTCTTTTTTTCTTGGCAGGGGGAAATATATTTAGAGTTTTCTATGTTGTTGTGTCCACTCCTTCCCATTTTTTTCTATGTGCATGTCCACTTATAACTTAATAAGGCAAATCAATTACACCTTTACTTTGTCTTTCACATATGTATCATGAAAGAACTTGTCTGACCAATAGTAATATCAAAATGGCTACAAAACTTCAGTTACACCTAATTGCCATATGCAGCTGAGTTTTTAAGCAGAACTCAAGACCAAGAAACTTTACGGCAGCTCACATATTCACCACTTAAACTGCAGTAGCCAGTGTCCAAAGTACAAAACTTTGCAAAGAGAAGATATCCAAGGTCCAAATATGAGCTTGAGAACAAATTACCAAATAAGTTTAAAGTCAATCAAGATAATTTCACAGTGTTTATGACAATGTACATTCTTTCTGGACTCCAAACACATCTATGAATTCTCTATTCATCTTTTATGTATGGCAATGCTGAGAATTTTATGTGACAATAAGATACAAAGTATCACATACCTCACTTCGGCATTTCAGCTTGTAGACTGCTTCTCTAAATGATGATACAAAGCTGTTGTTAATTCTAATCTGCATGATAAACGCCATTAATGAGGAATTGCCAGTTAAATTCCAATAAGTAAGAACATAAAGAAAAACAACAAAAACAAAAGAAAAAACCTGTGCATGATGAAGGTCTGGCTCAATGTGCTTTCTAAACAAAGGGAAAATGCTATCAATAAGGTAATCCAGTGAGCAAGAATCTCCTATATCGTATCGAACTTTGGAAAGAAGACTAAAATGAACACCACCAACCTGATACACAACGAAATACTCAGAAGCATTATGTCAAAAGCTGATGAAAAAACTGATAACTCCACCAAGGCTTTATCAAACCTAGTTCTTAGGAAAGAAGATATTACCACTGCAACCCGGATATCAAGCAGAGAGCGCAATTTTGCATGCAGAGCATAAGTACCATCAACTATTACCTAAAAAAATGTATGAGCCTTTTAAGTCAAAGCAGCCATAATATGAGATAGATCCTATTTTTACACTTTCTTACCACACCAGACATGGCACTCTTTATAGCTTTGGAGCCAACACGTTTCTTTTGATGAAAATCAAATACTGGTATCTTGGTATCTTTCCCTTCTATCAAATCCTGTGTTCAACCAAAAACAGAGGGATATATGCATTTAGAATGCCCCAAACATACTGAGATGCAGATAAAATTTTACATAGACAATAAATTAGATGAATATGTCAGCAAAAAACAATTCAGTTATATGTTAACTTAAACAAGTCTGCAAACAACAGCCATTCACTGAAAAATTGCATTTACCAGCAACTGGCCGTTTCCTTATGTGCTCAACATGTGAAGAATCATGTGGTCAATGTCAACATTAAAAGCAATACATTTCAATATACAGAAGTGAAAAAATAAAACCTAAGTTTTAAATTTAATTGATAAATGTTATAATAGGATTAGGTTTAAAAGCAAAACTAAACTGGTCTGCTACTTTAGAAAAAAAAAATTGCATGACCAATTAGTTATTTTCAATATGACTCATATGTTACATGGAATCTAATAAAAAAATACCAGAACGTATAAGTTGTTTAATATTTTAAAATGAAAAAGAAATAAGTTGACTAAAACTATGAAACATATAACTAAATCGAAATTACAGTTTTATCAGATAGAAACTGTCAGTATGGTTATAAAAGGACAGTTTAGGAACACAAGCATTCATGTCCTGTGTCCAAATTTTTTTCCAAATCCTACATATATACACCACGGGTTACAGAACACTTTCACATACTTATCCATCCATCAATAATATTTTCCCCACATCTTTAAACATCAAAAGGATGTTGAAGGACCTGTAGAATTTCTAAAGTTGTTCAATTTAACCAAATAAATACATATAGAACCATTATAAAGAAATGTACAAACCTCAAGATTTCGGATCAATGCATCAAAATCTATTGAATCCAAATCAGTCCCTTCATCAGTTCCACCCCTGTAGTTCTCCATTGGTATAACAGTGCAACCAATAACAGATGCTACCTTCTCTGCTAAGCTTTTGGAAATTGGAACCACCAAATAAACCCAAAAACATTATTATAAGAAAAGAAAAAAAAGCATGCAGCACCATTTGTTCTGCTTCTTACAAGCTTTCTTTTGAAAAGCAAATAGATAGATAATTAGTAGAGGGAGAGTAGCCAGAAAACTAAACAGAATCAGAATAGCATGCATACCTAGTTTTGCCTGATCCACTGGGACCACCAATGCCAACTGTGACAAGACCCTCCTTTTTCTCTCTGAGTTCTTGTATGGATTTTACAAGCAAATAATATCCATGATCAAATGACTGCATCATTCCAACCCAAACAATCATCACTCTCAAAGTAAACTTTCAAAGAACATTAACAGATAAACTCAAACAATAAACAGAGTGCAACTAAGAAGTTCACATGAGACCAAACACTAATACTTCAAGATCATACAGGATGAACTTGACATAGAAAATTTTGAAAACTAGGATTCAGAGCACCACAATATAAAACATAAGCAACCAACACAACAATCAAATATGCTTACCAAAAGTCATTAACCAAGTTATTCAAAGTTCAAGCCATACACGTATATATACATATATTGATACCAACAATATGGTTTAGCTTTGTCAATGGAGTTTACCTTAACAACAATGGAACCATTGAAGGACAAGAAAAAGAAGGAAGATAACAACTTTCAAACATGCAAGAAATTTGACGAAAATTTAGGAAAAGGGTGTGTGTATGTGTGACATAATTAAGATGCAACCGATTTTTGCTTAAGTAGCATATTCAACCCTAATCAGCACAACCTCTGGATTGATAATTGTCAAGTTTATTTAGAGACTTCCACACTTGTATCAAGAGTCGAAGCCAGAAGACACCTTGGATGATATCATCTAGAATTTATAGTTTTCTAATAATAGGAAAATCATCAATCTATCAAGCAGCAAATTGGGCAATCATCAATGACATAGAGGCAGAATAAAAAGATTGAAATACTAGGTTGACATACCATAGCTCAAAATGACATTGACATTAAGTAAAATGAGACACTGTGAACAATCAAAAATTCCAAACATATTTACAAAACAAAAAACACTTAATAAAGCACAAATAAAGCAAATGCTGATCATGATTCAATAACATAAGTAGAAAGAAAAAAGGAAAACGTTTTTGTTTCCTAGATTACCCAAGATTCAGTACTTGTCTTTTGAACCTAAAACACAATAAAAATGTCTAATAACAGAAATTCTTCAGAACCCAACTTTCATTGAAGAAATAAAAATTACCCAACAACCCAGAATTGAAAAACTAAGAACAACTAGAACTATTTTCTTGAAAACAGAAATTGAAGGGGGACTGACCACATGAAGAGGGAGAGATTGGAGAATAGAAGAAGAAGACGAAGTTGAAGTTGAAGGTTGTTGCTGGAAATAGTCTCGTCCTCCTTCTTGGAATACTCTTTGGACAACTTCATCATCCATTAATTTTCCTTCCTTTTTTTTTTTTGCTCGAAAAGAACAAAAAAATTCAGGGCTTTCCTTTTTTTTTTCCCGCAATACTAGTCTGCGCTGCAGTTTTCTTTGCTTTGCTTGGGAGGAATCGATCATCAATCAAATGAAATCTTTCTTATTAAAAAGGAGAGAATAAAATTATGAATTTTTGAAAAAAAAAATTGTTCTCTTTCTTGCCTTTAATTTTTTCTTTTTAAGCTTTTCGTTGTCTGAGGCTATTTGCTCCCGCTTGTTTTCCTCACCGTTTAGTTTTTCATTTCCCTGTGCTATTATTACAAGTTATGATTTACTCGTACACGAAATCTATATAAATAATTTAATTTAATTTAATTTTTAGAAAAAAAATAAATTTTAATTAAAATGTTAAATTATAATATTTAAAATTATAATATTTTGGTTTCGAATACTGTCAAAGGTGTTTTCTTAAAGTTTATATGATTTAAAATGATAAAAATATCTTTATTTTATAAGAGGTTTTGATAATTATTCAACTAAGTTTAACCTGATTGATGTATCACACAAACTTAATAAACTCTTCTCATAAATATTATAGAATATAAATTATAAATTAATTTTTTTAAAAGAAGAGTTTCATTTACCCCTACCACATTTAAGTATAAACAAAATGGCCCAAAACTCAGAAAGATAATACATTAAAATCAACGAAACCAGGCCCAATCCTAGTAATAATAAAAAATACATTCGTCACCACTACCGTTAACACAATGAAGGGTTGAGACGTGGTCAAAAAAGCTTGATCAAGTGAGACAACTCTAGTCTCAACCAAGACATCCACCACCAAGGGGGAGCATAAATCAAAGCAATGACCTAAAGAATGGTCATCGTTGCCACCATGGACATCGTCAAGAGTCACTGACATAAGGAGATTCGAATCCTTCAAAGTGGCAACAATATCTAGAAACAATAGTTTGGTGTAACCAAATCAACATCATCATGCACAAACCATCGAGGCTTGTCACAGACAATGCTCCGCCAAATATGGGGACCTTGCTGGAGTGGAAAGAAAAATAGGCCAAGAAGACTTCTGGCCAAAGAAAAGGAAACAAGCTTCAAGGGAAAATCGTGAAAAGACTAAGAGGTAGCCTAGATTCTCTTGCCCACCATTCTGATGACCAAAAGCCTAGGGGGATGGGGGAAATCTTGAGATTATGTAGGCTTATTGTTCAATCGCCTTTTCCTTTATGTTTGACCCCTTGGAATAATACTTCGTGTTCCATCAGAATTATAAATATTACAACTGACACTACACATTTACAATAAAATCTGGCTTTCAAAATTGTTATATAAAATTTTTGTTTTAATGTGTACACGCACAGTTGGTCAGTATCCTAATCGCCTATGCCACTGCATTATTTCTTGATTGATAACCTTATTACCTCCCAAAAAAAAAAGCTTGAACAAAACCACCACTACCGTCCAACATATATAAGCGATCATGCAAGTTACCATTGCCAATCTTTCTCCCTCTTTGAAGGTCTTGGAATACACAATGATAAGGGAAAAAACTCAATTTTGCAATTTAAGGTATTTGTTATGGCACTAACAGATAAAAGGTTAACCGAAAAAAGAGGAACATGTAGTACAGAGCATATTTTAATATTGCGTGTACAGTTGACAAAACCTGATCTAGTTACAGGAGTAAAAGACCCATAGGCTATCCTGACACTATCGTTTGTTTGACTTAAGAAGTATAAAAAACCTTTAGAGGAACTTGTCATGTGTCTATTCGCACTAGAATCAATAATCCATGAGTCAATATTACTGTGAGCATTAAAGACATTACCTAACTTGACAAAATTGGATGTTGGATTCAAGGAAGAGTCAAGTTGGGACAGAAGATGTCTGAGATGTCGAATTTCATCCAAAGAAAATATTCCAATGGATGCAGTTTTTGTAGATGGCTTTGTAGCCGCGGACAAGTTTGCTTGACCTTGATTTGACTTATTTTGTTTTCCTCCATGGCCTCTGGTGGGTCAACCATGTAATTTCCAGCACTTGTCCCTAGTATGTTGTGGCTTCCATAATAATCACACTACAGATTATCTTTATTAAGGTTACCATCTTTCTTTGGCTTTTGAGAGCCACTAGCGATCAACCCAGCTTTCTTAGTTGGTGTTGTATAAAGCATAACACCTCTTTTTCTTTCTTCTTGCTGAACATTGGAGTATGCATCCTAGAAACACTAATATATAGTTTTTTTCAGCACCTTTTGAGCCTTAATTCACGTAGTTCCTAAGTAAATTATGTCAAATTTTATACTTTTATTATAAAATAATTAAATTGAACTTAATTATGAAATATTTTTAATTTTAGTTATTTTTATACTAAATTTGCTTAATTTGGTCAATTTTTGATAGCTTTGTACAAAGGGTGAAAGATCAGTTCGGCAGTCATCTTGAGAAGACTGGATTGCTAAAGCATTCTTCGGAGCACATAACACGTGAAGATGACTAATTATTTTATATACATGGATACCCCAATTTAGCATTCTTGTACCCATAAAAAATATGTAATTAATCCAATAAGAATTGGGTTAAAGTTACTCCTAGCTTGGTGCAGAAAAAGTCCAATTTTGCTGAATTAAAAAGGACTGACCCATTAAGAGAAGAATAGCCCAATGCCAACCCAATTGCTGCCCAAATAAGTTAATTATAACAATTTTTAAAATATCCCTTAAACCTCTCTTCAAATCACGGTCCTACCCCTCCCCTTTTTGTGCATTTTCTTTCTAGCCACAAGCTAAAAATAGTAAACTATCCCAACCTCTCATTCCACCTAGCATGGCCGACCATAAGAAGGGGGATTGGCTACTACTTTTAGCCAATTCAAGCTGCATTTTCAAGTATAATTACCCCCTTCACCTTCTTTTTTCTCATCCCACACATATTCACTTATCTATCTCTTCATTCACTCTCGTCCTCTTCTCTTCTCCCATTAGCTTTCCCTTTTCTTTTTCCATCCCCTCTCTTGAAAAAGAGCTTTGCATAAGTCTTGGGAGCAGCCTTATTCGATGTTGTTGGAGCAATTTGCTTGGTTGTGGTGGCAATCCAAAAGAACAAAGGAAGGAGCGAATGAATCTTGCCTCGAGAACGACCAGAATTGGCTAGAGTTTTCTCTTCTTTTTTCCCATCTTTTGTTTTGTTCAATTCATAAACATGATTTCAATTGAGCATTTGATTTTCAATAATATCATGTTAGCTTAAATTTATTTGTGTTGGAATGATTTGATCTCCATGGTTTGTTTCATTTAATTTTGTTAAACGATGTTCTGCACTTTTTGATCCATTTATTCATACAGGTAAATCAAGGTGAAATTTTTATTGCATGATTTATGTGAAAGAATGTTTGAGTTAATTAATTAATTAAAACAAGATTTTAATTAATCGACACAATACTTGTATGGTATAATGTTTAATCATTTAAAGATTAAATATGTAATAATACCAAACCTACTATTGCCTTACATAACCCTATAAATTATTTTACTTATGAAACTGTAAATCTATTAAGCATGGAAAACATGTGAGGTAGGTTTAATAATTAAATAAGTAAAATATTTTACTAAGTATGTTGAGATTAATAAATATTCGATTTAGCCACGAATTTGCCATAACATCTTTTAAAGAATTAAATGATAATAAGCTAGGAAGGATGACTATTTTAACACTTTTATCCTAATTGTGGTGAACTCTTCCAGATTTGCAATTTTGTGTCATTTTTAATATTTTACTTAGATAATTGTTAATTTACAAAGTTAGATAGTAATTCTGTAACACCCCTAACCTTTATCCGTCGTCGGAATAGGGTTACGGAGAATTACCGAAATTTATAGATTAAATATAGTGATTTCATATCATTTAACATCCATATCGGAAATCAATCATGTTCAATCATTTTGTCCCTTATTTGAGCCATCGAGTCCCAAAATAATCATTAGAAACAAGTTGAGACTAAATCGGGTACTTAGAGAATTTTTCGCGAAATTTCAAAATTTTTACTAGGTGCAGGGGACACACGCCTGTGTGGCCAGGCCATATGGGCATTCAAAGTAGGGCACACGACCGTGTCCCAGCCCGTGTCTGTGCCCGTGTAACTCTCTGACTTGGGTCACACGACCAAGCCACACGCCTGTGTGCTAGGCCGTGTGAGCATACTGACTTACATTAATTAGGTGCAAAGGACACACGGCCAAGCCACACGCCCATGTACTAGGCCGTGTGGATAATTTTGAGCATTCTGTTTCTCAACTTTTAAGATGCAGGGGACACACGGCCAGACCACACGCCGATGACACACGGTTGAGACACACGTCCGTGTCTCTGCCTGTGTAGATGAAAATAGGCCATTTCCAAGGCCATTTTTCTTACCTAAATTGTCTTCCACCTACATCAACATTTTAACACATTCACAAGGCAATACCAATCATTCAAATCAAGCTAAAACCAAGTTTAGTACATATTATAACATTCGATGTATCCAAGTATTCTATTACCCCTAATTGAACCAATTCACATACTTGCATATCTTGCCAATTATACTAGCTCAAATTAATTAATAATGAGCCTATATATTTTCTATCATTTAACCAATTCAAAGACTCATCAAACACATTAAGACTATATATAAACACATCAAAATATGTCATTCACAAGCCATTCTAAAAACTAGTTACAACCAAACATTTACATTGCCATCATTGGTCATATTTAGCCCATACATGCCATTATAACCAAAATTAGTTTACTATATATATACCGAAAAGTCCGAGGGATAGTGTGATGTGGCTCTGACCAGCTTCCAACCTTTACGAGCCTTCGAGTACTATAAAACAGAAGAAATAAAACAGAGTAAGCATTTAATGCTTAGTAAGTTCGTATAACAGGAAATTTACTTACCAATCATTTTCATTTAAACAAACATACAAAATGCATCCAAGCAATTTGGCTAATAGCCTAAACACACAACTTCATCAAACAATGTTAGACATGTATTTCATATAAATATCAAGAAACATGTGTGAGCTCAACAATAAACAAATTTCTATATACTTATACTTTTCACATTACATATTCATATATCATGAATAAAATATATCCTTGTATTTCTAGTACTTCTCATAGTAATTCATCTTGAATTCATATTATCTCATATCGGAACTTTGCCCATTGAATCACTTAAAATATAGATGGATACAAGGGTAGTACACATGAAGTATACAAAACTGTAATCAGTCAATTCATATTTGGGAATGCTCATACAAGCACATAAATGGGAAGCTCATGTGAGCCATGTAACGGAAAGCTCCGGAGAGCTATTAACAGGAAGCTCATACAAGCTAATATCGGGAAGGTCCAAGCGAGTCAATATCGGGAAGCTCCGGAGAGCCATTAATGGGAAGCTCACAAAGAGCCTTTAATCGGGAAGCTCGCAAAGAGCCATAAATCGGGACGTTCATAAGAGCTATGGTGTGTCTACAACACATGTAGGATCACAACCAAATCAGGATGCTCTGAAGAGCTATTAAAGGGAAGCTCGCAAGAACCATATAACAGAAAGCTCATAAGAGCTAATAATGGGATGCTCTTTCGAGCTGTGGTGTGTCCACAACACATGCAAGACCACAACCAATCGGGAACCCTGTATCAATCGAATTTCATTTATTCAAACGGGACTTAGTACTTGTCCGTTATATTTGGACGTGTGTTCAATTTTCATACATGTCAATTACATAATTTAATTCACATACTCAACATTCAATTCAAAAATATAAATATACAATTTAGTTACACGAACTTACCTCAACAAGTGTTCGTGCACATAAAAGCTACTAATCTGTTACTTTCTCTTTTCCTCGTTCTAACCCCGTATTTGGTTTATCCGGATCTATACGAATGAATTTAACATCAATTTAATACATTTCATATTTAATACAATCCAATTCATATCTTAGGCAAAATTACCATTTTGCACCTATACTTTTAATTAATTATGATTTCATCCCTAGGCTCGGAAAATGAAATTCATGCAATTTAATCCTTATTCCAAGCCTAACCGATTTTCACATATAACAATAACAGTCCATGTATTTCACAAAAATTATACTTTTTTCATGAATTTTACATCTTTTCAATTTAGCCCCTAAATAATAATTTCATCAAAATTCGTTTTACAAAAGTTGTTTATCTATCAACAATCTTTCATTTTCTACCATAAAACTTCATAATTCATGCATACTCATCCATGGAAAAACCCTAGTACTTTTATAACTTTAAAAATTAATCCTCGAGATAGTTAAATTAAGATATTACGATCTCGAAAATATAAAAATTTCTAAAAACGGGGTAATATTACTCACCTAATTAAGCCAAGTAAGATTGTCTTTCTTCAACTTCAAATCAGGGTTTCCATGTCTTAGTTTTTAGGAAAGATGATAATATGATGATATTTTATGTTATTTTATTATTTATCATCTTTTCATCTTTTTCTTTCCAATTTAGTCCTTTTCTTTCTTAGATTTTCCCATGATAACTAATCATGTTTATATACTAACTCCACTTAATGGTGTATTTTCCATATAAGAACCACAAATTTTTGAATTCCATAGCTATTTGACACCTATAGCTACTAGAACTTAACTTTTACATTTTATGCAATTTGGTCCTTTCCATCTAATTAAACATGTAATTAGTAAAAATTTCTTAACGAAATTTTCATACAACATTCCTATCATATTGCAGACCATGCAATAATATTAAAATAATTTTCCTTCTGGACTTGGATTTGTGGTCCCGAAACCAATGTTCTGATTTCACTGAAAACAGGTTGTTACAAATTCATTTAATTTAGATGCACCGTATTTACAACTCATATTATTTTACTTCCACCAATTTGTTAAATTATAATTTTTCACAAAGAATTGATTAACAATCCCTATGGAGACGATAACTTGATATACTTATCACTTTATTACTTGTTACTATTGTGTACACTCGCACATTTTTGTCATTCCACTTCCTTAAGAGAAGGAAAAGAAATTTTTCTGAGAACTTGAACCCAAATTTGATCATACTTAGTGTTTAACGCGGCCAAAAATTCGTAAATTCTTTTTCTTTCCACAAGCTTCTGAAACTTTACTGCATCTCTAATATAGTCAACTTGGAAGTCTTGGTAATAATCTAGCTCCTATCATAAACCACTCAGTTTAGAAAAATACTGAGAAATTGACACTCACCTTGCTTAGTTGTAACAACCCATTTTCAGTGGAATTAGAACAGTAGTTTTGGGACCACAAATCTGAGGTGAAAATATTTATTTTATTAATATTTTAATGTCTACAACATGTTGGTTGTGTCGTATAAAAATTTGGTTACGAAATTTTATCATTTGCAAGCTTAATTTGATAAAAAGGACTAAATTGCGTAAGGTACAAAATTAGAGTTCTATAAGGAAAAGGTGTCAAATATCCATGAATTTTGAATATGAGTCGCCTTAAATGGTAATTAGACCATTAACATTATTAGTGGACAAAGATGGACATCAAGTGATTAATATTTAATAAGTAAAATCAAATTAAGTAAAACAAAACCATTTTTTTGTTCATTTCATCTTCTTACCAATTTTTCAAAGGGGAAACAACACCATTATTAGGGTTTGAGCATTCGACAAGTTCATCCTTGTGCATGTAAGTGATTTTTGTCCTGTTTTTAATGATTTCTATGTTTTTGGAGTTGTTGTAGCTTAATCTAACTAGTCGGGGACTAATTTGCAAAACTATTAAAAGGTTAGGTTAGGGTTTTACCATGAATGTTTATGTGATGTTTGTGATGTTTGTTGTTAGTTAAACAACTTTTGTAAAGTGATTTTTGATGAATTTGTCAATTAGAAGTTAAATTGAAAAATGTGCAATATTCATTGTAAATTTTGAAATTAATGAAAAATGTAACACCCCTTACCCGTATTCTATGCCGAAACCGAGCCCGAGGCATTACCGAATTAAAACCTCATGTTCGCCACTTAGGCTCATCGTGATTACTCTCTTAAGTCACCTCAACAACCTCATTCTCGACTTACGAGGCCTCACTCATACACACAAGAACTATCGAGACTATTCCGGAACTTTTTCGAATCTTAAAATTTTCCTCTTCTATGTAGGGCTCACACGCCCGTGTAAGATAAGACACGCCTGTGTATAGTCACACACGCCCATGTCCACAAACTGTGCATAAAAACTCAAGCATTCTGCCAATGCCCCACGGCTAGGGTACACGCCCGTGCTCTCCAACCGTGGTGAACACTGACTTCACTTACACGGCCTAGAGTCTAGACACACGCCCGTGTGGCTAGCTCGTGGCCAATTTTGACTTAAAAGATCAACATGCAAGGGACACACGGCCAAGTCACACGCCCATGGGCTGATCGTGTGTCACACATGGGCGTGTGTCTATCCAAATGGACAAGAACAAAGCTATATGCTAAGCTCTTCTCACCCCTCTAGCATACATAACATGCACTCATTCAACACATCCATAATTAATTCAAATTGAAGTGTAATCTCACATAGATAACTACATCTTTTCATATAATAGAATAGCCAACAACTATGACATTATACAAAATAAGCTATCCATCTAAAGGCCAACACAACTTAGCCATTTACAACAAAAATTCACTAACTTGTCTAGCCCCTATACATGCCATATACAAAACATTGAGTCTCATGTACCAGAGTGTGCTGATAGTGTGGGCGATCTTCCAATTTATCCTCGTATCTCAATTCAACACTTTTACTCTATAAAACAAGGGAAAAGAAAGGGAGTAAGCTTTGATCTTAGTAAGTTTGCACATAAACAATTAAGCATCATAATATAAGCTAAACAACAATTAGCATCATACTAACATATAATGTACAACTATGCTTACTCTTTCTATCCCTTACCACATTCCCAACACATCATGAATCACATACTCATAACCATTGAAATGCACACCTGCATTCAATATCACATTTACACAATATACAACACAACATCATATCTTGATAATTCATCCACACAGCTAATTAACTCAATAATATAACCACACAGCTAATCCACACAGCTAATTTCTCAATGATTTCGCACTTAGCCCACCACAATCAATTGATAAGGTAGTATCGCACTTAGCCTACCTCAAAGGTAATCATAGTGGTTTCGCACATAGCCCACTAGATGATATACCTAACGATAGCATCGCACATAGCTAGCTCATCGTCAATATGCACTATGATGGTATCGCACTTAGTCCACCATTTAGCATTATCACTACACATTCTCATATCTACTTACTCAATCATTCATCCATTCACAATATCTACCACATTCATTCCACATAAGTTCTCAAACATGCTACACACCAGCTAGCATTAACAAATTGTAAGTATAAATACATTGTTTATGCATAGACTTACCTCGATACTCAAAAGTATAGAAATATGCAATTTAGTCCACCACTTTACTCTTGCCTCGGTTTAGATCCGGGCTTCGTCTTTCTTGATCTATAATGAATAAATCAACTTATTCAATACACACATTGAATAAATTGACACTTATCTCATACTTTGGAAAAAATTACTCTTTTGCCCCTAATCTTTCTCATAATTACACTTTTGCCCCAAGGCTCATAAAGTGATTTTTATTCAACTTTCTAGCCTTTCATGCTTAGCTGAATCACTTACTCCACTAAAGCATTCACCAATTCTCACTAAATCACACATGTATGTCCAAGCTTAAAACTTTCACAAACTAGTCCCTACATGCATTTTCATGGAAAATCACTTAGCAAAAGAGGTTTCTACTACATCAAGCTTTCATAATCTTCCATAAAACATCAACATACATGCATGTCATACATGGATGCATTTTTGAACATTCAATATAGCTCATCAAATAGCTAAAAATAGCTTATTCATGCTACTAGGACTTCAAAAATACAAAGAATATCAAAAATAGGACTTGGATGCACTTACTAGCAAGCTTGAAAAATTTGAAGAACCCTAACAATGGCTCTTGAAAATTTCAGCAGCCTTGGAGAAGAAGATGAGTGAATTTTGTCATCTTTTCTCCTATTTTAATCATTTAATAGCCAAATGACCAAAATGCCCTTTTTGATAAACTTCCTATTTTAACTCATTCATGCCTAATTTTGTCCAAAAACTAATAATTGGGAAAATTACTCATTAAGGACCTCTAATTAATATTCTAAAGCTATTTCACACAAATAGCTTCTAGAATCTCACATTTTGCAACTTTTGCAATTTAGTCCTTTTGGACAATTCAACCGAAATTTCACAAAATTACTTCATGAAACTTTCACACTACCATGCAAACATAGCATAAACCTCAAAAACTCATACATAGACCTCAGATTTGTGGTCTCACACCACTATTCTGACTAGGCCCTAAACTGGGATGTTACAAAAAATGTGAGCTACTAAGGACTTAAGTGAAATCCGGGTAGCTTGTGTTAGCACTAAATTTGCATGAATTTTGTTTTATAAGCTAGGGACTAAATTGTAATGAATTCAAAATTGTAGGGGCAAAAACATAATTTTTACTAAAATATGATTTTTGGATTGAGTTGAATAGAATAATTATTGAATAGGCTGAATTTGATTATTAGATCAAGATAAGCATCATACGGACTTAGGTCGGGGAAAGGAAAAAGTGTCGGATTAGTTGATCTATTTCTCTATTTGTGATCGATGTAAGTTCGTACGTTTGAATAGCATTTTAATATGTTTGATATAAATGCTATTTTGTTATATTATTATATTATGTTTCTATGGAAAAATCCAATAAAGTTTTGACGGCTTTCGGATCCCGTTTAAACCTTAGGAATATATAGGATACGGATGACATGTCATTAGAGTTACTGTGTTTCTGGTGCTGGTCCCGAACGTCCTACCGGTGGCTGAGTTCCAGCATGTGTTGCGGATACTTGATAGCTTGTGTGAGCAGCACCATGTAGCTACATTCCGACTGACAGCTTGTGTGAGCGGACCCATTTATGGCTCGAGGTAGAGCATCTATATGAAGAAAAAGGAAGAAATGGTTCCGACCATATATTAGCACACATTGTGTGAGATTCCCGCGTATCCGATATTATTCTAAGTGGTTCAACAGGTATACAAAGGGAGGGAACGATAGATATTTCAATTAGTAATGCAATGAAAGCATGAAAAGGTATGAGTTGTTGATGATTAAAGTATGCATAGCCATGTACATGAAAGTATAAATGCTTATATGCTAAGTACATGAAAACTATATTATTATGTGATGAATTGGTAAGTTATATGTTTATCACTAACTTGAGTTGTTGTTGATCCTTAGGCTTGTGCCAAACTATGTTAGATTATTTTATACTTACTTTTAAGCTTATATATTGAAATGGTAAGCATTGTTTGTGATTTACGAACTTACTAAGCATTATATGCTTACTTTGTGTTATTTCTCTCATGTTTTTAGATAATCGGAAGCTCGTTCTGGTTGGAAGTTTGTCGGAGATCCATCACACTATCCATCGGCTATATCTGTAGATTTTGATGATTTTGAGTCATGGTTATAATGGCATGTATCTGTGTTTTGTGGTTTGATGAAATGGTCATTATATTTATGACTTGTAAATTTAGGACTTCTGGTTGATGAATAGGTTGTTGTGTTGGCATGTAAATGTGATATTTTAATTGTTAACATTTTGGCATTGTGATGCTTAAATGGTGAATGATGGATTGGTAAATCAAATGCATGCTATGGAATTTGAAAGTAAACTTTGAATTGATAAATGGCTAGTTGGCATGTTTGGAGGAATTATCATATGGTCAAGCTTGCTAAAGTAGTAATGATAGGTGTTGAATGGTCATGTTGGTGTTTGTGAGTACGATAATGGTCTGTGAAATTAGGGAAATGGTTAGTATAAAACTAGTTACATTGGTTAGTTGATTTGTGGATAAATTAGCATATGTATAATCATGTTTGAATGTTGAGATTGAGGTGCCTATTGGGCATATTGGTTGTATGAACTTACACCATATTGTTTTAGCTTGATTATGCATGGTTTAGGTACAAATTGAATGCATGAAATTAGGTGCATTTGGTTTGTGTAAGTGACTAGGCTTTGGGTGAGAAAAATGGCTTGGAAATGGCTTATTTTTTGTCCACACGACTAGAGACATGGGTGTGTGTCTTAGCTGTGTGAGATACACTGCCATGTGACATGGCTATGTGTCCCCTGTAGCTTACAAAGGGTTGCAAGTCAGGTTGTTACATAGCCTAGCACACGGCCTGGCACACGGGCGTGTGGCTTGGCCATGTGGCCCAAGTCAGAGAGTTACACGGGCACAGACACGGGTTGGGACACGGCCGTGTGTCCCTACTTTGAATGCCCACACTGCCTGAGACACAAGCGCATGTCTTAGCCGTGTGAGTCACATGGCCGTGTGACCCTGTAGTATGAAAATTTTGTGATATTTCCCAAAAATTCTATATGTTTTTTTTTTAGTCGTGATTCGTGTCTAATATGTTTTTAGGGCTTCGAGGGCTCGTATAAGGGGCGATAGATATGAGTTTGAATAATATTTCTATGTTTTATGTCACATTTGCAATATGTTGAATAATTGTTCGTTGTAAGATGTAAACTTCTGGTAATGCTCCATAGCCCTATTCCAGTGATGGATACAGGCTAGGGGTGTTACATTTATTGGTATCAGAGATACAGTTTAGTAGATTCTCGGGCTGAACGTAATGTGTGTGAGTCTAGAATTACATGCCATTATTTTGAATTATGTTTTCATATAGTAATGACTTCCAATCGAGTTGACTCTAATGAAGTAGAAAGTAACACGCAAGCCTTCGTTCACAGAGTAGCGTCGAGCGGTACAAGGGTCGTATTTGAAGGCCGGGGAGGAGAGGCTAAAGAAGCCTTCTTACAAATGATGAGTGAATGGTTTACTGAGTTTGTTCGAACGAACCCTGCTTCTCAACGACCTTCAGCCCCACCTACTCCCCAGCCAGTCCCCGTAATTCCTCAAGGTTTGGAACCTTTGCAAGTTAATAAGCCACCTGTTGATAAAATCTGTAAATATGGGGCCGAAGAATTCAAAGCCATAGTTGAAGATGATCTGGATAGAGTGAAGTTCTGGTTAAAAAACACGATCAGGGTTTTCGATGAGCTATCTTGTTCATCGACTGAATGTATTAAATGTGTTGTATCTCTATTGAAAGACTTACCTTATTAGTGATGGAGCACGTTAATTTCTGTGCTGCCGAAAGAGCGTATAGATTGGGAATTCTTCCAAACCAAGTTTAGAAAGAAATATATAAGTCAGAGGTTTCTTCATTAGAAACACAGAGAGTTCCTTGAGTTTAAGCAAAGTCGTATGACAGTGTCTGAATACGAAAGAGAATTCATCAGATTAAGCAAGTATGCCCGAGAATGTATTCCGACCGAGGTTGTTATGTGTAAGCGGTTTGAAGACGGGTTAAATGAAGATATAAAGTTGTTAGTCGAGATTCTCGAATTGAAAGATTTCGTTGTTCTGGTTGATCGAGCACACAAAGCTAAAGAACTTAGCAAAGAAAAGAGAAAAAGCTAATTATGAAGCTTGGGATTCGTGAAAGAGATCTATGGGAAAGTCGTATCGGTCGACATCGAAGAAATCGAAAAAAACACCATAACTGTTCGACTACTTCAGTGGGATATCCTAACAGAGATCAAGTGTAACACCCCTCACCCGTATTCAACGCCAGAATAGGGTTATGGAGCATTACCAGACTTATTAAACAGTTAAACATTCATTTCACGTACATTTTCAAAATCATATAATCAACATTCAACACTATTCACATTGTCCCTATTACGAGTCTACAAGGCCCAAAAACATGCATTCGGGGTGGTTCGAGACTAAATTGATAACTTAGAAAACTTTTACAAAACTTAGAAAAATTTTCAAACTACAGGGGACATATGCCCGTGTGGCCCAGCCGTGTGTCTCACACGGCCAAGGACACACCCGTGTCACAGGCCGCGTGGACATTCGAAATGGGATCACATGGTCGTGTCCCAGCCCATGTCTGACCCCTTGTAACTCTCTGACTTAGGTCACACAGCCAACCACACGCTCGTGTGAACAGCCCGTGTGCCCTATGAAATGGCCACACATGCCCGTGTGCCAGGCCGTGTACTAGGCCGTGCCAAACCTGTAGGGTATAGGGACTTGTGCCACATGGCCAAGTCACACGCTCGTGTGCTAAGCCGTGTGGAGCATACTAACTTGATTTTTAATTCAACACTAGGGGACACACGACCGTGTAACCTGACCGTGTGTTACACAAGGCTGAGACACACACCCGTGTCCCTGCCCGTGTGGACAAAAATAGGCTATTTACCAAGCCATTTTGCC
The DNA here is from genome assembly GCA_005393395.2 of Gossypium australe. Taxonomy (NCBI): domain Eukaryota; kingdom Viridiplantae; phylum Streptophyta; class Magnoliopsida; order Malvales; family Malvaceae; genus Gossypium; species Gossypium australe. The sequence continues at coordinate 26,922,969 of CM016616.1, read as the reverse complement.
ACCCAAATTTGTATACACCTACATCAAACCAAATGGCACCAAAACAAGACATAAATAGGCATTCAATCAACTTCTTCCAAGCATCACTTATACCATTTCAATACTAACCAATACCAAACATATTAATACCACAATGTGTCATTCAATTTATTCTAAAAACTCTTAATCTCATATCAACAATACAACCACTTTAAACCATGCATCATTTAGCCTAATCTCACAAGCATACCAATTCAATTCACAACCATTTAGTACCCCAAATTATCAAATATCATCAAGCATCACATATCCATCAATAAACACATAACCAAAACCATATGCACATATGAAAACACAACCAAACCAACCAAATTAAGCCAACTCTCATGGCTATATATAGAGCCAAAACACTTAATATTTACAAGCCATTTCAAATGACTAAATTCATTAGCAACATATATACCAAAATGACCATTATTCTATACATTCCATATACCCAAAATACTTAAGTTCAAAGGTACCAAGTGATAGTTGGATAGTGTGATGAAGTCTCTGACGATCCCCGAATTCGAGCTAGCTTGATTTCACTATAAAACATGGAAAAAAAAATGATGTAAGCTATAAAGCTTAGTAAGCTCGTATGAAAATAATAAGCAAAACTCACCATTTAGTTACCATTCAAAATATGCATATAACATACTACAAAATATATAACCACAATGTTAACATATATTCAATCATCTATTTAACCATGAACTCAATTCTTTCATATATTCAATGTATATTCAGTTTTCGTACATGCCTGTATTGATACGTATCTATTTCTCACCATTTCATATTCTCGATATACCTGTTGAACCATTTGGAATAATATAGGATACTCGGGAATCTCGCACCCAAAGTGCCAATATATATAGCCGAAGCTATCTCGATAAAGTCTTGCACCGAAGTGCCAATACATAGCCGAAGCTATCTCAATATCATATCTCAATAATGCTCACTCTCGAGCTATCAATGGGTCTACTCACACAAGCTGACAGTCATGACATAGCTACATGGTGCTACTCACACAAGCTGATGAGAATCCATAACACATGCTGGATAACTCGGCCACCAGTAGGACGTATGGACCAGCACCCAAAACAATAATAACCCCTAATGACATGTCATTTGTCTCCTAATCTATTCCTAGGTTTCAACCAGGATTTCACACTTGCTTAATTATCGTCGAACATGTCTGTAGAGTCGTATTCACAGTTTATGCAGTACCAAAGCATTTAAAATACAATTATAACAAAGCTTATTACATACGAACTTACCTCGAATGTAAAAATGGCGAATTAAGTCGATAAATCCGAAACCTTATTCTTTCCCCGATCTAAATCCATATTTCGCCTTTCTTGATCTAATTGCAATCAAAATTAACTTATTTAATTATCACTCTATTCAATTTAGTCCAAAATACACTTTAAAGCCACTTTACACTTTTGCCCCTAATATTTCACATTTTTACAATTTAGTCCTTATTTCATAAAATTACAAATTCATGCAATTCAATCAAAACCCATGCTAGGCGAATTTCAATTAGGTCCCTAGTAGCCCATATTTTTCATTTATTTCACATTTTTACCACAAAATTGTAACATTTCTCAAATTAATCTCTAATTAGCAATTTTATCAAAAATCACTTTACAAATGTTGTTTATCTAACAACAAGCATGCATTTTCTACCATTAAATATTAAAGCACACCAACATTCATCAATGGAAAAACCCTAAACCTTTAACAATTTTGCAAAATAGTCCCTAGGCTAGCTAGACTAAGCTGCAACGCTAAAAAAATATAAATCATTAAAAACATAACAGAAATCGTACCTAATTGAAGGAAATAAAAATAGCCGAATCCCTAGCCCTATTTTCTCCAAAGAAACAGTTTTGGTTTTTCTTTTGAAGAAGATGAACACAAATTAAAATGTTTTATTTTATTTAATTAACCTTTAATAACCAATTTACCTATTTAACCTTAATGAACATTACAAATTTCAAAATTACCATGCCACTATCATCCACTATCTCATAAATGGGTTAATTACCACATAAGGACCTTTACTTTTGAGTTCTATAGCTATTAAACACCTTTAGCTGTTAGAACACATTTTTCACTTTACGTGATTTAGTCCTTTTTATCAAATTAATCATTCAAACGATAAAACTTCTTAATGAAATTTTCACACAAACATACTATCATGCTGTAGACATAAAAAAAAATAATTATTTTAACTTTGAATTTATGGTCCTGAAACCACTGTTCTGATTTGACTAAAAACGGGCTGTTACATCGAGGTAAACAACATGTGAGTTCTAAAGCTCAAGCTACGTCAGTAGCGAGTGTTGGAAGTGTTAAAGCCAATAAGCTTGATTGTTAATGATGTGGACGTCGACACTTTGGTGAATGCAGGATGAAAGACAGGGCATGTTTCAGATGTGGTTCACATGAACACTTTATTCGAGATTGTCCTAAGTTACCTAAAAAAGAAAAGATTCAGACTTTTCGACTGAGTAATACAACTGCAAGAGAGAGACTATCGAGAAACCCTAGAAAAGATTCAGACTGTTCAACAGAGGTGGGATGCACACGCCAGCGCGTGGGTAAGGATGTCGAAGGTATGGATGGCGCATGAGGGCCACACACAATGAGTTTGGGTGTTAGATTTTGAGATTTCGTCAGAGATTGAATTGCGACTTTATTGAAGGTGGCAGTGAAAAGAAATTGGCTAGAAGAAGAAGAGTAGAAAATTGGATTTTCTAAGGTTATGGAATTTTGAAAAAAAATAGGATCCTAAATCTGGATTCTCAAGCTCTTGATACCATGTTGAAAATAGGAATTCTTTTTCCTTGTCCATTAAGTATTTACATGGATACATATACACAAACTATGTTGAACTATTTAAGGAAATACAATTTTCACAATAAATAGAATAAATAAAATCCCAATACTTTAGCCTTAAGAAATCAGATCAGCCTTGATTAACAAGTCTGTCAATAGTCAATGGTCAACATCTAGCTTGCAAAATAGATGTTTTTCACTTGTATCGAATTGTTCAAAACTAGGGGGTTGGGTAATAAAACTTCCCCAAGAAGTTCCCTATCTAGGAAAGCATTGTTGATGTAACATCCCCAAACGCCCATTCACTACGACTGAATCCGGTTATGTCACTGCGGAAAGACGATTGAAAATCTTTTTGACTTAAAATAAAACAGTAAATTTATTACCCTTTGAAAATCCATGTTTATTTGATATTGTATGAAAAACTTTGATATTATTATATTGTCCAAAATTAAACTTTAGTAAATATATAAAACCAATTTGAATAATCAAGTTGTTAGAATAAATTCGTCTTCACAAATTCGTCTTCACTTAGTAATTTAATATAATCCAACCATAACTTAAAATAATAATAAAATAGTTCCCAAAATAAATAAAGATCAAAAGGCCCTTATTACATCAATATTTTAAACCCAAATAACTAATATGAATAAGCTTAAAAAAAAATATTTAAACTCTTCTTCCTGCATGGGCCACCATGTGTCCTCTCCAATCCCGGTCCAACCTTACACATCACCTGAAATGGTTAGGAAAAATAGAGTGAGTCCATTGACTCAGTGCATAATCACAACACAGATTTCCACACGTATGGGCTTGGCCCATACCCACACAGTCATCGAAACAAATCATGCAAGAATGCATTTCAGCCCAACCTACTATCCAACCGTGACACCAACCTTAGCAGACTCCCTGCCTAAGGCCGTGGCTAACCCACCACTGATCACATCGTGATCCATAAACCTTACCTTGGCAAGCTCGCTGCTCAAGGCCGTGGCTGAGCCACCGATCAACCAAAGTGATCCCAAAACCATAATCTGTCTACGGTGATGCACATAGCCATCAACCGCTGAGATGGGCACCGAGCCACACCTCCCTTGAGGTAGCACACAGCTAACCGTCAAGCGCTAATGTAGCCTGAGCTAACATTAGACCACGTACATCATGTGTACACTCCTACCTTCATCGATCCAATCCACCTCCCATGTATGTAAAAATGCAACATGTCAGATCATATTATAACATAAGAGTGGACATCACATGTTAATTATCATACCATATATATATCATAAATAACTCACCATTCAAGCCATTATAATCGGCCACCATACATCACGCATATGTAAACACATTAGCAAACCAAAACCATAGAAATAGTGCGATGATTACGCACCTTATCACTTGCAGTTCTAAACTTTCGATCCCTATGCTATCACTCAACGAAACAACAGCTATCTGCCTAAACTATCCCCTGCTGCTGGCCCACACCCCGGTGGCCAATCCCGAACCGCCGAGACAGCCCTCTTCTTGAACTTTGGGATAGGTGCCTTCCCTTGCCCACTCTGAGTGGTTGTTGCCTCCATCAACACACTTAATCAAATAAACGGGTTAACCTTCCAAAACACAACCTAAGTATTTAATCTTACAAAATATCCTTACCCAAAATCACTTACCAAGCTGACTGCCTACTGAGGTTGACTGAATGCCTTGAAATATCCTAGAGTACTTCCACCAACCGATTACAACGAAACCCGAAGAGGTCTACACCACTTCTAATATTCAGCCAAGGTGCTACTAAGTTGAAGAAAAGAGACACGGCATATAGGTGGGGTGTAGATTCGGCTAACCATGAAAGAAAATCAAGGGAAAGGGAATAGGGGTTTCAGCCAAAAAGGGTTTGAGAAGAGAAGAGAAAAGTATGGGGGTGTACTTTCGGTTTAACAAAATGGAAGAAAAGAGGGAGATGAAGGGTGAGTGGTTTCGGCCAAGGATTGAATAGAAAGAAGGAAGATAGCTTAGGAGAAATGGGGAAAACAAATGGAGAATTTGTGAAGAAATCGGCAAGCAAGCAAATGGGAAAAAGTGACCAAAGGTGAGCACCTCCCCCTATTTATACTACTAAATTCGGCCAACAACTCAACCCCCACCAAATCCCAAAAATACTCCTACTTTACCTCCCTAACACTCATTCAAAAGATTTGAATGAGTCAAACCTTACTCCTTACCTACCTAGCCGAATTCAAAAAGGAAGACCAAGTCTTCATCCATCTTTTAAACATTCAAAACCGTCCAACCCCCTACCTTCTTGACGCAAAAACAAAGCCCCATCTGCTGTCCTCGCGAATCGAACATGAGACCCTTTCCAGCTCCCCCTTGAGGCGTCACTTCTCCATGCCTTATGTGGCGCCTCCTTGCCACTCTGCCAAGCCATTCTTTGTGACAAAACCCTCCTAATAATTCTCTTAAGACCCCCAAAAGCCAAGCTCCCTTTTTAACCACTGAAAATCAAAAATTTCCTAAGGCCTTCCCTACCTTCCAGGGTTCTCCAAACCCCCTAAAAACTTGCCCAAGCACACAAGAAGCCTATCATCACTCGAGTTATGCACTAAATGCATAACCCCTAGAACTAGGGTGTTACAATGCTACCCTCCTTAAAATAATTTCGTCCTCGAAATTACTTGTCTAAACTAGCAGTCCAACTACGCTATGGCTGCGCACTCTGACCCATGGCGTGACCCAACCGGTTCCGACACTGACATCCTGCCTCTGCCACGTCCACGAGTATTGCGACCACGCCCCCTAGAACTCATATCTAGCGCTTCGATTTAGTCTGATTAAAAATTTTATGCATTAGAAATTTGGTTCCACTATTTACCCACGAGCAATTTTATGAAAAGGAGTTTTCGAGAGTAGTTCTTTCGAGCAATCAAGTTTCGTTCCCTACCCAGGGGTAGTTTCGTCATTTTCCTATAGGAGTATTTCGGTAATAACTCAGGGTCAATTTTGAAAATAGTTTCCCAACTTAAAGATATTTCAAAATTTACAAAATCTTAGGGGTCATCTTGAAAGTTTTGTTTTTCAACAAAGTGTGTTGCAAAAATTTCAGAAAGTAGGGTTATTTTAGTAATTTTGGAAATCATGGGTATTCTCGTAATTTCTCCAAATCGAAATATCACAATATTTCACAAAATAAGATTTTCTGATCTTTGGTAAAATAGGAATATTTCAGTAAAAGTCGAGAGAAATCTGAAAATTTAGAAACCAAGGGCATTTTGGTAATTTTATCAACTAGGGGTATTTTCGTAAATTTTCACAAACCAGGGTATCTTAATATTTTGAAAACTCGAGATTTTGGTATTTCGCAAAGTAAAGAGCATTTTATCAAAAGTTGAGGGTAATACGGTAATTTTATAACACAGGGGCATTTTTGTAATTTTATAAATAGAGTATTTTGGGAAATTTTGTAAATTGACAAACGTCTTTCAAAATCAGATTTAGGGTTTCACAAACCAAAGGGGTAAGTTCGAAAAATTTTAAAACAGAAGGTTTTAAAAAAAAACAGCAAGGCTAATTCCCTTTCGGGTTTTAATAACCGGTTTAGCCTATGAACAAGTCCTCTTGGTTAAGGTGAACCGTAGCTACGCACCAGGTAGGATTCGAGTAAAGAGGAGGTGAGTCGCTAGGACTGCTTAAATACCAAGCTCTTACTGAATGCCACTCCTAGACATGCGTACAGTGGTTACCACACCTTAACTCGACGACTTACTTCACAAGTTTGTTCAATAACCTTAAGTTTTATGCATATGTTTGAGTAAACTAATCCTAGGGTCCAAAAGTCTTAATATTCTAATCTACGAGCCCAACCTAAGCCCATAATAGATCACACAAACAAAACACTTCAAGAGCTAGAAGTACTTACCTGGTGGACTTCGGGCCGGAGGTACAGGTGCCATGCCAGAATAACCTGAAAACCTTTTTATAAAAGCCCATATTTCGAAAAGCCCATTTTGAAAATGTTTTTGGGCCCAAAACCCTCAAAGCCGAGTTTTGAACTGGGCTCTGATACCAATCTGTAACATCCCCAAACCCGGCCCATTCACTACTACCGAATCTGGTTATGTCACTGCGGAAAGACGGTTGAAAATCTTTTTGACTTAAAATAAAACAGTAAATTTATTACCCTTTGAAAATCCATGTTTATTTGATATTGTATGAAAAACTTTGATATTATTATATTGTCCAAAATTAAACTTTAGTAAATATATAAAACCAATTTGAATAATCAAGTTGTTAGAATAAATTCGTCTTCACAAATTCGTCTTCACTTAGTAATTTAATATAATCCAACCATAACTTAAAATAATAATAAAATAGTTCCCAAAATAAATAAAGATCAAAAGGCCCTTATTACATCAATATTTTAAACCCAAATAACTAATATGAATAAGCTTAAAAAAAATATTTAAACTCTTCTTCCTGCATGGGCCATCATGTGTCCTCTCCGATCCCGGTCCAACCTTACACATCACCTGAAATTGTTAGGAAAAATAGAGTGAGTCCACTGACTCAGTGCATAATCACAACACAGATTTCCACACGTATGGGCTTGGCCTATACCCACACAGTCATCGAAACAAATCATGCAAGAATGCATTTCAGCCCAACCTACTATCCAACCGTGACACTAACCTTAGCAGACTCCCTGCCTAAGGCCGTGGCTAACCCACCACTGATCACATCGTGATCCATAAACCTTACCTTGGCAAGCTCGCTGCTCAAGGCCGTGGCTGAGCCACCGATCAACCAAAGTGATCCCAAAACCATAATCTGTCTACAGTGATGCACATAGCCATCAACCGCCGAGATGGGCACCGAGCCACACCTCCCTTGAGGTAGCACACAGCTAACCGTCAAGCGCTAATGTAGCCTGAGCTAACATTAGACCACGTACATCATGTGTACACTCCTACCTTCATCGATCCAATCCACCTCCCATGTATGTAAAAATGCAACATGTCAGATCATATTATAACATAAGAGTGGACATCACATGTTAATTATCATACCATATATATATCATAAATAACTCACCATTCAAGCCATTATAATCGGCCACCACACATCACGCATATGTAAACACATTAGCAAACCAAAACCACAGAAATAGTGAGATGATTACGCACCTTATCACTTGCAGTTCTAAACTTTCGATCCCTATGCTATCACTCAACGAAACAACAGCTATCTGCCTAAACTATCCCCTGCTGCTGGCCCACACCCCGGTGGCCAATCCCGAACCGCCGAGATAGCCCTCTTCTTGAACTTTGGGATAGGTGCCTTCCCTTGCCCACTCTGATTGGTTGTTGCCTCCATCAACACACTTAATCAAATAAACGGGTTAACCCTCCAAAACACAACCTAAGTATTTAATCTTACAAAATATCCTTACCCAAAATCACTTACCAAGCTGACTGCCTACTGAGGTTGACTGAATGCCTTGAAATATCCCAGAGTACTTCCACCAATCGATTACAACGAAACCCGAAGAGGTCTACACCACTTCTAATATTCGGCCAAGGTGCTACTAAGTTGAAGAAAAGAGACACGGCATATAGGTGGGGTGTAGATTCGGCTAACCATGAAAGAAAATCAAGGGAAAGGGAATAGGGGTTTCGGCCAAAAAGGGTTTGAGAAGAGAAGAGAAAAGTATGGGGGGTGTACTTTCGGTTTAACAAAATGGAAGAAAAGAGGGAGATGAAGGGTGAGTGGTTTCGGCCAAGGATTGAATAGAAAGAAGGAAGATAGCTTAGGAGAAATGGAGAGAACAAATGGAGAATTTGTGAAGAAATCGGCAAGCAAGCAAATGGGAAAAAGTGACCAAAGGTGAGCACCTCCCCCCTATTTATACTACTAAATTCGGCCAACAACTCAACCCCCACCAAATCCCAAAAATCCTCCTACTTTACCTCCCTAACACTCATTCAAAAGATTTGAATGAGTCAAACCTTACTCCTTACCTACCTAGCCGAATTCAAAAAGGAAGACCAAGTCTTCATCCATCTTTTAAACATTCAAAATCGTCCAACCCCTACCTTCTTGACGCAAAAACAAAGCCCCATCTGCTGTCCTCGCGAATCAAACATGAGACCCTTTCCAGCTCCCCCTTGAGGCGTCACTTCTCCATGCCTTATGTGGCGCCTCCTTGCCACTCTGCCAAGCCATTCTTTGTGACAAAACCCTCCTAATAATTCTCTTAAGACCCCCAAAAGCCAAGCTCCCTTTTTAACCACTGAAAATCAAAAATTTCCTAAGGCCTTCCCTACCTTCCAGGGTTCTCCAAACCCCCTAAAAACTTGCCCAAGCATACAAGAAGCCTATCATCACTCGAGTTATGAACTAAATGCATTACCCCTAGAACCAGGGTGTTACAGTTGACATCTATTTTCCTTATCTAGTAGTGATGATTGATAGCTAAGGCAATGATAGTTCAAACAATATATGCTTTTTGCAACAGGGCTAAAAGTATTTTGAAAATAAAAACCAACCTTCTGAGCATATCACTTGGCCACTAGCCTAGCTTTAAAATGACCAACTATCCCATCATCTCATGTCCTAACTTCAAAAAGCCAATGAAAACCAACAACTGTATGATTTTCAGGTAAAAGAACCAAATAACAAGTTTTATTTGTTTGTGAGGCAGCAAGGTCATCATTCACTGCCTATTGCCATTAAGGTTATCTCATGGCTACATAAATCTTTGCAGGATTAGAAGGTACATTGGTTTCTATATATGCATTCAATTAAGGTTTAACAATACCTACTTTGCCACATGTGACCCTAGGATGTGTATTAGTTGGTATAAAAATTGGACTTTGAGGAGAAGGTATAAAAATTTATTTGTGGTGAAGTTATAGAAACTTGATTTTGTGAAGAAGGTATAGAATATTGATTTTGTGATGAAGGTATAGGAACTAGATTTTGTGAAAAAGTTATAAAAACTTGATTTTGTAGTGAAGGTATAGAAACTTGATTTTATGGGGAAGGAGTAGAAACTTGTGAAGGCAACTGTTGTTGTACTCCTGGTGAACCTTGTTATGGAGACGTTTGCACGTTCTCAGAAAAAGAATTGGATGGAAATATATAATTAAAAGTGTGTTCTGAATATGAAACAATTGGAGATACTATTGAGGAGGGAAAAGTAGCCTATTTAGAAGGCATATAAATTATTGGAAGTGTCATATTGATAAATGGGGTGCAAGTTGTGAACTACTGCTGGAAGACATATGATGAAGTTTTTTGAGCAAATGGAAACTAAGATTCCTCAAAATGAACGTGTCAAGAGACATAAATTTTACCACTCGAGTCCATGCATTTATAACTCTTATGAGCCTTTGCAAAACCTAAATAGGTACAAAGAGGAGATCAATGCTGCAACTTGTGCTTGTTGTATTGGGTGAGTAAAGGAAAACATTTCCATAGAAAAACTCTAAGATCAAAATAATCTGGTTGCTTATTGTCTAATTTTTGAAGGAGAGATATATTGTTAAGAGCTTTAGTGGGTAAAGCATTAATCACATGAACAACTGAGTGAAAAGCATCATACTAATATGTAAGAAGCATTGAAGCTTGGGCAAGCAAATTTAAACTAAGCTCAACATTTGACGATGTTTACGCTTAACCAATCCATTTTTTCTAATGTGTGAGGGCATGTGAGCCTATGTTGGTTACCATAAGTTTGAAAATATGGAATAAAGAACTTGATCTCCCCTCAACTGTCAGTTTGAAAAGACTTGATTTTTCTTTCAAAATGCAAGTCCACACATTTTCTAAAGACAAGAAAGGATGATAAAGTCTCTAATTTTTCTTTAAACAATATAACCAAATATGTCAAGAAAACGCATCAATAAAAGACATTTAATATCAAAAACCCTAAGAGGAACAAGGAGTAGGACACACAAATCATATTGTATTAGTTGTAGAGGATATTCATACATAGTAGAAGATTATAAAAATGACAATTTATGACTTTTTCCTTATTGATAGGTTGTTCACAAAGGAAAATTTTTCTCGATCGTGATATGTAATCTACACTTGCTAACTATTTGTGATAAGGTTTGTGTAAAAGTGTGCCCCAATCTGCGATACCACAACTTATTGGTAGACAAATTATTACAATTTGAACACTTATTATGAATAGACTTAGAACTAGTAGTAAAACATGTATGATTAGAGGTACTCGAGAGATCTTGAACATCAAGGTTGTACATTCCAATTACTTTAGTGCCCTTAGCTAGAATCACATGTGTTTGCAAATCCTTAACAATAAAATGATGAGGAAATAATACAAAAGAAAAGTTGTTATCTTTTGCAACTATGAAACTAAAAGTGTGACAGCCCGATTCTGGGCCTAGTCGAAACAGTGGTCTCGGAACCACTAACCCAAGACCAGAAAAAAATATTTTTGATATTATTCTATGAGTTATAATGTGATTATAAGAGTGTATGGAAATCTTGGTGAAATAATTTTGGTGATTTCATGTTTAATTTTGAAAAAGGGGACTAAATCGAGTAAAGGGCAAAAGTTGGGAATTACTAGCAAATGTTGTCAAATAGTTATGGAACATAATGTGGGGGCCTTTAATGGGAAAATAGGCCAATGTTAAAGTGATGGCAGGCCAAGAGGATAAGAAAGGTTGAAAAGTCAAAATTTTGGTATGGGTTGGTACATGATGACATAAGCAAAAGTTAATAAAAATAATAAGTGGTCATCTTCCTTCCCCATTTTTCCTTTCTCTGCCGAAATTGAAGAAGAAAACCCCCATGGAAGCTGAAAATTTCAGCCACTGCTCATCACCTCAATTAAGTGATTTTTGCTAGTTTCTCTTGATAAAATTTGTACTTTTGGAACCTTTGTATCATGGGCTAGCTATTGGGGGGACTATTTTGAAGAATGGTGAAGGGTTGATGGTTTTTCCATGAGGGAAAATGTCTTGGTTGTTGAATTTTTATGAAAGAAAATGAATCCTAGTTGTTTGATAAACAACTTCTGTGAAAGGATTTTCATGAAAAATACCTAAAATGGTTTAATATGCAAAGTTTGAAAAATAGGTCGAAATTGTATGAAATAGTGAGAACTTGAGGTTGCTATAGAAGAGAAAAAGGTTCGGTTGACTTTGAATTTTATAGAAATTGAGTAAAAATCAATTTTTAGCCTTGGGGGCAAAATCATAATTTTTCAAAAGTTTAGGGGTAAAACTGCAAATTTTCCAACGTATGTGTTGTAGGCTGCTAGTAATGATTATAAAATCTGTATGAGCATGGATTGTGTTTAATTTCACAAATTAACACTTTTATGTGACAAGGGCGAAATTGCAAGAAAGTGAAACATTTGAGACAAAAGCGTAAAGATGCCCTAATGTGAAATTTTGGATTAAATCGCATAAATAGACAACTTAATAGGGAGAAGTGATTATTTTATAGGTTGGGGGAAACGAGCGGTAGTCAGAGAACGGGGGAGAACAAATATCGGGTTTATCAGCTTAACTCATTGTTTCAGCAAACGAGGTAAGTTCATATGGTGAATTTACGATGATTAATTATTAAATTTGAGATGAGTAACTATAATATATAAAGTGTTGTTATTTAACCATGATGATGTACAAATATGAGATCGAATTGAAGGATCAACCAGGAGAAATACCGGGTCAAGTACAATGGTACTACGACTCGGGATGAATTGACGGAAAAGACCATGGTTGGACCATGGCATAGTATGTGAGCTAGTGTAAGACCTGTCTGGGACATGGCATCGGCCTCGATAGTGTCAGTGTAAGACCATGTCTGGGACATGGCATCGACACAGATAGTTGTGAGTCAGTGTAAGACCATGTCTGGGATATGGCATCGGCAGATGATCTTACGTGAGACCATATTTGGGATATGACAGTGGTACCGTACCTACGAGACTTCCGATACATTCGATGACGTTCTGAATGACTCGACGGGTAAGGCAGATATTGTAGAATCCATATTTAGTTTCATAAATATATATGAAATGTAAGGAACTTCTGAGCTTATGAAATTTATGGACGATGGCATGAAATAATATGTTATTATTGATGTTTAAGTGAAATAATGGACAAAGGCAAGGAGAAAGTGGGAACGTAACCAAATTAAGCGATACAGGTATGTATGAAAATCTTGTAAATATTGAGTGGTAATGGCCTAAGGATTCGTTACAGGCTCATATCGAGATTATAAGAAAAGTTATAGATGATATGTGAGGAATTATTATTTGATGTCTATGAAAAGATCAATGAATTAATTATGCATTATTTCTTACCGCTTATGCATAAGTAATTATATCAATTCAGTACATATGCGATTGTCTCATTGGGATATTGAAATGAATAAGTTTCCAAAAGTCAATGTTGACTCTATATGATAGTAAATGATTGTATGATGAGAACATATAAATTCCTTTTGCCTGTGAAATTGATATCATAAACCAAATAATTATATGAGCTTACTGAGCTTTATAGCTCACTCCGTTTATTCTCCTATGTTGTAGGATTTTGGAAGTTTGCTCGGGTTGGAAGGCGATGAAGATCTCAACACACTATCTCGTCATGAATTGGTATTTAAAGTTCTACAACTTTTAATTATATGGCATGTATAGGCTAGCTGTCGCATTAAGAGTAAAGTGGGCCTAACCGTGGTTACGTTAAGTGTTCAACGCATATTTGGCCATGTGTTTGGCTTATTAATTAAAAGAAGTTATAATAGGGTTAAAGAAGCTTTTGAATGATGTATTGAAGTATTGATTATGATTGTGTAGTATGGTCTAAGAAAGGGTGGCAAAAGGGCTTGGTAAATAGCCTGATACTGTCCACACGGCTGAGTACACCGGCGTGTGCCTTGGCCATAGGATTTTGACAGGATGTTCCACGGGATGTTGGCACGGACGTGCCTAGGCCGTGTGATAGAACACGGGTCATAGACACGAGCGTATGCCCAAGCTGTGTTAAATTTCCAGTAGCTCGAGTTTTAGACATGAATCAACATGGGCTGTGAACACGGCCGTGTTGAAAGTCCACACGAGTGTGTGGGGAGGGTCACACGGGCGTGTGACGTGATTTCTAAAAATTTTATAAGAAATTTTCTTAAGTACTCGATATAGTTCCGGGTCATTCCCAACCCATGTTAAGGGCTTCGTAGGCCCATATGATGGTCTACAAGACCATATTTGAAAAAGTTTTAAATGAGAACACCTTTCTTTGAGTAGTAGATGAGAGTTAGTAAATAATTTATAGAGGTAATGCCTCATATTCGGCTCTGGTATTGGGTACGGGTAGAGAGTGTTACAAAAAGCAGATTTTTGGTAATTTGAGGCATATGAAACAACTAATTTAAAAATAGCATTTCATGTTTAGTAGGAAAAATAACTTGCCCAACACATGTTATAGTAATAGTAGACAACTTGTACCATACTTGAAGTAGCTATTGCATGATTTAATTGTGGCGCATTGTGAGTGAGATGGCTTGTTGCTATAAAGTCAGGATACTAGGCTGGACTATGCACAATAACTGGAGTAGTATGAATAGGATGATCTAAAGGGTATGTTGTAAGATGTGAAGATGAGAATAGATTACTATAAGACTGGTTATATGAAGGAAAACAAGTCACTAGTTTTTGATGCATATGATCTTGATGTGAAAAAGTCTGTATAGATACAGGTTAAGAGGATTGTGTTATATGTGGCACTAATGATGCAAGTCGAACATATTGGGATACAGGTCAAATCAGAACAGTGGTTTCGGGACCACAAATCTGAGACAAAAATATTAATTTTATTATTATTTTAATGTTTGCAGCATGATTTAATGATTGTATGAAAGTTTTGTTAAGAAATTCTATTATTTGTGTGGTCAATTCGATAAAAAGGACTAAATCGCGTAAAGTGTAAAACTTGAGTTCTAATAGCTAAAGGTGTTTAATGGCTATAGAACTTTAAGTTGGAGGTCCTTAAGAGGTAATTATACCATTAATGAGTTAGTGGAGAATTATGAGCTTTGTTTCATGGAAATTATTAAGATTTTTAAAGGTTATATTAGTAAATTAGTTATTAAAGACTAAATAAATGAAATAAAAACAATTACCATCTTTTTAGTCTTCATCTTCAATCGATTCTAGGGCTTGAGAAGCCATTTTCATTCCTTTTCATTCGACCAAGCTTATATGTAATTGGTGAGTGATTTTTGTCCCGTTTTTAATGATTTCTATGTTTTTGAGATCGTTGCAGCTAGGTCTAGCTAGCACAGTTACTAATTTGCAAAATTGTTAAAGATTTTGAATGATTCCATTGATGAATACATGAGTATATTGATGTTTGATGATAGATTTTTAATAGTTGTTGATAGTTAAACAAGTTTTGTTAAGTGATTTTGAGTAAAAATGCAAAATAGGGATTTAATATAGAAATTTTGAAATTTTGTGGTTGAAATGTGAAATAAATGAAAAATATGGGCTACTAGGGGCATTATGGCAATTCGACTAGCATGGGTTTATTGTGAATTTCATTAATTTGTGATTTTATGAAATAAGGACTAAATTGTGAAAAATGTGAAATATTAGGGGCAAAAGTGTAAATGTGCCCTAAAGTATATTTTGGATTGAATTGAATAAATGGGTGATTAAATAAGCTAAATTTAATATTATATAGATCAAGAAAAGCAGAACATGAGCTTAAATCGAGGAAAGAACAAGATATCAGATTAGTTGATTGTGTCGTCGTTTTCACATCCGAGGTAAGTTCATATGTAATAAGAAGTATTATAATTATGCTTTAAATGTTTTGATATTGTATAAATTGTGTATACGAGACTACAGTCATGTTTGACGATGAATCTGCTATATATGGCACTTAGTGTGCGATTCGAGATAGCTTCGGCTATATATGGCACTTAGTGTGCGATTCGAGATAGCTTCGGCTATATATGACACTTAGTGTGCGAGAATTCAGGTATTCGACATCATTCCGTTTGGGTATGAGTTTGTTACAGATTGGTTCAGGTATGTATATGAATCATACGAGCTTAAAATTGAAGAAGTTATGAAGTTTGCATATAAGCATATGATTAAGCATGTGGAAGGTTTGCTAGTATTTATGAATTTCAAGCTAATAAGTTCAAATTGATGATTTGTATATTTATGATTAGTTGAGTTTATTTCATACGAGCTTACTAAGCTATAAAGCTTACTTTTTCATTTTTCCCATGTTTTATAGTGATATCGAAGCTAGCTCGAATTCGGGGATCGTCAGAAATCGTTTTACACTACCACCTATCACTTGGTACCTTTGAACTTTGGTATTTTAAGTATATGGCATGTATAGGTATTTTGAGTCATTTTGATTATGGTTTGATAATGATTTTGGTCATTTGTAATGACTTGTAAATGTATATGTTTTGGTTTGTAAATACAGCCATGAGATTTGGCTTAATTTGGTGGGCTAGTTATGTGCTTATATGTGCATATATGGTTGTTATTTGAGTTCATGGATGGATATGTGAATGACCTATATTATGAGGTTTGTGGAATTGGTATCATGCTTGTGTATTGGTGAAAAATGATGTATGTTAAGTAATGGTTTAACTAGTTGTTTGGTATATGTATTTTGGTATGTTTTGGTTGAGTAATGTAACACCCCAAACCCGGCCAAACATTACGACCAGATCTGGTATGTCACAGAGTGAAATCGTAGAAAACACCTTTTTCAATCTTAAGAAAAATATCGTAGGTTATAGACTATTTGTTGTCGTTGTTGTATGTGTATAAATAAAACTGTGGTTTGTAGTTTAAGGGAAAATTTTCCGATTTGGGTTAATCGATTGTTCGTTAAACTTGTTGATACTTGCAAGAAAAGCTCTTGTTTATGATATTTGTGTTTTTGAAAACTCCATATTAATCTTTATGTTAAAAATAATTAACAACATCATATCATAAATAAAACCAAATCTTAAGTTAAGAAGGCCTTATTACATAACAAAATCCCCATTTAAAATAAGCTATAAAAGGAAACGAGTTTACGAAAAGAAAAGATTTTATGGCCTCCACGAGTCTACCTCGGCTCCCAGATCCACGATCTACTAATTACCTGCAAGGTTAAGCAAATGGGGTGAGTTACCAAGACTCAGTGTGTAAATCCCCTATATCACATAAACGGCTCATGGCCCACAATTGCATAATGGGCCTTGGCCCACTCATGATGGCATACAACAGATATGAATGCAATGTGTCCCAGCCCAACCTAGTTTTTCCATCCTTTACACGCCATGTAACACCCCAAACCCGGCCCATTCACTACGACCGAATTTGAAATGCCACTGCGGAAAACGTCTGGAAATAATCTGACTTGTAGGTAAAGTATATAAAAACTTATTGTCTTTAGGAAAGAAAACCTTGTGTATTTAAAATTTCGAAATAAATTAAGTAGTTACAAAATTCCCGGATTAAAACTTTATTGTATATACTTAAGAAAAATAAAATCACTTGCAATTAATATTTAAATTGTCAATCCATAATAGAACATAATAATAAAGATACTTAATGAAAATACTTAAATACTTTAATGGGCCTTATTACAATAAACACTTAATCAAAATACTGAAACTATAAATACTTAATTAATTAAAATATCTTCTGCATGGGCCACCTCGTATCCACTCCAACCCGGTCCGATCATCATATCACCTACGATGTTTGATAAAATATTTGGGTGAGTCATACAGACTCAGTGTGTAACTAATCCACTGAATTCCACCCACATGTTAACCACATATTAACCCATAAATCAAATGACAAGATATCATGTTCACAATTTAACACATTCTGGGCTTGGCCCATATTCATAACACTTCACAGGTAACAGGGTAATTAACCACAAAATCTCCACATACTGGGCTTAGCCCATTTCTTATTCAAATCCACATTCACATACTGGGCTTGGCCCAGTTCCACATTAATCCACATATCAATTGGGCTTGGCCCACATTCATATTAAATTCACATATCAGATACAATTATGCAAAGTGTACCCAACCCAAACCTAGGGTCCATCCTCTACACACCCCCGTATCCAGCCTACCACACACCAGGGGATTAACAATCACCCTCTCCTTTTCACTCCAAAGGCAATCAATGCCGTCCACGTGCAATTAAGCACAATAATCCACAACGCGACCTCAGTTAGCGCCAATCCACGATGTAGCCGTAGCTAACACCAAAACCACGATGGGACACATAGTTGCTCATCAACCACGATATGGCACATAGCCGATATCAACCACGAT
Source organism: Gossypium australe (assembly GCA_005393395.2). Classification (NCBI taxonomy): domain Eukaryota; kingdom Viridiplantae; phylum Streptophyta; class Magnoliopsida; order Malvales; family Malvaceae; genus Gossypium; species Gossypium australe. Next base: position 26,904,756 of record CM016616.1, on the reverse strand, counting down.
GAGGCACACAGCCACTCATCAAGCCACACGAACTAAATTGCAATTAATCCACAACGTGACCTAAGTCAACGTCAATCCACGATGTAGCTCAAGGCTAACATCAAACCACGTACTCGAAGTACACCCGTACCTTCTTTCATATCATATCCCAACCCATGCACATGCAACATTTCATAATGGCATAATAATAAATGCATGCACATGTTATTAAGACAGACAATCATATTTCTATAGGCATTGTCACATTCACATCGGCACTGTCACATTCTTATCAACAGATAATACTAACCTGATTATCGATATACCCCTTTTAGGGTAATCACCACATAACTGCCACTGCACTGATTAGCACATAAATCACGCATGCAAATATAGCAAAAACCCGGTAAACGGTGGGTTAATCACACACCTGATCACTTGTAGAACTACGCTTTCAAGATCGACGCTATCACTAAGTGATACTACGACTATCTGCCTATTTTGCTGCTCTGACGCTGGTCCACACCCCGGTGGCCAATCCCGAACCGCTGAGATAGATCTTTTCTTAATCTTCGGGATAGGGACTTTCCCTTTACCTTCTTGATCGGCATCCATGTCCATTAATGATATCTTAATCAGAACCAAACGGTTAACTGATAACATCATAATTTAAATATACCAAATCTAAACTATACTTACTAAATATTCTTACCAACGAATCGAATCCCGGAAGCTTCTGATTACCTTTGTCGAAATTTCTAAATGGCCACAATCAGAATCAGTTATCACTTATTTACCAAATATGGCCTATGGCCGAATTATCACATTGACTTACCTTGCTTAAATCAAATCCCGAAAAGACCTCCTTCAACGCACCTTGACGCTAACACATACAAAAAGAAATACAAAGTTATACTCATTCGGCCAACCTTAGAAATCAAAGCCTTACTCACTTGCTTTCGACACACTTAAAAGAATAAGAAGAATGATTAGGAGAGCACTCTACTTACCACCAATGGCACCTCTGGCTTCTAAAACTTGCAACAAAGAAGAGAGAGTGAGGCCACTATGGGATTCGGCTATGGCTTCTAGATGGCAATGGGTTATTCGGCTATCCAAGAAAATATGTAGAATTAAAGTTGAAGAAAAGAGAAAGAATAGGGAGAAGAAGTGAGAAGCAATTCGGCTCAAAGAGAGAGAATTAGAGGAACAATTTTCGGCCAAGGAAAATAAAATGAAGAAAAGAATAGCTAAAGGATGGTCACCCCTATTTATACTACTCAAATTCGGCACTCCTACCTCTTCTCAAATTCCACTTCCTTCTCCTATAATAACTCTTGAACACATATTCAAATATATATAATAAATATAATTATCTTCTATCTATCAACTTAAAATAAATCCACCTTTATCACCTTAATTAATAAAATAAAAATTATCCATCACTAATCCCTTATCAAACTCCTAAATCATCTCTTATCTACCTATAAAAGAATAATCTAAATAAAAATAAATTAACAATTATCTACTACTTATCTAGCCGAAATTTAATAGGAGAATTAGAATCCTCCTCCAATTGGAAGTCCCAAGTGCCGTCCACTTTCTTCTCCCTTGCCTTGGCGTCAGATTCAAAATAAAACACCAAAATACTGCTTCCCACGCGAGTCGAACTCCCGACCTGCTGGAGCCCTTAACTGCAGGTAACGCCCTAGGCCACTTTGCCAAGGCGCTGTTTGTGATATAGTTCACCCTGGATTTATTTTAAGACCTACATAGCCCAAGCGCCTTCTTGCTGCACAAAAATAAAATGCCCTTTCTTGCTTCCTTCGCAACTCGAACCTGGGCCCTTATTGCCGCATGCCACATATAGCGCCCCAAGCCACTCTGCCATGGCGTTTTTTTATGACATAACTCGTCACAATTTATTTTAAAGCCTCCTTCCCTAGCTCCCTCTTGTCTAAACGCCAAAACAAAATAAAAACACGCCCATGCCGCCAACTGGATTCGAACCAAGGCCCTTGCCCAGGCGTCATTCCAGGCCCTTAAGTGGGGCCCTTAAGCCACTTTACCAAGCCTCCTTCCATGCCCAAACACGCCTAAGATTTTCCTTAAGGCCTCCCTGGCCTTGCTCCTCTTCCAGACGCAAAAAGAAAAGCCCATTGCTTCCCACGCTGCTCGAACCCTGTCCACCTAGCTCCTTGAGGCGTCACTCCCCTAAGCACTAAGTGGCGCCTCCTAGCCAATTTACCACTTGGATTTCTTGTGTCCTAAAACTCCCCAGAATTTTCTTAAGGCCTCTTCAGCCTAATTTCCTCTTTTAACTTAAAATTTCCATATTTTTCCAAAGCTTCCTCTTCCATCCTAGAGTTTCCAAAGGCCCTCAGACACCTCCAAACACACTCACTGAGCCCACTAACACATGAATTATGCACTAAATGCATAACCCCTAATCTAGGATGTTACACGCCACCCGTACCAGCCCATCACACCGTGGGGATTTCTACAATCAACCCTCCATCCGCTACATGCCTCATACATTGCACTGGGCCACTCGTGGTTCCAGACCACCGTGATACTAGATCACTTGACAGAGTCACTATTATCATACGTAGGGCCAACCCACCGTGGTACCAAAGCACCGTTACAATCCCTGATGAATATGTGTGGGGCAAACCCACTGTGGTAACAAACCACCGGGACGAGTCACTAAATCGCACATACGTGGTATTAAACCACCGTGGCTCCAAGCCACCGAGACTTGGTCACTAAAACAGATATATGTGGGGCCAGCCCACTCGTGGTACCAAACCTCCGTGACAGTCCCAAATTCTTCACCTTTCACAACATAATCCAGGCCCATGCATAACATACATGTCATAATGAATGCAACGTGTTATCAAGCAAAATAACAACTTACCACATACATTCATACCCACAAAGAGAACGGTAAAGTCACGTACCTGGCATCCCTAGCCTTACCCACAAGGGTATTACGACTGTCTACACAGTCTTTTCTCTTTTCGGCTTTTCAGCCCATATAGTTAATAATACAAGCTAACAGCAGAGGGCGGAATTTACAAACCTGATAACACGCAATACTATACTTTCTATGTCGACACTCTCATTAGCCGGGACGACGGCTATTTGCCTACTATTCTGTTCTGAAGCCGGTCCACAGCCCGGTGGCCAATCTCAAACAGTAGACACCGCTCGCTTCTTAAACTTTGGAGTTGAAACCAAAGGTTCGCTCCCTTCCCCAAGTTGAACGTTTCTTGTATCCATGAAAAGCCTTGATCAGTAAATCACTATACGAACGAGATGATTATTTAACGACACTACCGGTTTAAGGGCACAAACGACGAACAGACAAGCTAATAGAGTAACTAGGGAGAAATCCCTTACCTTGAGATCCCGAATAGAGAGATAGGGTCAAAGATTGACCGATTCCTAGACTTGGAATTCAAATACTTCGGCTAGCAAAGTTTCCCGGAATAGGCGGCCCCAAAGAAGAAAGAAGATAAAAGAGTATGAGTCAAAATAATAGCATCAACTAGCTAATTAGCCCTTCAGCTTTGGCTACCACAATCGAAAGATGAATAGGAAAAGATGACAGAGTCCCTCTTATCTTAACAACCCAACTCGATGAGAGATCCGAAGCAGATTCCTATTACCTTGTTCCACCGTATCAGGCTAATATAAATAATATCCCAAGGGATCTTTGGAAATCAAAATCGAAGAAAAAACGATCGGTAGCAAGGGGCTTAGTTTCAGCCAAGTCGACTACTGGTTAGAAAAGAAAATAATGGTACAAGGGATGTTCGACTTTAGCAAGAAATAGAGAAGAGAATTGAAGTAAATAGGGGTTTCGACTTTGTATACAAATGAGGGAAAAGATGGTTTCGGTTTAAAACAAGATAAGTAAATAAGAAAAAAATAAGAAAAAATGATCACAAAAGAAATGGTGTAATGCTTTCGGTTGTGAAGCTTAAGAGTATGAGTGGGGAGAAAGAGAGATTCAGTAGAGGCTTACAAGGTTCCGGCTTAAGAGGGGAAGAGAAGAAGAATAAGAAAATAATGGAAATGGTGAGTAGAATGATGCTAAGGTGCGACTTAAGAGTCTTAGATGGAGAAAATAAAATAAAGAAAAAGGTGCACTAATGGTCTCTCACATTCGGCCAAAGATAAAAAGAAAGGAGAATAGAAGTTGACTAAACAAATTCGGCACACAAGGAATATGGACTCCAAAAGAAAGAAAAGAAAGAGAGTTCCAAAAGCTCTTGCACAAAACGACAATCACATCCCCCTAAAACCCGAATTTGTTCTAAAAAAAAACTAAAATGGAACCTAATACTACTAATGATTTTCGGCACACCAATTACAAGCCAAAACTGATTTCTTCCCCCTTCCTCAAGCACCCAAAATTCGGCCACTACCTTCACTCACCCTCAATCCCATATTTTCCTCCTAAATTCACTCTTGTTGAATCATTCAAAGTAGCTTGAATAATTCAAACTCCCACTACCCCTCATGGCCACACATTTGAATTGTTTGACCCATTCAACACTCCCCCTGGAAGTGTCCTAGCCGAACTCCATCTCCTTCCTTCCAGACGCCAAAAATAATTCCCCAAAAAGCAAATTGTGCGACTCGAACCTGCTCCCATACTGCTTCCCTGTGGCGTCACCTACCAACACTTTAAGTGGCGTCTCATTGCCACTTTACCACTTCAATTCTTGTGTCAACAATCACAAGCAATAACCCTTAAGTCCTGCCCCAAACAGCTCTCCCCTAAAAGTCCCAAAAAGAAAATTTTTGGCCAAAGCTTCAGATTAACCCCGAGCCTTCCCTGGGCCCTCAAACACACCAAATTAACACACCGAGCATAGCATACACACAGAAACATATTAAATGCAAAGCCCCTAATTCAGGATGTTACAAGTAAAATTTGAGGTATAAGCATATTGGTTGCTAGTATTGGAAATGGTATGTATTAGCCTTAATTGTGGCTAAATTGGATGTTTATTTATATGCTATGGATTGGTGCCATTTTGGTTGTTTAGGTGAGCATAATTGTGGGTAGCAAATTGGCTTGGTAAATAGCCTATTTTTGTCCACACGGGTAGAGACACGGGCGTGTGTCTCAGCCGTGTGTGACACACGGTCATGTTACACGACCGTGTGTCCTCTGGTGTTGAAATTGAAGTGAAGTCAGTATGCTCCAAACGGTCTCACACACGGGCGTGTGATCGACCATGTGGTACAAGCCAGTATACCCCCTTATTGGCATACGGCCTAGCACACGGGCGTGTGACTTGGCCGTGTTGCATAAGTCAGTATACCCTACAGGTTTGACATGGCCTAGCACACGGCCTGGCACACGAGCGTGTGTGGCCATTTTGAACGGCACACAGGCTAGACACACGGGCATGTGGTTGGCCATGTGACCTAAGTCAGTAAGCTCACTTGCTTAGAAATGGGGTAGGACACGAGCTGGGTCACGGGCTGGGACACGGCCATGTGCTTCCATTTTGAATGTTCACACGGCCTGAGACACGGGCGTGTGTCCCGTGTTTTGGGAAAAATTTTCTAAGTGTTCCAAATGTTTTAAAAGTTATCGGTTTAGTTCTAAAACACTCCCAATGCATGTTTAGGGCATTGTAGGCTCATATTAGGGACAAATTGATTGAGATTGAATGATGATTACATGTATTGATTAAATGTATGAGAAAAATATGTTTAAATGTGTTGTAAGTCCGGTAGTGCTCCGTAACCCTATTCCGGCATTGAATACGGGTGAGGGGTGTTACATGTGTGAGGTATAAGAGAGAAATAGGTAAGAGAAGTAAAGGTGAAGATATTGGAATTTGCTTGAAAAGTTTGTCTTTGTAAGGTATTTGCTCCTGCAGGATCGTTAAGCAAAGGTAAACCAACAAAATAGGCATCAAACCTATAAATACATTTTGAGACTATATGACCTATTTTGCAACATAATTAACACTACAGCCTAGAAAATTTACCATATCAACCTCTACCTTGAGGCCTAAATCCATTTTAATGACCTTGCTGAAAATATGGTCTTGGAGAGTAACTTTTCTTGTAACACCCCAACGATAATTGTTCGTCAGATCTAGGTGTGGGCGCTGCAACAGAACCGTTTATCTTTCAGACTAAAATCTCACTAAGTTAAAAACTATTTGTATTACCTATTCACAAATTAAACTTATATCAGATACATAAATTTCCAAATCAAGTTTGTTGTCTCAATTCCGGGCTGTAAGGAATCTAAATAAATACAACATAATCGCCCTCTTGGTGAAGTTCCTAAAGGTGCCCCATTCCTATGTGCATGACACTTTACTACAAAGTTCATTGATTCTCCACAATCTGGCTTGTTCCCTTCCTCGAGTCCTTTATTTTGCAGCTCCTGCAAACACATGCCACACTTTGATAAGTTCAGATGACTTAGTGAGTTTTTCATTACACAAAATGTTCCCCACCTTTTTAGGGTTCAATTAAATAATAAAACAACCCCCTGCTTGTTTGAGACATTTCTCTTAAATCATCGTAGTGGACATTTCCTATTATTGATCTTATCCACTGCTAGATTGATCATTGAGCGATTTCCTTCCGGACATTCTCTCAACATTCATTCGGCCTTGACAAATTCCTTGAATGTCTCGCCATCTTTGTGGACTTTATCCTTTATTTTACTCCACTTCTTTCTTCCACTTATCCTCAATGTGGACTTCTTTTTCCCACTATTATGCCCTATTAATGCAGCCTTTCGATTTACCTTCCTAAAGACTCTTGAAGGTTATTCTAAACCTATTTAGTCCATGCCAGACTCTTTCCTTATCTCAATCATAGACTTGCAGAATTCATTGAATTTCCCTTCATTGAGGAGACTAATGGGGTCTCTAGCTACTTTGGCGAACTATGTCCTGCTTAGATTAAATAGAGATTGGATTACTTTTCGTAATTTGCTTTTGTCGCATGACCTTACCTCAAGTGTAACACACCTTTCTGCTACATTCCACTATGGCCCTTAGTACTTAGCCAACTTTCACTAAGTGGCCCATCTGGGTTCATAGTTTCTTTTTCATTCAACATCCCTGCCTAACTAGCCATTTGGCTTATACTTCCTCAATGGTTTTCTCCTTTAAGAGAAGTATTCTTGATAGATACTTCTGTCATCCTGTGTATCCTTCTTGTCAATGGATTCTAACCATCCATCCTTTACTTAGAGACTAACCAGCATACATATGATACACCACTAGTCTATAGGGTTTCTTAAAGTACCCTCGGCGTTCTTTAATGAAGAATCCTTATCTACGATCCTTGGTTAACCATTTCTTATTCGCTTGTACATTAGGCACCCGTGACACGTTAACTTCCATAGCTACTTCCTGTTGGATTAACCTCCTAATGCCCTGCAGGTTGCGTAACTACTACTCTTGCAGTCCTTTCTCATTTCCATTTGGCGGATTCTTTCAACTCGCTGCTCGACTATTGCAGGTCTATACTTCTATTTTTCTTCTAACCCTTTTTCCTTATTTGAGGGTTATCCGACACTTTCTATCTAATTTTTCACCCATTTATTGTCCCAGCAGGCTTTTTATGTTACAATAGACAATCCATGGTCTTTCATAGTATACCCCTCTAATGTTTAATGTCCTAACGGACTCAATTAGTTGCCATAGTCTAACTATGGTCCTTCACTTCAAGATTCCCATGTTTATCATCTCGATGGACTATCTACAATGTCATAGCGTCTTTCTACTATAGTCTTACACAATATAACCTTTTGTTTACTTTCTCAGTGGATCTTCCTATATTTAGTGTCCCATCGGACTATCTCGTGTTTAATGTCTTAGTTTAACGTACTGTCAGACTATCCCCGATGTCGTAGCATCTTTCAGCTAGGGTCTTTCACAGTTTATGGTCTTAATCCTATTTCACATGATGTCATATCATCGTTCAGCTATGGTCTTACTCATTTCTATCAAGATGGCAAAACATCTTTCAGCTATGGTTTTAATCATCTTTATGGTGATGCCATAGCATCTTTTAGCTATGGTCTTACTCATCTTTATGGTGATGCCATAGCATCTTTTAGCTATGGTCTTACTCATCTTTATAGTGATGCCATAACATCATTCAGCTATGGTCTTACTCATTTAGATGTATAGCCTTCGATTTGTTTCATGGCCTAGCCATGATATTTTATTTACTTTCCCCTATTGCCTTCTATCTATCCCTCAATTTGCTATTCTATACCTTGATGCTCGAACACCGCAGTGTCCCCTTCACAAGGCCTAGAGCTTCGCACATCATAGTTGCACACAACAACACTATATGGATGTATCTAACAGAATTACCCTTTTTCCTAGATCCTATCTTCTTCTACCCCTTTTGTAATTTCCCTCCATATCATGCATGTAAAACCTGTTTTCAGTGGTGTCAAAAATAGTGGATTCGGGACCATAATTCTAACTAGTATGTCTGTGTTTTATTAATTACTTATTATTTATAGGGTTATTAGAAGGTCGTATTAAAATTTGGTTACAAAAGTTTAATGCTTAGTTAGTTAATTTAGTAAAAATGACTAAATCATAAAAGTTGCAAAAGTTAGTTTCTATTAGTTAAATGTGTTAAATGGCCACGGACAATGTTTTTTTTAATTATTATATAGTAAATAAACCATATAAATAGATAATGGACAATTATGGACAATGTTTTGTTAATTATTAAGTTAAAATCATAAGGGTAAAATAGTAAATTTATAAATAAATAAATAAATTAAACAAAACAAGTGATGGAAAGCCATCATCTTCATCATTTTACATTGTTAAGAACTGAAACCACTATTTTAGTTAAGGGGATATTTGACCAAGCTTCAAACTCATGCATGGTATGTAATTTTTTCCCGTTTTTAATGATTTCTATGTTTTTGTAATCGTTTAGCTTAATCTAGCTAACCCAGGGCCTAATTCGTAAAAAAATTAAACATTTTAGATTATTCCATTGATGAGTGTGATGTGTTTGTGAATTTTTATGGTAGATTAATAAGCTTGGTTGAGAAATAAGACTATTTTGTAAAGTAGTTTTTGGTAATTTTAATGTTTAGGGATTGAATTGTTGAAATGGTAAACTTATATGACATTCTTGTGGAAATTTGATAAAGGTGAACTAAATAAGGACTATATTGAAATCGACTAACTTGTATTTTGCTCAAATGTGATTAATTCGCAAGTTTCGGGTTGAGGGACTAAATTGAAAAAAGAGCTAAATTTTAGGGTTAATTTTCTAATTTTATATTTTAAAGGGTTATAAGCTGAAGTTTAATTTTTTGAGATGTTTGAATTGAATAATTGAATAAAAATTATTATTTAGATCTAGAAATAAATCAATCAGACTCGAACAGCGGAAAAGCTAAAGTAACGGAATAATCATCGACCCTGTTTTTGCAATTGTTTTTGGTCTAAGTAAGTCCGTATATTGTTTAAACTTACTAATTGTTGCTTTTGGTAACATGTTAACTATTATTCTTGTTTGGAATAGTTAAATTGCTTGATATATGTCGATTAGTGGCTTTGGACTAAATTGCGATGTTGATTAAATTGATGATTATGTTTGGAAAATCTGAAATATATGGAAGTGAGCTTGAAATGGTATAATGGAAATGGAATTAAATTATTCAAATATGTAATGTGACCCGTATGAACCTCGTGAATACTTAGGTACAAATGACATGTCATTAGCAGTTAATTACAGTTTCAAGTGCTGGTCTTGGATGTCCTACTGATGGCTGAGGTCCTACATTTGTTGCGGATTCTCCACAGCTCATGTGAGTAGCATTGTGTAGATTAACATCTCGACCCACAACTCGTGTGAGTAGGCCCATTTCACAACTCGTGTGAGCATATACGGTTACAGTCACAACTTATGTGAGCATTTTCTCGAGTATCCGATGTTATTTCATTTGGTTCAACGGGTAATAAAGGCTTAAACTGAGTGAACTTAATTATATAATATGCTATGTGATTTTGATGGATGAAATAGAAATGCTTTGGAGATGTGATGAATGAAATGAATTTTAATATGTTCCTAATACATGTTTCATGATATGGAAAGATTATATGTTTCATTGTAGAACTCACTAACTTGTGAGATTTGTGATGTGAATAGGAATTGAATGAACTGATGAGCATGTTAATTGAATTATGCATGAATTGTATAAATTGAGCCTATTTGGTAAGTTTACGTTTATGATTTATACGAGCTTACTAGGCAGTAGTTAATTATGTTAGTTGTTTCCTTTTTTTTAGATTATTGGGAATCTCGATCGATTAGAATCAAGTCAGAGTACACACTCTCCGCCCTTCATCTCGGTAGAAGTTTTGGTCTTTTTTGAGTTGGTTATAAATGGCATGTACTAGGAGCTTTAAAGTTCTTTTGTTGTGATGTTGTTGTTAAACTTTTTTTAAGGCATACTTATGGTTATGTTTATATTTTGTTGTGGCTTGTAAATGTCTATATATGTATGTCTTTCGCTATTTGGTTGGTGCCTCTTAAAAGTGGATGAAATATGATAAATTGTTGTGAACAGAATGGACGAACTTTGTGTATTTGGCATGTGTATAAGGTAAGGATTTGTGAGCTTTTGATGCGAATTAGTTTGGTTTATGAAATGTGGTGCCAATGAGGGCATATTGGTTAGGCACTTAGGTTGAATGTTTTGGTATGTTTTAAGCTTGTTTAAATGTGTTTTAGAGACCTGTTAATGGTTTATTTTGGTTTGTCTTGGCACCTAAGGAATTGGTATTGTTTTGCCTTGTTTTGGAAGCTATTTCAGATGCACACGGCCTGGGACATGGGCTGTCACACTGTCGTGTGCCATACATGGTCACACCACACGGTCGTGTGGACTAGTTAATTTTGGTGCAAGTTTGTCCCATACGGTCTCAGTTTGTTACACGGCCTAGAGAAATGACCGTGTGACCTCATTTTGAATCACACATGGTTTGGCACACGGTCTTCAACACTACCGTGTGACCCTATTTCGAATTGCACACAATCTAGCAACACGATCGTGTGACCCCAATTTCGAACTGTACACGGTTTGGCTATACAACCATGTCCTTGAGCCACATGACCTAAGTTATGTCACACGACCGTGTAGCGACCGTTTCTACACGGCCGTGTGACCCTTGTTTTCAAGTTTATCTACATTTTTTGTTTTGTTTCAAATAAGTCCTTAATTGTTTCTGAATTGATTTTTAGGTTCCGTAAGCTCGATATAAGGCTCGTAATAGTATATATGCTGTGAATTATGCTTGATTTTGTAATTTTAGTATTAAATTTAATAGTTGAATGGTTTTATGCTGTCATTTGATTCGATACGTGTTGTAATACTCTATAACCCAACTAGTGTGGAAGATACTAAATAACTCATGCAATTATGCAACATGCTTTAGCGGTTCAGGGTTTAAGTACAAAAACTCACGTGATACTCATTTGTCTCATGGACTTAGCTTTTCTAAGTGCCAGAGCTTCTATTATCCTAACAGCTAAGCATGAGAACCTAATCATGAGTTAGGCTCGGTGTTTTCACTTTAAACCTTGATTTTCTAGAAATATGCTGACCACTTAAAAATTATTTTGGAAGCCTTTATCTTCATTCTTTTAATTCCTACTTTTACAGAAGGACTAAGAACCTTACCAACTTATTGAATTCTCCACTTTTCTGACTTAAACCTCATGATTGTTGCTCCATGTAGAGCTTTCTTTAATCATTGCTTCCTCGAAGAGACCAAGGAAGCAGATGAGGAAGAAAATGAAATAGATTTGGAGAAGAAATCCTCCGGGAAGTCACTCTCTAGCTATTTATAACCCTTCTTTCATGATCTTCAACTGTGTAAAGTCCACCAATTTTCTATCATTTTGTCCCCCACTAAGGGATCAACTGGTTCTAATCCAACGAAACCAGAATTGTATTTCAACTAGGTCCTATTTTGTTTCTAACTTTTCCTAATTTTCCAAAATAGTTTGCTAACTTATGGTATCTTTCAATTTAACCCCTAAATTGTCCTTAGTTACTAGGTTTAAAGGATTTCAGGTGTGACATTGCTATTGTGTACTAGTACCATTAGATCCAATGAATTGTTATTCACATCAAGATAACACGATCCTCTTAACTTATATCCACATGAAAATTTTCACATCAAGATCATATGCATCAAACACTAGTGACTTGTTTTCCTTCATATAACCCTGCTGAAAATATGGTACTAGTACATGGACCTGGATCTTGGAGAGTAACATTAACCATGATGTAAGAGAAAAATATTGTTGTTAAAATGCAACATATGCAGGATATTTTACTTGTTTACCTTTACAATCATGAATTCTTCAAGGACAAACTAAGATTGTACCTTCAACATAGGCTTGAAATCAATAAATCTTGAGAGTAAGGTACATGTGCTGCATCCAAGCCAGAAAATTACTCTCATCTACTAGCAAGGAAATCTTTTTGGTGGATAAAAATATAGTAGAATTTGGAGGAACAATCATGGAATTAGTGATTGCTATAGGATTTTCAACTATAATACCATCATCAGATGAACCATCACTGACAATCGTCATTGTAGAGAGAAAAACCAACACTCAAACTAGCAAAAACACTTGAACACACACCAATGGAAGCCGTGAATCACTGGCTCTAATAATATGCCAAAAAGTTACATTAACAAGAAGCTAAAAACATTAAAAGAGAGAAGCAATAAATTAGATGAGATAGAACTCATTTACATTCGACTTAATGAGGAATTACAGATACTCGGCTATTTATACTGATAAAGAGGATTAACAAAACAACTAATTAGCTAACAATATTTATAGCCTCTAACAACTTCAATTTTATTAGTTAAAAGCACACACATTTAACATGTGTTAAATTTTTGAAAATCATTATCTAATATTGGTTTGTCGTTATTCGGTGTAGTAGATTAAACTAGTTTTTGCATTTGAGGAGCTTGAATACAAGCACTTTTATTATGTTTTAACTACGTTTTTATAGTGTCATTTACATTCAATAAAAAGCGTAATTTGAGTCTTTTATTGACCTTAGGTGTCGAATGAGGCCTAAGGGTGAGCTAATATACTTAGTAAGTGTGTAGGGGACCATCAGAGGGTGTACAAACTTAGTATTGGTCGCTGTGTTGCAATACAGGGAGTTTGTTGTCGCAACATAGGAAGCAGAGTACAAGAATTCCGAGACTACCTGTGGTGTTGCGATATAGCCATGGGATGTCGTGACACACCCCTGAAGCAACCCTAAACCTAAGCATATTGACTTCGATGTCATGACATAAGCACTAGGGTGTCGTGACATTGGTCCTATACGGAGATATTTATGAGCCAGGGGTGTTTTGGTCTACCAATCAAATATTTAACACAAGAGCGTTAGCTGACCTAGGGTTGAGGGCGACAACCCTAAATCTATAAATAAGCTCATTTAACACTTGTTAGAGACAACTTTCAGACCTTAGAATTTTCTTTGTAATTTTCGTTTTCAGTTTTTTCCTTTTCTTAGGTTTTAGTTATTTCTAGTTTTTATCTTTGCATTTTTTGAGAGGTTTGATTTGTAGACTCGATCAACTCTTTCTGGATTCTACGCTTCATTCAATACAATTCAGGATTCTCTTAAACCCTTTCACTTGGTTCATCACTCATGTTTATCTATAGCATCAAGTTTATTGTGTTTATGAAATCCATGAGGAACTAATCCTCTTATGGGGGATTAGTAAGTAGAGGCATGACTAATTAATTTTTGTGTAGGGTTTTCTTAATAGGTCAACTGTTTGGGAGATGAATAAATTAAACCTTAGGCTTGACGAACCTAGGAAGTGATTTAGGTAAGAAATAACCCAAAATTGATATGGTGTATCCGTGAGGCCGAGAGATAAGTAGTTCTTGCTGACTCGTTAGTTTAGTGGAAGATCAAGAGATCCTACTAGGGTGATGACTAGTTCATTGAATAGAAACCTGAAGTGAGAGTTAGTTATAATTACCAAAGCGAGCTAACCGCTCATGCCTAGATCTGATTCAATTTACATAATTACTTTCTACAAGTCTCTTTATTTATGTTATTTTCTTTATTGTTATAGAAACCCCAAAAATCATTCTTTGTGTTTATTCGTAATATACTTTATTTAAAGTACTAATTAAATTTATTTGTGTCTAGGTTAGGATTAATTTAGTACTCGCCTCTCTTGGGTACGATCTCACCTACTTCGTTGTAACTATATTACAACCTGACTCGTATACTTGCGGATACTGCTTTTGTGTAGGATTCTTACTCTGGACGTTGGCACGTTCAGAGGCAATCAAGTTCTTAGTGCTGTTGCCAGAGAGGCAAAGTCACTAGATTGATTTTAATTTTTGCATTTATTTGAAAAATTAGGAAAATTTTAATTAGGGTTAAATATAAAATTAGTACCCAAACTTGTCCACTTCTCCTAGTTTGGTACTTATAGTTTTTTGTCTTAGATTGGTACCCGAACTTTTTTCGTCAACTAAATCGGTACCCGAGTCTAATGTTGTTAAGTTTATGACACGTGTAGAATAATATTTTGACACGTGGTATATATATGATATCATAGTGATGTCATAATCTAAAAATAATAATTTTTTTCTTTTAACTTTTCTCCTCCCCTCATTCTTCTATCATTTCTTCTTCTTCTCAAAGAGAAACATATGGAAGCACTAAGAGTAACATATGGAGACGACGATTCATCGGACCTCGACTCCAATCACTCCCCTCAGTTGTCTCTTCTTGCCAATTCCAAACCCTAAATGATATCGTCCCCTTTCCCTCCGCCTCCTGTTTCTCTCCTCCACCCTTCAATTCCCTTGGTAATTCAAACTACAACAAATTTCCCATAATTTTCTTTTACTAAAATATTTTACTCTTTTTACCTGTCAAGTATTTCTTTTTCTTGATAATGAAAAAAGAATCTTTCGATTACTTAAAAATTGGTCAGCCTAGTAGAGTGAGAAGCTTTCCTCACGTTGAAGGCAACTATGCTTTGCACGTTTATATTCCATGTACTTTTTTAAATGGCCACATTTCTTTATCGACAATATTGAAATGAATGAATATATTTTTTGTATGTACTTTGTTAATTATTTCAGTTTTTATACCATCTATATCAAAGAGAGAGATGGGTCAGTTTTTGAAGAGAGTTTCATCCTTTGGTACCAATCTCCATGTTGTGGATATTGATGTCCCATTGAATAAATTGTGTAAAGAAGAACATAAAATTGAAAAAGTGGCATTGGGAAGGGAGTTCCATATAAGTTTAGGAAGGTAGTTCCTATTAGAGTTCACCAGATTGACTCTATTGTAACAATGCTTCACTAGAAACTTCAATTTCAAAAGCGGTTTGATGTTATTCTTTGCTTTTATTATGCTTAGTTCCACTGTTAAAAAAAAAGAATCTTTGGGTTTTCTTCCTTATGATTCAATGATATGGTTTTGATGTTTGTTCTTATAAAAAATATCTCCATTAATATATCTTTAAGAACTGCAAAATCATAAACACTTTGACATTCTGAAAAGAGAAAAATTCCAACCACATAACGATTTGCACACTGTTTTGGTTTTTTGTAACAATAAAAAATACTGAAACTCTATCTATCCACTAGAAAAATATTGAAAAATCAAGACGATACTTGGGTTGAAGTAGGAGGAAGAAGAAGAAGGAGAAGAAGAAGAAGAAGAAGAAGAAGAAGAAGAAGAAGAAGAAGAAAAAGAAGAAGAAGAAGAAGAAGAAGAAGAAGAAGAAGAAGAAGAAGAAGAAGAAGAAGAAGAAGAAGAAGAAGAAGAAGAAATGACAGAAAAATGGGGGGAGAAATGTCAAAAGAAATTTTTTCGATTATGACATCACCATGACGTCATTTATGCCACATGTCACAATCTTATTCTGCCATGTGTCCTGAACTTAATGGCATTAGACTCAGTTACTGATTTAGTTGACGGAAAAAAGTTTAGGTATCAATCTTGGATAAAAAAAAACCATAAGTACCAATCTGGGAGAAGTGGACAAGTTTGAGTACTAATTTTATATTTAACCCTTTTAATTATAGATACAGTTTTTACTTTACTTTACTAGCGTTTTTATCTTACTTTTTGGTCTCAGTGTATGACTCACAATAAAGGAACGCCTATAGAGCCAACCATCGATCCAGAAAGAATAATCCGCAACAATCATCGACAGCAATAGTGGCAACATTAGATGAAGAATCCACCACCTGCTGCAGGTAATTTACCACCGCGAGATAACCCACTGTTCAACGAAATTAACAATTGTAACCCACAAGACCTACCACCACCACCATCGCTATCTGCAAATATACCTATGGTGAGCAACGAAAGAACTATAAGGGATTACGTGCTACCAAGTTTGGAGATGGTGGGAGGAAGTATAACAAGGCCAACCATCACGGTTAATAATTTTGAGATTAAACTAGCAATGATCCATATGATCCAGAACAATTTGCATTTTAGAGGCACGATGAAAAAGGACCCTAATCAACATTTAAAATGATTCCTTCAACTTTGTGATACTTTTAAATATAACGGGGTCACCGATGAAACTATTTGTTTTTGGCTGTTCCCCTTCTCTTTAATAGATAACACTTCCTCTTGGTTAGATTCTTAGGCATCAGGATCTATCACAAAATGGGATGAACTCGCAAGAAAATTCTTACAAAAGTTCTTCCCTATCAGCAAGACGGTTACAAAAGTTCTATCACAATATGGCAATGAATTCCTACCAGTGGCCAACCGAATGATATAGATGTGGCCCGAAACCATCTACGACCAAGGCTATTCAGAAGGACGACAGATATCAAAAAATTGTAGATAGTTTTAACCATATTGAGTCCTCATCCAGTGCATCATCAATATATGGAGGAGATAAACCTCTCTTCGATTACATCAATAATCCTACTGAGGATGTGAACTACATCATGAATAAGGGTGGAAACCTTTATTCAAATACTTATAATCCCGAATGGAGAGACCACCCAAACCAGAGATGGGGCGGAAACTAGGGAGGAGGTAATAATTCTAACCAAATTAAAAATGCTAATTGTCAACCTTCTTATTTACAGAAGCCTCAGGAAAAAGGCCAAACCGAATGACCATAATGTATGTGGTCAACTCTTGGATCAGATTGAGAGTGCGATGCAGTTAATGAGGATGGAAGAAAAACATGTACAGTCTGAGTGTACCAGTACAACGAAAACATTGACTAAGCTCAAAGATCAGATGAGCCAATTAATGAGCATGATGGTAGATATTAAAAGACAAATTGGCATAGAAATTCTGAGTAACATAGAAAATAATCCTCAGAAAGAGGGAAAGAAACATGTGAAGGTAATAGGGCTCTATTCGGGTTAAAGTGCTGAGTAGCCTAGAAAAACCAACTCACGAGGAAAACAAAGAGGATTCAGAAAATCTTCAAAAGAACCCCCAAGAAACTGAGAAGGAACCAGAACCAGAAAAAGTAGTCGAGCCAGTAGTTGAGCCGAAGGACAAGCCAATCAAGGAACCTGCAATTATAAAAGTACCATTCCCTTCACGATTGGAGGAAAAAATAAAGATGGGATGAGGATGAATTTGTAAGTTTTTTGAACTTATTCAAAACATAAGCGCCTCATGTAGTCTCTAAGCTAAAAGACCTGGGGAGTTTTATAATTGCCATAGAGATAGGGGATATTCATTTTAGTAAAGCTCTATGTGATTTAGGACTTAGCATAAACCTAATGGCTCTATATACGAAAAACTCTGGCTAGGGGACCTTAAAAACACCTAGATAACATTACAATTGGCTGATAGATCTTCTGTGTATCCAAAAGGAGTATTGGAAGATGTGCTGGTCAAAGTACGCAACTTCATAGTCCCGGTAGATTTTATGATAATCGATTTCGAGGAACATCGTGAGATACCCATCTTATTAGGTAGACTATTCTTATCAACGTCAAAATCCAACATTGATCTAGAAAAGAATGAATTAACCATGAGGATCAATGGTGAAACAAAATTTTTTAAATGTGGTCATCAATAAGATGAGGTAGACAGAAAAGATCAGGGAAACAATGTTGTGAAATATCTGTAAAAAATCCCTAACAACCCTAAACCAAGGAAAGGATTTTCTATAATTAATGTAGGTCAAAAAAGTAAATTTAAAGAGCAAAGCATGCGCAAGAAGGTGAAATGGCATGACAGATGTTGGACAAACACTAATAGTTGCAAAATAGGGAAAGCATTCACAGGCATGCTAATCAAATTAACAGATGAGTTCGGCAGCAAATCCTACCATATTTTTAATAAAATTTTAACCTCTTGTATATTATTGTATATTTAACTAACCAATTAGTTAGACTTTAACTGTTAGTAAATTTTTTATTAAACAAGAATGACATTTTGGAAATTGGAAATTTGGGTTAAAATAGAGTTGGTGTCGCAACACGGAACCCCCGTGTTGCAACATCGCATCTAGAAGCAACAAAATCAAGAAAATCATCTCGATATTGTGACACAACACCTCTGTGTCACGACACAGAAGTCAGTTTACCTAGGGTCCCAAAATTTCAGACTGTGACGTGACATCGATATCCAGCAAGGGGTGTCATGACATGGAACACCTATGTTACGGCATCACTGCAATTTTCTATAGGGTCGACCTAACCCATCACACAACCCGCCAAATTTTAATCTTGTTTAACCTAATATTTAACTTAAAAATACCCTAAAATTTTAAACTTAAAACACTTTTAGCTTGTTTTTAAACTCTCTCTAACTTTAAGCTCCCTCAAAAACCTCAAAAACCCTTAAAACCCCTAAAACCCTATTCTTATTTTCTTCCCATTTTGCTGCATTTTCCCCCTTTTCTTGTGTTCATTTAGGTGCAAGTTAAATACTCCATATTAACAAGGAATTTGCAATAAGCTTTCGCAAGAAATCATAAACTTCTTAAATTGAGGTTAAGGGTTCCTAACTTTACTGTTTCATTGCATAATTCCTTAATTACTTTGAAATATATTATTTGATTTCGATTAGTCTTCTAGTTAAAAGATTACTGAAAATACCTCCTAGAAAATCTAGAAGAACTAGTGAAACCGAACCATCAGTGGTTGCAAATCCCTCAAATTTTCCAAACCCAAACATCGAAATTTATTTAGAACTTCAAGGAAAGATGTTTATTCAAGAATGGGGATTTGAGCCGTCAATGGTTCTATGTCAGGAAATATGGCCTCTGGTCCAGTATCATAGACGAGAACACTTTTGCGTAATCCCTAAAGACTCTATTGTGGTCCTAGTAGTACAAGAATTCTATGCATCTTTAAGGGACCAAGAGTATAAGAGGACAGAGGGTGCCACGTGGGAAACGGTACCCATACGAGGGAAAGAAGTGTGAGTCACCCCTTGAGTTATTTGTGAATTTTATAATGCACCATATTAAGAAAAGGATTTTGTGGAAGAAACTGATTTGGAATACTTTAAAGGCATAAATATGAATAACTTTATAAATTACTTAACATAGGGTAGGGGTGAATGGAAGTGTTGCCAGGGTACTAATATCCCCACGTCCTTTAGCCAAGCAATTATGTTTCCTGTATCCAAAATGTGGATACGATTCTTGTGCACATGAGTTGCTCTTGCTTTAAATGCCTCCATTTTCAATACTTTTTGAGTAGTTTTGTTTTATGTTATTTTACAGAAAAAATAGGTATGCATCTGAACATGGATATATCAATATATGAAATGGTGCATCAGCAGCCAGAAAGTTAGTATCTTCTTTCTCCACTTAGTGACAACTTTGTTCAAAAGAGCAGGCGTCTCAATGGTGTCCACTGATCAATCTATGAAACCGTCCAGAAGTATAATAGGAGACACATTGTATATGTAATACACGAAGCTTCGTATGAAACAAATAAGAAAGTGGAACAAACGCCAACAAGAGAAGACGACTACTCTGACCTCACCTCAAAGGAAAGTAAAATCAACAACTCAAAAAGAAATCGACGAGAGCAGTCATCCAAAGTTTTATTGGATGATACATTGGATGCAAGATTCGGGCCTAGTATTCCAAGAATTTACATGACAGAATAAAATTAGAGTACCAAATTATTTGCTGGATATGTTCGGCCAAGGACATCCTGTAACACCCTGAAAATTCGAGTATTGTTTCATTATGTGCTTTGAGTAATTAATCTAGTAAGTGAAATTTTTCTTATTTATTTTCGTGTTTAATATAGTCCTGAAGAAGAATTAGAATTTATTGGGAATGGAAAAAAATTTAAATTTTGAGAATTTATGGAAATGGATTAAGTGGCATTGAAAAATAAGTTAATTTAAGTGTCAAAGTGAAGCATAAGATGAGTTAATGGCAAAGTGGTGTTGGCGCATGAGATAGTGCATGAGGGAGAAGGTTCGAATCCCTTGTTTAGCAACTAGGTGAATTTTATTTTTAATTTTTCTGCACATGTATAGCAAGTGTCGACCAAGAGCATATATGGTAAGTGTTGACTTGTTATTTTTGGTTAGTATATCAAAGGAATAAGGAAATTGTTAACTTGAGGAAGGGAATCAATAAATTAAGGAAAGATATGAAGATATGAGGCAAGTATCAAGGAAACTTTTATGGAAACAATATCATGGCCATTTGACCATGCATAGGGACGGCAATATGGACTAAAGGGGGAGCCGAATTTTTGGTGATAGTTTGGCTAGGATTTGAAGTTTCTTTTTGGTCATTCCTAGCAACTTTGTGCAAAATTTTGCATTCCTCTTCTCAACTTTTCCTTTGGCCGAATTTGCTCCTTGGTAAGCCTTGATTATTTTGACCATTTGGTCATTTTTTTGCACATCATTTGGTACTCTTTGTTTGCTTTTTTTTTTCTTTGAGTGCCGAAATCACCTATACCAAAAGCCATTCTTTTTCTTTTCTTTTTACCATTGTCGATTGTACCTAGCTTCTAAACCCATCTTTTTCTTTTCTTCTCTTTGAAAACCGAAACATCATCATCATCTTTTCTTCCATCTTTCATCTCTTTCTTTTATTTCTTTTCAATCGAAATTTTCTCCAATTACACTCTCATGGCCGAATGCTAGAGTGCCCATAGCCGAATCTTTCTTTCTTTCCTTTGATCATACATAGCCGAAATCTCCATCACTCATAAAGCATCGTTTTCAATCCTTTCTTTTCAAATCGTGGATAAAAGGGTAAGAATTCTTTTTAGTTTCGATTAGTTAAAAGTAGTTAAGGCCGAATATTGATGGTGGTTTGAAGGCTTTATTAGATCAAAATAAACGTTCATTCTATTAACGTTTATTTTTGTTATACTTTAGCACGACAACGGAAGGTTGGAAATCAAGAGGTCGAGTGTGACATAGAACGCTTGGATCGATTTCCCTTGTGGAACAAGAATATTTGTGGTAAGGAAATCTCATTCTCAAAACCTTTAGCCATAATCGATATATATGTTTAGGATGTGCTAACGATCTTTGTCTTTGAAGACAATCAAGATAGGGAAGAAGAGGGCAGTGTTTAGTCTTCGGAAGAGGGGAGGTTCCGTTATTCCCCCTAAGTATAAGCAAAGGACTATTTCGGGAATTCGGGATTTTCCACCGGGTTGCGGACGTTCAACCGATGAAAATCAACTGTTCGAAGTCGTTCGTACTCCCGAACCATTATTCGTTCGTGGGTTCGATTCGATTAGCGAACCATCAATCAGGGAGAAATCGCAAGTAGAAGTATTACGGAAATCCGAGGGTGTTGAAGAGCGGGAAAGTTTAGTTCTCTCCATAACCAGGTGTGTAACTTCACACTCATTTTTGGGTTAGATATCAAATCGTAAGTAACGTGATAAAGCCGTAAAAATGGTAAAATCAGAAATTTTGTGATGTTAATACTTTTGAGTAAATGCATGAAAATGGTTAAAGTTGGAAAAATTGCGATAAATACTCTAGTTCGATAAATTGGGCCAAAATACTCTAGTTCGATAAATTGGGCCAAAATACTCTAGTTCGATATACGGGCCAAAGTTCACTAAACTGCTAAATGGGCTAGTTGCTAAATTATTTTTATGGGCCAAATGAAATGTTTAATGATAATCCCACCGATGTTATGGATTAATTGAAAAATTGTTATATGACTATATTTTGTTATACACGTATGATTGCATGGGGTGGGGTATATGAAGAGAAGAATGGCTAGTTGCCAAAAATCTAGTTCGGTGGCCCTGCCACAAAATATGGCTCAATGCCTCTAGTTCGGTGGCCCAGCCACAAAATATGGCTCAATGCCTCTAGTTTGGTGGCCCTGCCACAAAAATTTGGCTTAATGCCTCTAGTTCGGTGACAATGTCACAATCTAGTTCGGTAGTGCACTACAAAATTATTTAAAGGCTTAAAGCCTATGATTGGTGTGTTTGGCGGGGTGGGTTGACTTGATCCCCACAGGTGTGTTGGTTGGTACAGGGGTGTTAGCGGATGGATATTAGGTTGGTTTGGGAAATTCATTTTACATGCATTTTTAAGTTATTTTATTTCATTTTATGATATATTGTTGAATTCTGTAATTGGGCTCAAGCCCAGCATAATATCTTGACGATCTGGCCCAATAATGGTGGTAAGTGAGTTGCACACTGAGTTCTTTGTAACTCACCCAATTTTATCAACCTTTTCAGGTAATGGAAATTGATGTGGACTTGGGCCAGAGATGACTTGATGGAGGCCATACTACAAGCATGGGTTTTTTTTTTTATAAACTATGAACTTTATTTTAAATTACTATTTTGGGTTTGATGTAATAAGGCCTTTAATTTATGTTTTTATGGATTTTATTGTGTGGATGGATCTAATTTTATTTCAAATACTTAATATGGTTTTATCTTAAATATATTAAGTTTTCTTTAAAATATTGGTTTTACAACAATTTTTGGACACTTTAATTATTTCAAAGTCTCTTTGAAACTATCTTAAGATTTTGACTTTTATATTTCAATGATAAGTTTTCAAACAAGTATTTTCTTAAGTCACAAATTTCAAATCCTCGAATTAACTTTTATTAAACTCTATTTTCAAAAAAAGTTTTGTAGCAAATTTTACTTTAATCACCCGAGAATAAACGAATGTATGTTTGGTGTGACAAACCAAATCTCGTCTAAACGCATAGACCGGGTTTGGGGTGTTACATTTAATGGTATCAGAGCTCAGTTTCAAAACTCGGCTGTGGTTTGGGTTCAACAATGAAATTTGTTTGAAAAACAATTTAAGTTTGTAGACTTTTTGATTTAAAGGTAGTATGGCACCATAAACATCCCGCGCCAAGTCAAGTAAGTATCTGTATATTGATTGTTTATTATTATTATGATATAATTGTAAGAAGCACTCTGGAACTTTTAGTTTTAGGTGTTGAAAATCGTAGAGATTGAGACAATAGGATATGGTTGCGAAAACAACTCTATCTCTTTCATATCATAAAACATCGTTAATAAACAACTGAAATATTATTCTGATTCATAAAACTCTTAATCAGATTAAATCGAATTAGTCGCTATGAGCACTAGAGGACGTGGTCGTGGACGCGGTAGACGTGGCCGTGGTAGAGGACGAGGTGTTAGGGGCGCAACTGAAGCACTGGGTCATATGCCGAAAATGGATGCACCTGCGTCACTCGAGAGTGAGACGGGATCACATGACCATACGGATGAAGATAATGCTGTAACACGAGCAATGCTGCGAGTCCTTGAAAGGGTTGCTGGATCCAGAACTGGGCCAACAGCTCGTGGGTCGATATCGGAGCTACTGAAATCAAGTGGAGCTGAGGTTTTCAGAGGTGTCTCTGGTGTAGCTCCCAATGTCGCTGAATATTGGTTTGAGGTAGTGGAGCGAATTATGGACGATCTTGAGTGCACCGTGGAACAAAAGCTAAGAGGAGCGATATCTTTGTTAAGGGACGAAGCGTACCAATGGTGGCTTACCGTTCGGGAAGGCACTGAAGCTGCATTAGTAAATTGGGAATTCTTCAAAGCTTCCTTTCAAGGGAAATATGTGGGAACAAGTTATGTGGATGCCCGAAGGAAGGAATTCTTGAACCTGGTGCAAGGAAATAAGACGGTGGCAGCATATGAGGCTGAGTTCTTACGTTTGAGTCGCTACGCTCGAACGATAGTGGCAACGGATCATGAGCGTTGTATACGCTTTGAGGATGGTTTAAAAGATGAGTTGCGGGTTCTGATAGCCCCACAACAAGTTAGAACTTTTGCCATGCTTGTGGAGAAGGCCAAGATAGCCGAAGAGGCTAAAATTCGGAACGACAGAATCGGGAGCAAGTTCGAAGCAAGAGAGATATGAAGTATTCGGGTTCTTCAAAAAGGTTTCCGAAGAGGCCTCGGACTGAGGAACCAGCTCAAGAAAGAACACCTGTAGCTGTTAATCAGAGTCGAGACTGTGCTGAATGTGGAAAAAGGCATTCGGGAGAATGTTGGAGGAAAACGGGTGCTTGCTATAAATGTGGATCGACGGATCATCAATATAGGAGTTGCCCTCGACGTATGGATACAACTCAAGAAGTTCGTACTACTGATGCACCACCGGCAAGAGGAGCTCAGCAACCACCGAGAGGTCGTGGACCAGGTCGTGGTGGTAATGGGGCTGGACGTGGTCAAGGTGCAGCGGGTCGAGGCAATGGTCCTAGAGGCAACACGGATGCAAGACAGCCAGGATTGGTGTATGCAGTCAGACGTCGTGAGGATGGCAATGCATCTGATGTGATAACTGGTATGTTCTTCATTTCTGATGTACCCGTTATTGCCTTGATTGATATTGGTTCTACCCATTCGTACGTTGCTAGCACCATAACTGGGAACTTGAATTTAGAATCTGAAATTTCCGATAGTGAGATGAGGGTAATTAGTCCCTTAGGACAGTCGGTATTGGTTAATAAACTATTTAGAAACGTACCCTTAGAAATTCAAGGAGAAACATTCCTGGCAAATTTGATGGAATTGCCTTTTGGCGAATTCGATATCATTTTGGGCATGGATTGGTTGGCTAAGCACCGAGCGCAATTAGACTGTGCTGAAAAGTGGATGTCGATAAGAATTGCGGAGGATAAGGAGATAGTTATGATAGGCGAGCAGAGAAATTACTTGGCAAACGTGATTTCTGCGTTAAAGGCGGAGAAGTTGGTGCGAAAAGGGTACGGAGCATTTTTAGCATTTATTAGTGCTTTAGATGCCAAAGAGCTGTCAGTAGAAGATGTGAGAACTATGAAGGAGTTCCCTAATGTTTTTCCCGAAGAACTTCCTGGTGTACCTCCAGATCGGGAAGTGGAATTTGGTATTGAGCTTTTGCCCGGAACTGCTCCAGTGTCCATTGCTCCTTATAGAATGGCACCGAAGGAGTTGTCGGAGCTTAAAGCTCAAATTCAAGAACTGCTAGATCGGGGTTTTATTCGACCGAGTGTGTCTCCGTGGGGAGCACCGGTTTTGTTTGTTAAGAAGAAGGATGGGTCGATGCGTATGTGTATTGACTACAGGCAGCTGAATAAGCTGGCGATCAAGAATCGGTATCCTCTGCCGAGAATTGATGACCTATTTGATCAATTGAAGGGAGCTTCAGTTTTCTCAAAAATTGATTTAAGGTCGGGTTATCACCAGCTTAAGGTGAAAGAAGTGGATATTCACAAGACAGCGTTCTGAACCCGTTACGGACACTATGAGTTTTTGGTGATGCCGTTTGGGTTGACTAATGCACCAGCTGCATTTATGGATATGATGAACTGGGTCTTTCAACCATTTTTAGGCCGGTTTGTGGTGGTATTCATAGATGACATTCTGGTTTATTCAAGAAATGAAGAAGAGCATGACTCACATTTGCGAATTGTATTGCAATTGCTTCGAGATAATCAATTGTATGCCAAATTCAGTAAATGTGAATTTTGGTTAAGAGAAGTGACTTTCTTGGGTCATGTGATATCAGCCGAAGGAATAAGGGTGGATCCTCGGAAGATTGAAGCTGTTTTGGATTGGAAACCACCAAAGTCAGTAGCTGAGATTCGGAGTTTCTTGGGTTTATTGGTTTTCGTTGATTGCTGCACCCCTAACTAAGCTTTTGCGAAAGGGAGTACCGTTTATATGGACTGATAAACAGCAAGAAATTTTCGAGAAATTGAAGAAGATTTTAACGGAAGCGCCGGTATTGATTCAACCTGAGGCTGGAAAGGAGTTCACAGTTTACTGTGATGCGTCACATACGGGTTTAGGTTGCGTATTGATGCAAAATGGGAAAGTGGTAGCTTATGCTTCTCGTCAGTTGAGACTGCACGAAGTAAACTACCCTACTCATGACTTGGAGTTAGCAGCAGTGGTGTTTGCCTTAAAGATTTGGAGGCATTACCTATATGGTGAAAAGTCTATCATCTATACGGATCACAAGAGTCTTAAGTATCTTCTCTCTCAGAAGGAATTAAACTTGAGACAACGAAGATGGGTGGAGCTGTTAACGGACTATGATTTCTCAATCGAGTATCATCCTGGAAAGGCTAATGTGGTGGCGGACGCATTAAGTCGTAAGATGGTATCTGATTTGAGAGCTATGTTTGCCCATCTGAGTTTGTATGAGGATGGTAGTTTGATAGCGGAACTTCAGGTGAAGCCTCAGTGGTTGGAGCAAATCATGGAAAAACAGAGAATAGATGAGAAGTTGGGACCTTTACTTCAGCAAGTTAAAAATGGTGAAATAGAGGATTTTGGAATAAACACGGAAGGTGTGTTGTGCTTTCGTGGAAGAGTCTGTATGCCTAAGGACTCAGATCTGAGGCAAATGATTTTGAGGGAGGCGCATAGTAGCCCTTATGCTATGCACCCCGGAGGAAATAAGATGTATCGGGATCTTCGTGAACAGTATTGGTGGCCTGGGTTGAAGCGTGAGATTTCAGAGTTTGTGGGAAAATGTTTAACTTGTCAGCAAGTGAAGGCGGAGCATCAATTGCCGTCAGGTCTTTTGCAACCGGTAAAGATTCCTCTTTGGAAATGGGAGCGGATAACAATGGATTTTGTTAGTGGGTTACCCTTAACACCTACTAAGAAAAATTCTGTTTGGGTAGTTGTTGATCGTTTGACGAAGACTCCTCATTTTCTACCAGTTCGTACGGATTACTTGTTGCAGAAGTTGGCGAAGCTGTATATATCTGAAATCGTGAGGTTGCATGGGGTATCCGTATCGATTATATCGGATAGGGATCCTAGGTTTACATCTCGATTTTGGAAAGCTTTGCATGAAGCTCTGGGAACAAAGCTTAATTTCAGTACGGCTTTTCATCCTCAGTCAGATGGTCAATCGGAGAGAGTGATTCAAATTCTGGAAGACATGTTAAGAGGATGTGTAATCGACTTCAAAGGTAGTTGGGAGGATTTTCTACCGTTGGCAGAATTTGCGTATAACAACGGCTATCAGTCAAGTATTCAGATGGCACCCTACGAGGCATTATATGGTCGTAGGTGTCATTCTCCTATTTGTTGGACGGAGTTGGGCGATCGGCAGATGTTAGGTCCTGAGATGATTTCTGAAACGGAAGAAAAAGTGAAAGCTATTCGAGCACGGTTAAAGGAAGCTTCGGATAGACAGAAGTCGTATGCGGATCTGAAGCGTAAGGATATCAAGTATGCCGTGGGGGATCAAGTTTTCTTGAAGGTCTCACCTTGGAAGAAGATTTTCAGATTCGGGAAGAAGGGCAAATTGAGTCCTAGATACATTGGACCATACCGTGTGGTGAAGCGAGTTGGTCCAGTGGCCTATCAGATCGAATTACCTCTGGAACTGAGCCAAATTCATAATGTTTTCCATGTGTCCATGTTGAGGCGCTATAGATCGGATCCTTCGCACATAGTACCGGTAGAGGAAGTGGAGTTGAAGTCAGACTTGTCTTTTGAGGAGGAACCAGTGGAAATCTTAGACCGAGATGTTAAGGTACTAAGAAAGAAGACTGTGCCATTGGTCAAAGTGTTATGGCGTAACCACGGAGCGGAGGAAGCTACGTGGGAACCTGAGGATGCAATTCGGCAACAATACCCTCACCTTTTTCAACCAGGTAAATTTCGAGGACGAAATTTTCTTTAAGGAGGGTAGAGTTGTAACACCCTGAAAATTCGAGTATTGTTTCATTGTGTGCTTTGAGTAATTAATCTAGTAAGTGAAATTTTTCTTATTTATTTTCGTGTTTAATATAGTCCTGAAGAAGAATTAGAATTTATTGGGAATGGAAAAAAATTTAAATTTTGAGAATTTATGGAAATGGATTAAGTGGCATTGACACATAAGTTAATTTAAGTGTCAAAGTGAAGCATAAGATGAGTTAATGGCAAAGTGGTGTTGGCGCATGAGATAGTGCATGAGGGAGAAGGTTCGAATCCCTTGTTTAGCAACTAGGTGAATTTTATTTTTAATTTTTCTGCACATGTATAGCAAGTGTCGGCCAAGAGCATATATGGTAAGTGTTGACTTGTTATTTTTGGTTAGTATATCAAAGGAATAAGGAAATTGTTAACTTAAGGAAGGGAATCAATAAATTAAGGAAAGATATGAAGATATGAGGCAAGTATCAAGGAAACTTTTATGGAAACAATATCATGGCCATTTGACCATGCATAAGGACGGCATTATGGACTAAAGGGGGAGCCGAATTTTTGGTGATAGTTTGGCTAGGATTTGAAGTTTCTTTTTGGTCATTCCTAGCAACTTTGTGCAAAATTTTGCATTCCTCTTCTCAACTTTTCCTTTGGCCGAATTTGCTCCTTGGTAAGCCTTGATTATTTTGACCATTTGGTCATTTTTTTGCACATCATTTGGTACTCTTTGTTTGCTTTTTTTTTCTTTGAGTGCCGAAATCACCTATACCAAAAGCCATTCTTTTTCTTTTCTTTTTACCATTGCCGATTGTACCTAGCTTCTAAACCCATCTTTTTCTTTTCTTCTCTTTGAAAACTGAAACATCATCATCATCTTTTCTTCCATCTTTCATCTCTTTCTTTTATTTCTTTTCAATCGAAATTTTCTCCAATTACACTCTCATGGCCGAATGCTAGAGTGCCCATAGCCGAATCTTTCTTTCTTTCCTTTGATCATACATAGCCGAAATCTCCATCACTCATAAAGCATTGTTTTCAATCCTTTCTTTTCAAATCGTGGATAAAAGGGTAAGAATTCTTTTTAGTTTCGATTAGTTAAAAGTAGTTATGGCCGAATATTGATGGTGGTTTGAAGGCTTTATTAGATCAAAATAAACGTTCATTCTATTAACGTTTATTTTTGTTATACTTTAGCACGATAACGGAAGGTTGGAAATCAAGAGGTCGAGTGTGACATAGAACGCTTGGATCGATTTCCCTTGTGGAGCAAGAATATTTGTGGTAAGGAAATCTCGTTCTCAAAACCTTTAGCCATAATCGATATATATGTTTAGGATGTGCTAACGATCTTTGTCTTTGAAGACAATCAAGATAGGGAAGAAGAGGGTGGTGTTTAGTCTTCGGAAGAGGGGAGGTTCCGTTATTCCCCCTAAGTATAAGCAAAGGACTATTTCGGGAATCCGGGATTTTCCACCGGGTTGCGGACGTTCAACCGAGGAAAATCAACTGTTCGAAGTCGTTCGTACTCCCGAACCATTATTAGTTCGTGGGTTTGATTCGGTTAGCGAACCATCAATCGGGGAGAAATCGCAAGTAGAAGTATTACGGAAATCCGAGGGTGTTGAAGAGCGGGAAAGTTTAGTTCTCTCCATAACCAGGTGTGTAACTTCACACTCATTTTCGGGTTAGATATCAAATCGTAAGTAACGTGATAAAACCGTAAAAATGGTAAAATCGGAAATTTTGTGATGTTAATACTTTTGAGTAAATGCATGAAAATGGTTAAAGTTGGAAAAATTGCGATAAATACTCTAGTTCGATAAATTGGGCCAAAATACTCTAGTTCGATAAATTGGGCCAAAATACTCTAGTTCGATAAATTGGGCCAAAATACTCTAGTTCGATATACGGGCCAAAGTTCACTAAACTGCTAAATGGGCTAGTTGCTAAATTATTTTTATGGACCAAATGAAATGTTTAATGATAATCCCACCGATGTTATGGATTAATTGAAAAATTGTTATATGACTATATTTTGTTATACACGCATGATTGCATGGGGTAGGGTATATGAAGAGAAGAATGGCCAGTTGCCAAAAATCTAGTTCGGTGGCCCTGCCACAAAATATGGCTCAATGCCTCTAGTTCGGTGGCCCTGCCACAAAAATTTGGCTTAATGCCTCTAGTTCGGTGACAATGTCACAATCTAGTTCGGTAGTGCACTACAAAATTATTTAAAGGCTTAAAGCCTATGATTGGTGTGTTTGGCGGGGTGGGTTGACTTGATCCCCACAGGTGTGTTGGTTGGTACGGGGGTGTTAGCGGATGGATATTAGGTTGGTTTGGGAAATTCATTTTACATGCATTTTTAAATTATTTTATTTCATTTTATGATATATTGTTGAATTCTGTAATTGGGCTCAAGCCCAGCATAATATCTTGACGATCTGGCCCAATAATGGTGGTAAGTGAGTTGCACACTGAGTTCTTTGTAACTCACCCAATTTTATCAACCTTTTCAGGTAATGGAAATTGATGTGGACTTGGGCCGCAGATGACTTGGTGGAGGCCATACTACAAGCATGGGTTTTTTTTTATAAACTATGAACTTTATTTTAAATTACTATTTTGGGTTTGATGTAATAAGGCCTTTAATTTATGTTTTTATGGATTTTATTGTGTGGATGGATCTAATTTTATTTCAAATACTTAATATGGTTTTATCTTAAATATATTAAGTTTTCTTTAAAATATTGGTTTTACAACAATTTTTGGACACTTTAATTATTTCAAAGTCTCTTTGAAACTATCTTAAGATTTTGACTTTTATATTTCAATGATAAGTTTTCAAACAAGTATTTTCTTAAGTCACAAATTTCAAATCCTCGAATTAACTTTTATTAAACTCTATTTTCAAAAAAAAGTTTTGTAGCAAATTTTACTTTAATCACCCGAGAATAAACGAATGTATGTTTGGTGTGACAAACCAAATCTCGTCTAAACGCATAGACCGGGTTTGGGGTGTTACACATCCTGAATAGGAAGAAGAGGAGTAAGAAAGTGTTGAAGAGGAAAAAAGCGAGGCTGAGGAAGGAGAAGGGGAATGAGAGGGGATGGATTTTGAGGAGTAGAAAGATGATTGAGCTGCTAATTCTGTTTTTTATGGACTGTAATTAATTTTAAAACAATTTTATTATTTTTAGGAGTAGAATTAATGATAGATTTTTATTTGTTTTCTTTTTATATTCTAAGTTTTCTATGTAGGAACTCCACACGAAAGAAACACGACAATTCAGAACTTTCAACGATAAATGGAAGGAAGCACTCACCAATAGATTACGGAACTACCATGATCAATTGGGTAACTTCTTTCCTTATCTTTTTAGAACTACGCATTGAGGACAATGTGTTACCTGAAGTGTCGGGGGATAACATAGAAAAATTGTCTTAATTTTTATGCTTTTAAGTTTTTTTATTGTCAATTGTTTACTTTAGCTTGTAGAAATACAAGTGATTGGTTAAGAGTATGTATAAAGGTTGAGTATACTTACAATAAATTTGGTATGATAGTAGATGATTTTAAATTTTTCATTATTAGACTACTAAGTTCTATATATTACACTATAAATGGGCATTAAGCAATTGAATGCACTAGATGATTTATAAAATACAGGGGAACAAGCATGCTAGTATGTATGATAGATTATGGACTTTGTGATTGTTTGGTTGATTAAATTTGTGAATATTGAGATACCTAGGGATGACTTAAGGCATTGTTTGGTATATACCCAAAGCGAAAAAGCTAACCTTATTTATTCATCTTTAGTACATATATTTGAGCCAGAAAACATTTCTTGATGAAGCTTCATACAAAACCTAAGCCAAAAATGTTAATTTGTTTTTACCTTTTTCCTTGGTCCTAAATTGCATGAATATAGACATCTGGCCATAAGTATTGAGGGTTAAGTAGATACATTACAATGAATTTTGTAAAAATAGAGTGCAATAGGAATGATTCGTATGATATAGTGATTATAGGTTAACCAATATGTGTAACAAAAGAAAAATTCAAAAGGAAAATAAAACGAGTAGAAAAAGTACTTGAAAAGTAAAAACATTTGTGAATGAGATGTATTGAAAAAGAAAAAGGTGACAAAGTCACAAAAATAGAAAAAAAACTGTCATTAGTACACAGAAACTTGTGAGATAACCATAGTTGTTGTATTATGCTGTAATTTCTTATGTGGAGAAATAAGGAATGTGAGAGAAGGAGAGATGAGATGGTGGATGGGTAAGGGTCACTAAGGGGGGAGAAAAGGGAATAATACGATATGTCAAACTATTTTCGGGCTTGAAACTATTTTGATGCTTACAATTCTTGAATTTCATACCTATCGTAAGGCTCAGGATGTTATAAGCTGAAAAGCCGGGGGGTTAAGCTAAAATTAGACGTGCTACGTAATAATCGAATTAAACATATAAACAATCGATTCAAAAGAAGCAGTATTCTAGCATAGCAATCGATTTAAATGTATAAACAATTGATTCAAAAGCAGCAGTATTCCAACATAACAATAAATTTAAACATATAAAAAATCGATTCAAAAGAATGAGAAGAAGTACTCCACCATAACAATCGATTTAAACATCTAAGCAATCGATTCAAAAGAAGCAATATTCCAAAAATTAAGAAGAAATAACATATCATTATTAAAATTATACATGACATTCTTTCAAGGAAATAAAATCACTAAATATAGAGTCTGAATCAAAAGTTTCAGCAATCTGAATCAAAAGTTTCAGCAATCTCCATATCAATATAAACAACAAGATTATCTGTAAGAAACTCATCTTCCATTTTGTTGCAAAGCCTTGTTTTGACAATTTTCATCATCAAAAATGCTCTTTCTGTAGTTGTAGTTGAAATAGGAAGAGTCAACAGAAGACGGATTAATTTATCAACAAGAAAATATACTTTTGACATCTGTGTCTCTGCTAATCCTTGACAAAGATCAGAATTTGTGGACAAATTCTACAATTTCGGATGATTTGGAACATTTTTCTTATAACATTGCAGTTGATACTTCAAGATTACTTTCTTTTACTCTGTGAAATCAATAGGATAATATTTTTCCATATAACAACACATATCATCCATATTGAAGGATTTATAAGCATCATTAGGATCTAAAGCGGAGCTAAGGGTAAGAAGATCAATTGTCCATTCATTAAATGTACTATTTAGCTCAAGAAGTTGAGAATCTATAGCAGCATTGAATATCTCAACACAATAATGGTGCTCCATATTGAAATCAACATGTTGGTGACTGATAAACCGTAATATATACATATTTTAATCCCACATTTATCATACTTTTGGATGATTTATTCCCTGAATTGTGGAATTTGGTGCTCTTAATCCTTTAATTTCATGTTTTATACTTAGTAGAGCATCGGAGGATGAAAAGAACGAGAAACAGGCCTAAAACGGAGTAAATAGGCCAAATTACGAAATCGACACGGCCTCTTCAACAGACCTGAACACGACTTACACGGGCGTGTGCCATGGGTGTGTCCCTAACGTGACTTGTTTGAATTTCACTTGGATTAGGGTACTTAGAGGCAAAGAAAGCCATTCCAAAAGCCTATACAAACACCCTAGAGGCCAACCTTCAAGGGGCGTCCAGTTAGGCCGAAGAGTCGAGCCATAGAGGCCAGAATTGTGGGATTTACTTGAAGAAAGCCAGTTGATTCATCTCAAGAAGCCGGAGTTATACTCAAGACAGAAGATCTTCCCTTTAATTCCTTCAGGGGGTTTTAGGGTTTTTCTAATGGTTTGTTTTATATTTTCTTCTGAGATGTATTCTTTTATTATTATGAACTAAACCCCTCAAATACCTGAGGGGGATGAAACCTAAGACGGACCATGTTATTGTTTTCTGAACTATATGATAAATACTTGATTTGTTCTTAATTATGTGTTCTTAATTCTTGCTTTGATATTTCAGGATATTGATTCAAGTATTGATGTGCTTAGGCAGTGGAGCAAAAGTCCCTGTTTAAGAGTAGATCTAGCATAATTAAGCGGAGTTGATCGCAACCCTAGAAATAGGATGACGAAAATCTGCCGGATTAGGGTCAAACCTAGTATGGGAGTCCATAGATCGAGTTAATGTAATTCTAGGGGTTTTAATTAGAAAGAGATTTCAATTAATCAACCTAGGGTTAGACGTTAGTAGCCTCGAAAGAGGTATTAATATAAATTAGAGAATTCTACGAATCAAGTCAAGTGAATAAATCATTTGGTTCAGAGTTAGATAACAAGTGAAGTCTAGGAGGATTCTTCCTCAGGTATTGTCTTAATCAATTGGTTTTTCCCACAAGTATTTTCCCCAATTCATTCTCTTTGTCTTAGCATCTTTAGCTTAATAGTTAGTTAATTTTAGATTAATTAATAATTCCCTTAATTCATAGGCTAAATAATAAAAAAAAGTTAGTATTAGTATTTTGGTTCCTTTGGGTTCGACAATCCGGTGTTGCTGCTAAACTATACTACTGTTCGATAGGTGCACTTGCCTCAATCGTTGTCACAGTTAGTTTTTAGGCTCGGTCATTCTTTTTATAAATTTTTAAAACTCTGACACACGATCAAGTTTTTGGCGCCGTTGCCGGGGAACTAAAATATTAAGAACGCTCAATTTTTATTACTTTAGCCATTTTTATTTTTGCAATTTACTTTTATTTTTATTTTGCTTTTAACTTTACTAATTTTCCTTCTTTTATTTGTTCTTAGTAGGTACCTCTAGTTTATGACTAGAAGGAATCCGACAGGACCCCTAATTTACGACAGTGATATTGAAGGTACTGTTCGCAGAAACCGTAAAGAAATAAGGCGAAGCTTAAATTACATAGAAGAAGAGCAAGAAGTCGAAACCAATACCACCGAAGAGATGGCTGAGAATAATCCGCTACCTCTAGAGGTGGTTGAAAATCATGCTCCTCGAACTATGTATGATTATGCTAAACCTAATTTAACAGGAACTTAGTCAAGTATTGTTAGA
Source organism: Gossypium australe (assembly GCA_005393395.2). NCBI lineage: Eukaryota > Viridiplantae > Streptophyta > Magnoliopsida > Malvales > Malvaceae > Gossypium > Gossypium australe. The sequence continues at coordinate 26,869,510 of CM016616.1, read as the reverse complement.
CCTGCTATTGCTGCAAATAATTTTGAACTGAAACCGAACACAATTCAGATGATACAGTAATTTGTTCAGTTTGATGGTTTGCAGGATGAAGATCCAAACAATCACTTGGTGAATTTCCTAGAATTTTGTGATACTTTCAAAATAAATGGCATTTCTGATGATGCCATCCATCTTCGGTTATTTCCCTTTTCTTTGAGGAATAAAGCTAAACAGTGGTTGAATTCTCTTCCACGAGGATCAATCACTACATGGGAACAAATGACTGAAAATTTTTTATTAAAATATTTTCCGCTAGCTAAAATGGCCAAGTTGAGGAATGATATCTCTTCTTTTGTGCAGATGGATTTAGAAACACTTTACGATGCATGGGAGAGATACAAAGATCTATTGAGAAGGTGCCCACACCATGGATTACCCTTGTGGTTACAGGTCCAAACTTTTTACAACGGTGTGAACCCCTCAACCAGGCAATTGATTGATTCAGCCACCGGTGGAACATTGAACAACAAAACACCTGAGACTGCTTATGAATTCATTGAAGAGATGTCACTGAATAATTATCAGTGGCTAGTCACAAGGACCAAGCCAACAAAAGCAGCCAGTGTTTTCAACCTCGACGCAGTAACCATGCTATCAAATCAAATAGAGATGTTAAATAAGAAGATTGATGGTTTATGTGGTTTTTCGCAGGTACATCCAGTTATGCAGTGCGATACAAATGGAGGAGGGATGAACAACACAAACTATCCACCTTACAACCCGAGCGCTGAGAACGAGCAAGTTCACTATGTGGGTAACAATTTTAAACCTCAAAATAACCCTTATAGTAATACTTATAATCCAGGTTGGAGGAATCACCCCAGTTTTTCATGGGGCGATCAAGGAAATCAGAGACAACAACCCCCTCCAAACTTCCAACAACAGCCTTACCCACAAGAAAAGAAGCCGAACCTTAAAGAGATGCTGACAAAATTCATCGCGGTGTTAGAAACTCGTTTTCAACACACCGAGACAACACTTAAAAATCAACAAGCATCGATTCAAGGGATCGAGAACCAATTAGGGCAACTTGCCAAGATCATCTCAGAACGACCACAAGGTAGCTTGCCAAGCAACACTGAAACTAACCCAAAGGAGCAACTTCAAGCCATAATAGCTCAAGATAGTGTAGGGTTAGATGAGCCCAAATTAAGCCAAGAGAATTTGGTAGAGAAAGGTAAGGTCGAGGTAAGTCACGAGAAGCCAAAACTAGTAATTAAAGAGTACCAGCCTCATATACCATATCCCGATGTGATGAAGAAAGACAACATAGATGAACAATTCGGTAAATTCTTAAACTCTTAAAGAAATTACGTATTAACTTACCGTTTCTTGAAGCTCTTTAGTAGATTCTAGATTCAAGCATAAATGTTATGCCTTATAAAATGTTTAAACAACTAGGCCTAGGGAAACCCAAACAAACTAGGATGAGCATTCAATTAGCTGATAAAACTATTAGAATTCCTAGAGGTATAATTGAAGATGTTCTCGTAAAAATTGATAAATTCGTATTCCCAGTAGACTTTGTAGTTTTAGACATGGATGAGGACAATAGTATCCCCTTAATTTTAGGAAGGCCCTTTTTAGCAACTGCCAGGACTAAAATTGATGTCAGTGCAGGTGAACTCATGCTTTGTGTAGGTGACGAATCAATCAGTCTTCAGGCTTTTGACTCGGCTAGGACATCAAGTAATCAAGGTGAGAACATAAATTCTGTTAATGACCATTTGGTTAAACCTTCTTTCCAGGAAGCACCACGGACCTACACAACTAAGCCAGATCCTAGACCTCATATCAACAAAGAAATAACTTATAAGGAATGAAGGCTCCAGATCGATGAACTAGACGAGTGGAAGACACACTTCAAGGAGAAACTAGGAAAACACGAAGCGAAACCGAGGGAACCCCCAGACGAGCTTATAGGAACAACAAATCACTTCAAAATTGGAGACCAGGTATACGCCACTCAACTCGAAACATATAATGATCATAGAACTGATAGCATGAGAAAGTATTTTCAACTCCTCAAACCACCATGATTATGCGAATGAGAAGTAAGTCTAGCTTAAGACTTTAAATGAGTGCTTCTCGGGAGGCAACCCGAGCATTAACCCCATTAATTTTTACATTTTTATTTTTTACTTCTATTTTTCCTTTCTAGCACCTAACTATAAACTAACCAAAGTGCAGATTTCTATACCATACGGCCTTGCACACGGCCGTGGCCGTGGCCGTGTGAACACTACATATTTTCGTACTGACATGGCAGAGATAGTACAAAACAGGACGAAAAATATCTTCAAGCCACGGGCTCCAACCAAACACCACGACCGTGCGATACAGCTGTGGCCAACACTGTTTTATCAAACACGGGCGTGGCGACCTGCACACAGGCGTGGGAGAAACGAGTGAACCACCGCACAGCCGTATGATTCGACATGCCCACGGTACAAGGGCGTAGGGATGTACCAGACCTGAATTTCTATTTAAACCACCCCTCTCCCCTTCTCACCTACTCCTCATTCTTCTTTCACACTCTTTACACTCCCCTCCCTTTTCATTTTCATTTTTTCTTTATTCTCTTAACTCTAGATCTAACCATATCCATGTCGAAGAAACGGAAGGACCCTAGCATAGTCACCCTTTACGAGACCGATCTACATAAGTTCATGCCGGCCGCTTCATTAACTCGACAGGATAAGGATCTTTGAGTCCATTTAACTTTTCTTTTTATTTCTCCTTCTCATTTATTTTCCTTTTATTTATTTTTCTTTTACTTAGTTTAATCTATTTTATCTTGTTTTCTTTGATTTAGGTTCTAAAGGCTGCTTGGGAATCACCGACGACGGCCTTAGAAATCATACCCACCTCGCTAACCATCTAACGATAAGGACTTTTCAATCCATTACTCTTTTCTTTTAATTTTATTTCACTTTCTATTTATTTTCTTTTTATCTTTCTTTTCTTTAAATATATATTTAGTATATTTTGAATTATTCTTATTATTTCCTAGCTAATTCTTCACGAGCTTCCCAATTTCTTCATCTAGCGCAGTGATTGTCAGCAGCCACCACACCACGACACTCCCAACTCAAGGAAGCCATCCAAATTCAAGAAGTTTCACCTCTCCCTATCTCTTAAATTTCATATATATCTTTGTACATTGAGGGCAATGTACATCTTAAGTGTGGGGGGTGAATATTTATTTCGAGAAAGTTCCTAACTTTCTGCATTATTCTCAAATCCCTGAATGATATCTTGTCTTTAAGTAATTTTCTCATATTACCAATTAGAATGAAATTTCCTGTGATCCATGATTTTCTTTGATATGTTTTGGATTAAGTCATTTATAATTGTGCAGTGATGATTTAAACTTTAGGAGACTATAGAATCAAGCATGATGAGTTTATTTTCAAAAATTAAAATTTTGTTAGGTTGTCTACCTGGATCTAATTATTACCTTGAAGTTTGAAATTTACAAGGTTGATATCAAAAACCCCATAATTTTTGTGAGATTTTGAGCCTTTTAGAGCATACATTCTTTTCGTGCTCACTTTTTGATTATGAGTGTGTCAACATTGATTTGTTATTCTAGAACTTGCTTCGATTATACATGTCAAGACCACATTATTGATTTGATATACAGAGATGATAAAGGAACTTAGGACTTAACCCACTCACCCCACTAAAAAGCCTACCCTAACAATTAACCCCTACTGAACCCCTTTTATCCTAACAACCCTTTTATTGACTCACCCACTAATATTACCCCAAAACCCATCTTGTATTTGTTATCACCATTCCTTGACTCCCTTTTTGTCGAGATTTGATTTTGAACAGTTTCCTAACTATGTTCTATATTTCACTTGTTCTTAAAAAAAAATCAAAGTATATTCATTATTAGTTCTATAATTAGGTGAGCTTATACGTTTAAATTCCACATCTGGAAGAAAAAGCTCGTATTATTAGTATTAAAAGTTTTCAATTGATGTAATTATTTAGGATTAGTTCATTTTTCTAGTTAGGTAAATTGTCAATTCAATCTCGATTCTAACCCTCTAATTCAACCTTTATCCACACCTTTAACCCGAGCCCCATTACAACCCTTTTTAAAGACCTTTTGATTTGTGTATCATCTCATTTTGCAGTGCTGGAGATTTGATTTTCAGGCAAGTCTATGGGATTAACTTTTCATGTTCGACTTTTGAGTACTTAATTTTGAACCTTAAACACTTTGAGTGATTTGAGTGAATCTTTAGTGAGGAAGTCAACTCTTGTTGATTTTGAATTAAAGGTGATTATTTAGGTAAGGGGAAACACCTATATTTTCATGCTACAAAAACTATGACTTTGATTGTTCAAATCTTTAGGACCCTTAAATTATCAATGTATGAATTATCTATGAATTATGATGAAACATTATTGATGAATATTATGAATCAAGGAAGTTCATTTTAATTTAGAGTTGAGAATTTTTGCTTGAGGACAAGCAAATGCTTAAGTGTGGGTGTATTTGATAAACAGTAATATATACATATTTTAATCCCACATTTAGCATACTTTTGGATTATTTATTCCCTGAATTGTGGAATTTGGTGCTCTTAATCTTTTAATTTCATGTTTTGTACTTAGAAAAGCACCGAAGGATGAAAAAAATGAGAAACGGGCCTAAAACGGAGTAAATGGGCCAAATTATGAAATCGACACCGCCTGGGCCTAAGCCACACGATCGTGCCTCTTTAACAGTCCCGAACACGGGCGTGTGCCATAGGCGTGTCCCTGACGTGACCTGTTTGAATTTCACTTGGATTAGGGTACTTAGAGGCAAAGAAAGCCATTCCAAAAGCCTATATAAACACCCTAGAGGCCAACCTTCAAGGGACATCCAGTTAGGCTGAAGAGCCGATCCAGAGAGGCCAAAATTGTGGGATTTACTCGAAGAAAGTGATAAATCGTAAAAATAACATATTTTAATCCCATATTTAACTCACTTTTCGATGATTTATTCCTTGATTTATATAAAAAGGTACTTGTAATCCTTTCTTTTCATGTCTTATACCCAGGAAAGCACCCGAGGATGAAAAGAACACAAAACGGGCCCAAAACGAAGTAAATGGGCCTTAGCCTGAATTCGACACAGCCTGGCCCAAAGTCCACACGACCGTGCCTCACCGATCACCTAGAGCACGGCCTTAACCTCGCCTCACACGGCCGTGCCTCAAGTTAGAAATCAAAACACGGCCAGAAGTCGATCCATACGGGCGTGTGCCATGGCCGTGCCTCTGTCGCTGGAAAGAGTAATTTCAGTCGGAAAAGGACACTTAGGAAGAAAGAATCGCATTCCAAGAGCCTATATATATCTCCTAAGTGCCACCTTTGAAAAGGCGTCAAAGCTAGGCCAAGGAGCCAAGCTGAGAAGGTCAAAGTTAGGGAATAACGCGAGGATAGCCAGTTGATCCATCCCAAGAAGCCAGAGTTATACTCAAAACGGCAGAATTCTCATTCAATTCCTTCAGGGGGTTTTAGGATTTTTCTTATGTTTTGTTTTATCTTTTCTCTTGAGATGTTCTTTTTATTCATTATGAACTAAACCCCTCAGATACCTGAAGGGGATGAAACCTAGATAAATCTTGTTATTTGATTTCTGAATTATATGATAAATTACTTAGTTTGTTCTTAATTATGTTGCTTAATCCAAATCTGATGTGCTTAGGTGGAGGAGGAATAGACCCTGCCTAAGAGTAGATCTAATATAATTAAGCGGAGTTGATCGAACGCCTAGAGATAGGGTTACGAGATTTGCCAGATTAGGGTGAAACCTAATATGGGAGTCCATTGATCAATTTACTGCTATTCTAGGGGGTTATTATAAGCGAACGAAAGTTCCACTAATTAACCTAGGGTTAAACGTTATTCAGCTCGAGAGAGGGTTTAATATAGGTTAGGGAGTCCTACAGATCAAGCTAAGTAAAGAAATCATATGGTTTAGGGTTAAATAACAAGTGAGGTCTAGGTAGATTCTTCCTGAGGGTATCGTCGTGATCAATTGAGTTTTTCTTCAAGTTATTTTCCAAATCGTTCTTTTTGTCTTTGTGTCCTTAGCTTAGTAGTCGTCAATTTAGTTTAAAAGTAACTTCACTCCGTTTTTAAGGCTAAATAATAAAAAGAAAGTTAGTATTAGTACTTTTAGTTCCTTTGGGTTCGATAATCCGGTCTTGCCTAAGCTATACTACTGTTTGATAGGAACACTTGCCTTTAACCGTTGTCAGAGTTAGTCTCCAGGTTCGATCATTTTTTTATAAATTTTAAAGCTCTGATTTCAGCGATCAGAAAGCCAGTTGATTCATCTCAAGAAGCCAGAGTTATACTCAAGACAGAAGATCTTCCCTTCAATTCCTTCAGGGGGTTTTTGGGTTTTTCTTATGTTTTGTTTTATATTTTCTTTTGAGATGTATTCTTTTATTATTATGAACTAAACCCCTCAAATACCTGTGGGGGATGAAACCTAAGACAGATCTTGTTATTGTTTTCTGAACTATATGATAAATACTTGATTTGTTCTTAATTATGTGTTCTTAATTCTTGCTTTGATATTTCAGGATATTGATTCAAGTATTGATGTGCTTAGGCAGTGGAGCAAAAGTCCCTGTTTAAGAGTAGATCTAGCATAATTAAGCGGAGTTGATCACAACCCTAGAAATAGGATGATGGAAATCTACCGGATTAGGGTCAAACCTAATATGGGAGTCCATAGATCGAGTTAATGCAATTCTAGAGGTTTTAATTAGAAAGAGATTTCAATTAATCAACCTAGGGTTAGACGTTAGTAGCCTCAAAAGAGGTATTAATATAAATTAGGGAATCCTACGGATCAAGTCAAGTGAATAAATCGTCTGGTTCAGAGTTAGATAACAAGTGAAGTCTAGGTGGATTCTTCCTCAGGTATTGTCTTAATCAATTGGTTTTTCCCACAAGTATTTTCCCCAATTCATTCTCTTTGTCTTAGCACCTTTATCTTAATAGTTAGTTAATTTTAGATTAATTAATAATTCCCTTAATTCATAGGCTAAATAATAAAAAGAAAGTTAGTATTAGTACTTTTGGTTCCTTTGGGTTCGACAATCCGGTCTTACCGCTAAACTATACTACTGTTCGATAGGTGCACTTGCCTCAATAGTTGTCACAGTTAGTTTTTAGGCTCGATCATTCTTTTTATAAATTTTTAAGACTCTGACACACGATCAGTGACAATCACGTTTTACCACATATGGAGAATCCATATAAAAAACCTCAATATTGTGCTTTTCAAAAAATGCTTTCACAACTTCCAACAAATTGCCCCAACCATCTTCTCTCAACTTTTGTATCATAGTTTTGGTGCTTAAGACTAAGTACATAGCATTTACTATATCTTGGGATTTTTTTTGTAGATGTTGACAAAGAATATCTCTAATACCCATTATCTCTTTCACTAGATGTAAGATAAAAAAATAATAAAAAGATGTAATCTTCTTACATGTTGCAGCTGCATCTCTGCGGATAAAACAATTAGAGCCAATTTCAATAACATTTTCTAGAACAGAACAAGTAGCATCAAACATTCTTATCAAGCTACAAACAGAACTAAAATGAGAGCTCCAATGGGTTTCTCTAGCTCGTTTCATAGTGCCAATTTGGTTAAGCCCTTTACCAGTTTCAAGTTCATCAATTACCAACATATTTGCAATTCCAGTTGCTTGGGCAACTTGTAATTGATCATGGAATTTTCAAGAGGAACTAATTATATTAATTATAAAGTTCAAATCAAATCAGAGAAAATTATGAATAGGAATTACCTCTCGAGAGCCAAGCAATGAACATAATATGCATAGGGACAATCATTTAAAAAAATGATTGCAAACCATTCCATTCACCCCACATGTTGCTAGCACCATCATATCCTTGACCTTGGATATTTTGAACATCAAGAAAATGTCGAGAAAGACCAACACATATTTCCTTTTTCAAAGTTATTACTGCAGTACCTTGGACATTTATAAGATCAAAGAAACACTCTTTTATAAATCCTTTCTCATCAACATATCTCAAAACAATAGCCATTTGCTCAGTTTTGGGTTCATCACATGCCTTATCAATAATGGAACAAAATTTAGAATCTCCAATGTTTTTACGAATCTTATGACACACTTTATTTGGAAGAATATGTAAAATCTCCTTTTGGATCACATGAGAAATATATTTAGCATTTCTTGAAGCATTGTCTAAAACAACTTTGGAAACCTTATCATTATAGGAATCTAACAATGTAATCAATTCAAGAAAATTACCTCAATTTCTTGAATTAGAGGTTTCATCATGACCTCTAAAAGCACATCCTTACAAAAGTTAACCATCGAACAATATCAATTGAAGTCTTGACTCAAAAGCGGTTACCTTCATTTTTATCTAAACTTTGTGCATTGATAACCTTGTCAATGTGCCAAGATTGATTTAACAAATCTTGAAAACTTTTCTTAGCATTATTATGTAGAGAGCATGGATATTGGCCAACATGATTCAAGAAAGCACACCTTTTTCAATCATTAACTTTTTTTCCAATTATAAAACCTTTAATAGTGAATGCATCCTTTCCATGACGAATAATATGTTTTAAGAAAAGATAGTATGAGGAATAATATGTTGCATCTTTAGTAGGGGAATACTCCAACCAAGGAAATTTGCAAAACCAAGTAGACTAAAATCTTTGAGGAAGCTTGTCACCGTAAAATGGGTACTCAGATAAACATATTTAATACGAACCCATTTCTAAATATGCTCGAATGACTTCATCTCGCTAATTAATAGGAAATTCCCATTTTTGAGTATGTAACCCCAGATCCCGCTCTAGATTATTAATATCAAAAGAAAGATTTGGATGATCTTCACTTTCAAGTCTTGGACATTTAGAAGTATTAACTTCGATAGTTAGGGAATCTTAATTGTTCACTGGTTGACTAGCATTACAAGTATCACTACTTTTCCTTTTAAAAAAAAGTATCAATTGTCTTTACATTCTTCATTTTTTGTAATTGACCTGAAATTTAATTTTATAAAATTATAAAAAAAGTAAAATAACTGTAACATCCTACAAAAATGAGAATTCTAGAGAATGAGAAGACCTCACCAAGAACAAGTGAAACAAGGCGTGGAAAGTCATAGAAAATGTAAAGACTCTATGACATGCCAATTGTATCTGATTTAGTCTTACCATGTGTAACAGGGTAAAATAAAATTCTATAATCCATTTCATTTCCATTTCCATTTTCATATCATTCTTATTTCAATTTCATTTTGTATTCGAATCATAAATTTCATAATATAAAATTTTTACTTTTAATCAAGCATACTCAGGCTTGTGCTTGTGTCACAAGCCACAGTTCAAAGCCCGTGACCATCGCACACAATGCATCCCATGGAGGTCTATCATTGACATAGGGATCATTTGGCCCATGAGAACTGGCCCGATTCAATGAGTTGTTGGAGAAGCTTGTCTGATTGAAGCCTGGGTAGCCCAATGACGAAAATATGACAACATAAGATACCTTGGTAAATAGGGAAACTAATTTTAGAAGATTGAGGGGTATCATATCTTGTAAGACTAGAATACATTTGATTATATAAATTGATTATGTAATCTTGTAAATCCCTAAACTTAAGGGATATGCTAATCTCATTCTTTGATGTAACTTGATCTAGATCGTCGGTTTTAAGGAAACTCAACTATAAATAGAGAGTCTCTCCCTCACTTGCAACTCACTCCCTTCTTTGATTGTTTCTTGTATTCTTTGAGAGAAAGTAATACAATTGAGAGCATTTACTCAAACACCTCGTGCATAATTTTCTGTGGCTTTCTATTGTCTTTAGCTTTCTTTTGGCATAATTGCTTCTGTAATGCCCAAAATATAGGGTCTTTGATTTTTCATGTCTTGACAAATTGCTTGTCTGCTTCAATGGTTAAGTGTTTTGGGTGTGTATGGGGGTATTTAGGGAGCCTGGGTTCAAGTATGGCCTTTGGCAAAATTTTGATTTTTTCTCTTTTGGGGAACCTGGATGTTAGCTTAAAGGGCATATATTAAGTTGTGTTTGTTTTATGACACAAGAGATCTTTTGTTGTGGTGGCAAGTGGCATGTTGGGCATGCAAGAGGGAGGGGGTTCGAATCCCATGGCATGCAAGTAGGAGGGTTTTTTTTATGACTCTATGGTGTGAGAGGTAGAGTTTGATTCATACCCTGCAGAGGTGGTTGGAGACTTGGTCATCAAATTTGAATGGATTTGAATGGGAGGTTTGGAGTAAATCAAGGAGAAATCAGCGGAGAGTTTATTGAGGTGTGAGGGGGAGTCATAGCTGAATTGGGTAGCTAGAGGAGGGGAATTTCGGCTAGGGGAGCTCATTTAATGCATTTTCGGCATTTGATGAGAGAGTAGAAGCCGAATATTGTTGTAACACCCTTAGACCCGGCCCAGACGTTATGGCTGAATCCGAGAATGTCATATGAAAGGCATAATTCAAAACGATTTTGCTAAGTTAAAATTTAAGGCCTAAAAGCCCAAAATCCTTGAATCTTGTTAAGTAATGATCAAAGCCCATATTTTTAGGTATTTCGAAAACCATGTTTAAGAAAATTTATTTAAGTTTAACAATTAAGTAAACAGTTGAACAATGATAACAAAACACAAAATCTAAAGTCAAATCGGAGTACAAGGCCTTATTACAACCAGTGAAAATAAAGTAATTAAAATCATTTCCTTTGAAACAAATAAACAAAACTCCTAAGTATCTTGTAGTGTGGCCATCTCCGAGTCCTTTCCCATGTCAAGCTGTCTACTGAGGGTCACCTGAAACATTTAGTAAAAGGGTGTGAGTTTCGAAACTCAGTGTATACGACCCTTGGTAACCAATCAACATGCAAATATCACATTGGGCCTAAGCCCTATCAAATTCAGTGGTCTTGGGCCTTAGCCCGCAATGACCTCACATCACATCAGTATCACATGAATGCAATGCACCCATCCCAAATCCAACCCTGCACTCCATTTCCCTTCCAACTCTACACTCCTCTGGGGATATAAATATCAACCCACCCATCCCTACACTCCAAAGGTAGCACCAGCAGCGACACTACTCAAACGTTGCAGCAAAGCTGCTATAATGGGCTTAAAACCACAGGTGGATCCACGGTCGTCAAGCGACTATGTGATCCTCGCATATCTTCCTCCGTATTATCAAACCCACCCAAATGAACATATATTTCATGAATGCAACATACACAATTTCACACAATAAGCACTTAGGGGTATTTTAGTCATTTCACTACCCAGGGGTATTTCTGTAAATCTACTCTATAGGGGTATTTAGGTAATTTTAAAAAACAGGGGTATTTTGGAAATTTTATAAATTAAGGATATTTTGGTAATTCCGCAAATTAAGGGTATTCTGGTAATTTTACAAATCAAGGGTATTTTAGTAATTTTGCAAATCTAAGGATATTTTGGTAATTTTCCAGACTAAGGGTATTTGTAATTTTTCAAACTAAGGGTATTTGGTAATTTTTCAAATCAGGGGTATTTGGTCCCTCTCAGGTTTTAGTTATGAACTTTGGCCCATTAACAAGTCCTTGCGGCTAAACTGAACAGACACTATGCACCAGGTAGGATTCCAGAGAAGAGGAGGTGGGCCACTAGGACTGCTTAAGTACCAACCTCTCCCTAGATCCAATCCTAGACATGCATATGTCCGTTGCCACACTCTAACCCAGTGACTTGTCCACGGACATATTTAATTATTAGATTAAGTCTTATGCAGTTTAAGAGTTGTTTAGAACTAGGCATAAAGTCCATTAAACCCTAGCATACTTGTCTATGTCCCCATAAAGCCCATCAAGACCATTTCACGTTCATATAGCCCATTATACCCAAATCACATCCTTATGGCCCATTAGGCCCAGATCTCATTCATATGGCCTATTAGGCCCAAAAAAATTCCAGATCATGTAACATGCATGACTAACTCAATTCATATAACCAAATCAATCAATTTCATCAAACTTAGCCTCAGGGCCCACCGGGCCCATTTAGCCACTTTCGGCTTTTCGGCATTGCCGATATCATGTGTGTGTAGTGTTTGTACACACCTGGTTACTGCGACGTGCTATACTATCCTTGGTCTTGAACCTACAACCAGCCAACCTTCAATCAATCACCCATACTTAATCAAAATATTTACCAAAAGCCAAAGCCTTACCGTAACCTTACAGTGTGCCACCGGGTTCTAATAGCCCTTCCTTAGCTACTAATCACGAGTATCCCCTAGATTTGCACTCACACATACACCATCAAACTTCGAGTGACTCATAATCCACACAAGTCACCCCTATAGATCATACTCACATTCGGCCATTTACTTAAACCATAGTCGAGTTGAGTACACTTACACTTTGCTAACGATCCTTACCACGCTTGCGATATCTGAACCTTACCCTTGTTAATACAAGATTAACGACAATGAGAAGTTAGATAGCCCTTCGACTTTTAACAAAACACACTAAGGGGTTAACTGAATACTTACCGAATCCACTTTTGATCCTGTGGCCTAGATAGCTACTGAACGAGATTCGGCTTTTAACATTGACTGATAGTAGATAACAATCGATTTGTGATGGAGGAACAACCACAAAGATTCGGCACTAATAGGAATTTTGGCAAGGAAAAAGATGGTGGTAATTTGGAGATGAGAGAATTTGGCTATGGGAGAGAAGAGAAAAGTATTGAAAATCGAAAGAGCCTTTCAAAAGTATACGGTACAAAGGGATTCGGCTTTAGGAGATTTCGGCAACAAGGCAAGGTATTTTCGGTTGTGAAAAAAAATAAGGTTTCAGCAAAGAAAAGAAAAAGAATGGAAAATTCAGCATTATCTAGGACCCCAGATTCGGCACACACACATTTATATAGCCTATAGCCGAAACTTAGCCACCCCTAAACTCCAATTCGGCACCACTTCATCCACTTCTCATCTCCTAATTTTTCTCTATGATATCTCCCTTATCCTTCTCTTAAATTCTCTCTACTGATCACTTCTCCTTAGAGTCCCTCTACACGCTACTTCCAGTCTTCTAGAAGCCCAAAATTAAACTCCAAAATAAAGCTAAGCTAGCACTCGAACCTCAGACCTTCCTGCATGCATATGTCGCCACCTCTCTACACTCTAGTGGCGTCACTTAGCCACTTCACCAAAGGCTTCTTTGTGCCATTTTTCACCTATTTTTATTTAAAAACCCACTACTCACAACCCTGATTCCTTAATTAATAAATTAAGAATCCTCCACCACAAAACTCGAACCTAGAGCTTCTCCAACACACCTAGACACTCCAAATTCATTAAACCTTTAAGGCCGTCATGTCATTTGTCATTTTCTTGCTCATATAAAAATTTTATGAGATCTAAAGCCCAATAGGCCCAATTCTTCTAGGCCTAAATTTGGGGCGTTACAATTGTCTCTTCCATTTTGAGTTTTCTTTCTTTTCATTTCGGGTTTTCCTCTCTTTTGGTATTCGTGCTTTTTGTGTTTTGACCATTTGGGTCCTTTTCTCGTTTGGTATTATTTTTCCCAAGTTCTTTTTGTTCACTTTACAGGAATCCAACACATCAAGTGCCGAATTTTGATTACCACTCTTGATTTCTTTTCCTTTTTCAGCATTCCATTAGAGGGGTGACCTAATTTTCTGTGGATAGTCCTGTGAAGCCGAATTCATCTGTCCCTTCGTTTCATTCCTTTTCCTTCTCTTCTTGAATCGGTTTTCCCCTGTCCTCTAAGTGTCTCTTTTCTTCTCTGACCTTCTCAGTTTGTGGGGCGTTGACCGGATCTTTAACACTCTTCTTCTCTACTTCGATTCTGCGAGTGTTTTGTCGAAAAGGTATGTGTTCTTAATCTTTTTCTTGTGACCAAGGGTTGATTTTCTTCTTATAGTCGAATGCTCATCTTCTTGTACTTTGATTGCCGAAATCATGATCCTTCCTTTTGGTGCGGGGGTTATTGTCTTCTAGGTTTTCAGTGAAGTGAAGGAGGGTTTCAAGGTAGTCACCGAAACCGTTTTCTTATCACGCGATTTGAGGTAAGCGTTTTGGTCTAGCACTTTGGGCTTGGCTGGTACCCTATCTTTGGATTTGGGCTTTTGTTAATGTTAGTTATCGACTCAAGTTCTAGATCGTACGTTGTTGAGTAATGGATTCTTTTGTTAATACAGTATTTCAGCAGGAAGGGCTGCAATCCTTTTTCGAGTAACATCCTTAGCGGGCCAAGTCACACTTTGGTTAAGGTGAGTGTCAATGCCGTTCTTTTGAGATTAAGTGGAAGTGATGGGTATTAACACTAATCGAAAATATTGATTGATGTAGGCATTGGACTCATGAGCGGTTCGCTCGACTTCACTAACAGGTGTGTAATCATACACCCAGTATTGTACTGTTAAAACGCTGGACAATGGTGTATTCATATCCCTCTGCTATTGTGATTCGGTAAAACCCGAAAAGTCGAAACTTCGGCATCTGAGGGCTCACGAGTGTGCGAACGCTTGTAGAGATAAATAGAGCCACAATTGTTGGCGACAGACTGTAGAGGCCGCCACGAACATTCTCTTGGGCTTAAGTCGTAATAGGCCTCGTTGGGTCGAAATGGGCCATGTGGGCCCAATGGGCTCATGGGCCCGACATGGACGAAATCCATGGTAAGTGACTAATAATGAATTGGGTTGCGAAGTTCGCGTAGCCATGACGAAATGTGGGCTGAACGGGCCACACGAGCGTGTGGGCCCACTTGGGCCTAGTAATGAGCCTTGGGCCCAGTTACACTGTTTTGGCCATATAGGTTATCCAAGTCGTTCAAGGCGACTGTAGGCCTTTGGAAAGGTCGTTAACTATACCGATACCCTAATGAGTAAAATGACCGAAATACCCTTATAGGGTAGAATTACCGTTTTACCCCTAACTGACGAGATGACCATTATACCCCTAGTGGTTGATTATGTTAATGTGTGTATGATATCTATATGACTGGTTATGAATATGACATATTGTATACACGTAATATTTATGACACGACATTCTGCATTGGGGTTGGGATTCTAATTTGGAGGAAGTCCTGTACTAGTGGCTCTGCCACGTTTTTACTGTTCTAGTGGCTTCACCACGTATTCAAATTTTAGTGGCTTGGACACGTTTACTATTATTAGCAGCTTTGCTGCGTTACTACTAGCAACTATGCTGCGATATTGGTGTGTTGGCTAGGTGGGTCGACTTAGTCCCCATATGGTGTGTTGGTTGGTAAATGTGGTGTGTTGGCTGGATTAGGTTGGGTTACATCACTGTTCTGCTCTGTTATTATTTGGGCTTATACCCACACTGATACTGTATTGGGCTAAGGCCCACTCTGTTCTGTTACTGAATAGGGCTCTGGCCCAAACTGTTACTGCATGATAGGGGATTACACACTGAGTTCTCGTAACTCACCCTTTTCTTTTAACTGTACAGGTAATCCCCAGCCTTAGATGATTTGGAGCTGCGAGGGACTCGGAGGTGGCCACATGTGCGTGAACATTTTGATTTATACCTAGCTATTTTAAATATTTTACTTTGGGGTTGATATTTATGTAATAAGGCCATTGAGGTTTAACTTTTACTTGGTTTTAACTTCTTACTTCAACCTGCAAGATAGGAAACACGGGTTTTCAAAATAATAACTGGTTCCAAAGAAAATCACGTATTTCCGTGGTTTTTAATTCAGATTAATAAAGTTGTAACAAATGATATGACCAAGAATTGGCCAACATGTTTTGATTTTTTTCTCAACACCAACGTTTTCAATAGCAATTAGCTAAAAGGGATTTAAACTTTAGGCACGAACTTTCACCGACAAGACCAGTTTTCAAATCAACACTTCGATGTGACACGTTAGATCCAGTCGTAACATCTAGGCCGGGTTTGGGATGTTACAGCTTTTGCTATATAAATTGGTGCCTTGGAGAAATTCTAAAGGAATCCTCACTTGTGGTGGTTAGGCTGACTTAGGCAAGTTTGGAACGAACGGATCGCCTAAGGCCGAACGGGATGCGAGATGAAAGTTTTAGCCCCTTGACAAGTGGTATCTGAGTTATTAGTTGCGAAGGCACTATTGGGATGTCAAAAGAAGGGTTGATCATAAGTGGGCCAGAAAACTAATCTTTTTGAAGGATATGTTTTCAGTAGTAGAGGAACTGGTGGTCAAACTCAAAGAGTCCATGGTGGACATGAAAGAATCAGTTGATGCGGTAGATGGATGCATAGACGACTAGGGTGAGCAGTCTAGGGACTTTGTGAAGGAGTGTCTCAATTCCAATATGGATAAGGTATGCAAATGTTAAATTCACATAGGAATAAGCTGACAGAGAGGAATAATGCTTTCGGGACCATGGTGATGGGTTTGAAGGAGGAAACAGTGGCCATGTTAAAGGCTTTAAACACAAGAGTAGAGGACCTCGAGAGAGAGCTAGCCTTGTGTTGAGCAGTCGTGGGGAATGGAATGGCGAGTGCACCACTCAATTGTGAGGATGTCCCGAAGCTGAAAGAGTTTGTCGGGACAAGTTCTGCAAGCGATGTGGACAGTTTCTTTTGGAGGATGGAAAACTACTTCTATGCCAAAGGCATCATGGATGATGCGGTTAAGGTAAATACTACTTCAATGTTTCTTATTGATATTGCACTTTTATGGTGGTGAGGCAAGTCCACAGATAAAAGGAAAAGTTAAATGGGACGTGGAAAGAGTTCCAATGTGAGTTGAATGGACAATTTTACCCAGAATTAGCCAAGGAGGAAGCTCGAGCAAAGTTTCGATGGCTAAGGCAACGAGGCACAGTGGGAGAGTATGTAACACCCATCACCCAAATTCTACGTCAGAATAGGGTTACGGAGCATTACCAGACTTATAAAAACTTAAACAATAATTTAACATACATTTTCAAATTTCATACAATCATCATTCGAGCTCAATCACATTGTCCTTAGTACGAGCCTACGAGGCCCTAAACATGCTTTAGAAGTGGTAATTAAGAAATAAACTAAGCTAAAACAAATTTAATAAAGTCTTAAACAAGACATATTAAATTTGGTTAAGGCTAACATAAACGCATTAAAAGATGCAATAACTAGGGTATATTAATGCTTGACAATTTAATTAACTCAAACTAAGATAACTAATTTTTTTATTCTAACAATTAACTAATTAAAATTAGCTAAGAGTGAGCTAATAACGAGCTCCACAAATTAAAAACTGCTGGTGCCGCGGGCGTGCTCGTATCATCCCCTCCCTCTTCACGACGATTCGTCCTCGAATCGACTTGTTGGTTGTCCGAACAAAACTCCTTGTTCGTCTTTCCTCGATCAAACGGGACGAATAATAATTGCAATACCTGAAAAGACAATTCAAGAATTAGCAAGAAATGTTTTAAACATACTTGCGACATGAATAAAAACAACACCAAACAAATAAATTGCATGCGGACAGGCATAAGCATTTGATCATACAAAAGGATCAAGGCCTTGTCAAAATTTTGGAACAAAAACGGATAAGCTTCAAAGCATGCATACGATCTAATTGGATTCCACAAGACAAGATGACCATGCGGGTAGCACACCAACAAATAGATATATTCGTCACAAACAGGTAGTGGAGATAGTGCATATGGCACTCGAAGTTGAACAACCAAACCTTGCTTTGTACGAAATAAGGAACCATTCGTACATGAATTGTAATTAGTATCAAACAAAAGAATCTTTTTGTCAATCATCAAAGCAGATAGACCATTAATAGGCAGAACGAAACATTTGGACATATCAAGATCTAAATTCTTTACAAAAATGAAGTCAGCATCATGTGTTCTGTCAATATCCCAAACAGATAGATCATAAAGAAGCAAATTGGACTGGCTAAACATACCATGATCTAATCGCTTTGCAAAAGGAAGTTCATCAACATAATGCATGTCATGATCCGAAGAGAGCAAAAACGCATCAATAGTTTCAGAAGACTTACCTTTATACTCAGAAAGATAAAGATCAGTCTTACCTTGATCGAGAGATACAAACCTTCTCTCCACGGCCAAGTAGTGTAATCGAAGCTTCGCTTTGGATTCAATCATTTTCAAATGGTAAGTGAACAACCATAAGAATTGTTTAAGGAACGAATAAAAATAGAAAACAAAGTTGACAACATTCGTTACCTTATTCAAGAGCCAAGTATCAAATCGATGGGAATTTCTCACACACAATTGTTGAGACTTGAGTCTTCCAAAAAATATACTGGATGATGCAAAACATATTCCCGGTTTAAAAATATGCATTTGATTATCTAAGTCAAAATGTATCAATGGTTTTGTTAAATCAAACATGTTAAACCAAAAAGAATTTTCCATACACGTCATCAAATGTATAAAACTCTTTGTACTCATCAAAACAAAATTGCACAAATTCAACGATTTTTCAAGAGACAAAAATTGATCACTAAATCACCGTATTTGAACAATTTATTTGCTTTTCGTGAAAACTTGTCATTTTTCAAAATCATTGGGTTTTGTCGAGATGAACTAAAAATATCAACAATATGTAACGAGCAAAAATTGATTGGACGAAAATAAGGAAAGCTTTTAGAAACGAAGTCACCAAAGATTTCATTGACAAATGTCAAATCGAATTTCTGCGACTTGGTTATTAAAATTTCCTTACCTCGCTTACCTTCCGGCTCGTGGGGTTCAACTTCATTTTTAACCTTACCTTCGCCGATTAAATGAAAGCGTCTTTCATCGGATTGGTATTGAAGTTGATATTCATCGCTTGGCTCCTCGGAATCCTGAGAAGAAGAAATAGACCAAACTTCAAGTGGATTAATTAAATCAACACTCATCTTTTCTCACACTTCTTGTTCTTTTGTTTCTTTTTCTCTCACAAGCTCTTTTCTTTTCCTTTCAAAATTTTCTTCCTTTGTTTGCTCTTTTTCTTTTTCAGAGTCTTTTTGTTCTTTTTCAAAGATCTTCTCAATGGCCTTTTCAAGATTTCTCAAAACTTACTCATTTTCTCTCTTTCTTGCCTCTTTTCTCTTTATTTCATTTTCTTTTTCATTTTCTTTGTTTCTATTACATGAAGTTACAAAAGAATCAAAATGGTAATTGTTTGGTTTAAGAGAAGAAAAATTATTTACAAATGAATCACGATAATTGCGTCGGGAAGAATACTCCGTGTAGGATTTCTTTGAATCATACGTCGAATAACTCGTGCTTTCCTGTCTGTCGCCTTAAAGAGAATCGAGCTCAAAACTTTCTTCTCTCCATCTCGAAGGCCGCATTGAGTAGGATTCCTGGTAATAATCTCTTCTAGAATAGTCTTTGGTCGGGTATTGCCATGCTGTTCTTAACTCCGTCCTTTGTGTTGAAGAAGTTCGCCCTCGATGATAGGAAGATGGGAGGTACCGCTTGTGCATCACATCTTTCATTTCAGACCACGTTAATATTGGGTGCTCTCCATTTCGTTTTCGGTTCTTGGTGAATTGATCCCACCAAGTCATGGCATAATCGGTGAAACTATTTTCCGCAAGCCTTACTTTCTTGCTTTCCGAGTAATCGTGGTACCCAAAAACCATTTCTACTCCCATTTCCCATTCAAGGTATGCATCCGGATCGGCTCTACCTTGAAACGGTGGAATGTTTGACTTGTTATTCTTCTTGACGTCATTAAAACATCCTTGATCTCTAAAGCTTCTGTTTCTTTGATTGTATCGCCTTTCGCTTAGGTTGTATGATAGATCGAATCAATCGCCATCTGCAGTACTTCATCTTTCAAAATATAAAGACATGCTATCGTTGCTGAAAGAAATATGTTATCAAGAAAAAAATAATAAAATAAACATAAACATAAAAGGTTAAAAAATACCTTACCATAAAACTCACAAGTCACTCACAAAAAAAAAATCGCTCACACTCGTATTTTCACTCGTATAAGGCATTTTTTTTAATTAATCACTTGTGCCTTTTACCACTCAATCTCGTCTCACAAATTCGTACTTTGTTTTGAAAGACTTATTTGCGGCTTGAGGGTCGGCTTCAAAATTGGTACAAGGGAAAATGATGTTATGGGGTGGACGTCGACTAAAAAAATAAATTTTCGGTATAGTGGCGTTGGGGTGAAGAAGGGTGGCTTGAAGATCGGGAAAGAAGTAATGAAACAAAACTTGCAAACTTTCAAAAAATTTCCACACACTTTTTTTTAAACTCTTTTTTTTACTTCTCTTTTTTTTTATTCGTATATTTTTTTATACGAAATTTTTTTATTTGAACTTTTTTTTGTATCACTTGTTTTTTTTTTGAACTTCAAATATACTATAATGAAATACAAGAAACAAAAATTACAACTTGAATATTTTTCTTTGAATTTTTTTTGTGAACTCTTTTTTTTAAACTTACGGACTAGCTTCCGGCTATAGTCGTCATCCGAGCTCCGTAGTTCTCGGTTTAACTAGCTCTGATACCAGATGATACAAACCGGCTCGGGATGAGTTGAAACGTATTCGGGTTGCCCAATCGTCTACAAGAAGGAATTAAGCCTTTGGAAAATAATCGGAAAATATAAATGACTTTGCGAAAGCTTAAGTGAATAAAATAGGAAGCGGTTCGATTTGATGGAAAAAAAGAAATGAAAATAGATAAATAAAATGGATAAATGATAATTGGATGGTGATGGATAAAGAACTTAAACAAGAAGCGATTCAACACTAAAGAGTGTCATACCGGGTTCTATAATGTTTAAGGTGGAAGTATGAAGATAGGTTGATGGAAATGGAAATACAAACTTAACTTAAGAAAGATTCAACACTATATAACAGTGTCACCCCGTTTCTTATATCGTTAAGGTGGATAGATGGAGATAGGTTGATGAACGCCACACCAAACGAAATTTGGCGATAAGTTCAAACAAGTCGAATACGCCACAAGCAAACTTGATAAGTCTAACGAAACTTGTACGAAAAATGAAGAGGAGATAAACTCACTCAAATGAACAAAGTTCATAAAAATTCATTCATGAAAATTCTG
The DNA here is from genome assembly GCA_005393395.2 of Gossypium australe. Taxonomy (NCBI): domain Eukaryota; kingdom Viridiplantae; phylum Streptophyta; class Magnoliopsida; order Malvales; family Malvaceae; genus Gossypium; species Gossypium australe. The sequence goes on along the minus strand of CM016616.1, from coordinate 26,848,326 downwards.
TCCTTACAAATCAAAATAGCAAAATATTTATAGCCTAAAAACTAGGTAGCCAAATGACCAAAATACCAAGCTTGAAAGTGTCTTATCTTCCGTTGTTTAATCACATGGGTGCCTTCAATTTGCTGTCCAAGATATGAAAAATTAATCCCAAAAGAAATGGCATTACCTTCATGAAGTGGCCTTCCTTTATGCACATTTGTTTATTAATTAGTGTTTGATGTCCATGCATCCATTATATCCCACTCAATTTTGATTTAAAAATTTCAAGGCAACACAAGATTCCTTGCCGTCCAAAGCAATAGTTCAACACTTATGGTTTGTGCTCTCCAATTATTTTATTCTAAAAGTTGCCCTTTAATTTTCCTTCATGCTCATGCGTCACTTGCTCATGGGTTTTTAAATGCTCTTTCTTCCATGCTTTGTTATTTTGATCCCATTCTCCCTATTGTTGCCGTCCATTCTATGAAAGAATGAGAGCATGTTTTGTTTTTGTTTCACGTAGGGCTCCAAAGCATGGTCATTGAATAATATTTGTGAGTCAAATAGTGGCCATGTAGTTTTCAATCCCTTTGCCGTACACTTTCTCACAAGAAGACAAGGATTATTTTATTATCCCCATGCTTCCATGTGCTTTATTTTATTATCCCCATGCTTCCATGTGCTTTATATTTTACTCCACCTTTGCTTAATCCATCAATCTCCATTGTTGCCGTCCATGCATAAGAGAAATGGTGCCATCAATTCATTTATTTAATCCACCATTATCTTGCCACATGCTTTATTTTATTCATCCATAATTTCCACTCAACACACATGCACTCATATTGCTATTTTAATTTCATCATGCTTATCCCATGCGTCCAATGCCTTTGTTTGCCATACTCCCATCCTCAATATTCGGCCAAGACATGCTCTTTGTTGTTCTAAATAAATATTCCCCACGTATGGAGAACATTCCATTATAGAAGCATGACTTAAATTAACTGCTTATTTTAGCTCCATAAGCTTGTTATCCCACGGTCAATGTACCTTCAAAGAAAATACGAGAACCAATTTAATTCAGGTGTATGATTAGCCGAAACAAATATTAATAAAACTTAGACACCTTAATTAACAAATAAACTAAGCTAAAACAAATTTAATAAAGTCTTAAACAAGACTTAATTAACAAATAAACTAAGCTAAAACAAATTTAATAAAGTCTTAAACAAGATATATTAAATTTGGTTAAGGCTAACATAAACACATTAAAACACGCAATAACTAGGGTATATTAATGCTTGACAATTTAATTAACTCAAACTAAGTTAACTAATTTTTTTATTCCAACAATTAACTCATTAAAATTAGCTAAGAGTGAGCTAATAACGAGCTCCACAAATTAAAAATCGTTGGTGCCCCGGGCGTGCTCGTATCATCCCCTCCCTCTTCACGACGATTCGTCCACGAATCTACTCGTTGGTTGTCCGAACAAAACTCCTTGTTCGTCTTTCCTCGATCAAACGGGACGAATAATAATTGCAATACCTGAAAAGACAATTCAAGAATTAGCAAGAAATGTTTTAAACATACTTGCGACATGAATAAAAACAACACCAAACAAATAAATTGCATGCGGACAGGCATAAGCATTTGATCATACAAAAGGATCAAGGCCTAGTCAAAATTTTGGAACAAAAACGGATAAGCTTCAAAGCATGCATACGATCTAATTGGATTCCACAAGACAAGATGACCATGCGGGTAGCACACCAACAAATAGATATATTCGTCACAATCAGGTAGTGGAGATAGTGCATATGGCACTCGAAGTTGAACAACCAAACCTTGCTTTGTATGAAATAAGGAACCATTCGTACATGAATTGTAATTAGTATCGAACACAAGAATCTTTTTGTCAATCATCAAAGCAGATAGACCGTTAATAGGCAGAACGAAACATTTGGACATATCAAGATCTAAATTCTTTACAAAAATGAAGTCAGCATCATGTGTTCTGTCAATATCCCAAACAGATAGATCATAAAGAAGCAAATTGGACTGGCTAAACATACCATGATCTAATCGCTTTGCAAAAGGAAGTTCATCAACATAATGCATGTCATGATCCGAAGAGAGCAAAAACGCATCAATAGTTTCAGAAGACTTACCTTTATACTCAGAAAGATAAAGATCAGTCTTACCTTGATCGAGAGATACAAACCTTCTCTCCACGGCCAAGTAGTGTAATCGAAGCTTCGCTTTGGATTCAATCATTTTCAAATGGTAAGTGAACAACCATAAGAATTGTTTAAGGAACGAATAAAAATAGAAAACAAAGTTGACAACATTCGTTACCCTATTCAAGAGCCAAGTATCAAATTGATGGGAATTTCTCACACACAATTGTTGAGACTTGAGTCTTCCAAAAAATATACTGGATGATGCAAAACATATTCCCGGTTTAAAAATATGCATTTGATTATCTAAGTCAAAATGTATCAATGGTTTTGTTAAATCAAACATGTTAAACCAAAAAGAATTTTCCATACACGTCATCAAATGTATAAAACTCTTTGTACTCATCAAAACAAAATTGCACAAATTCAACGATTTTTCAAGAGACAAAAATTGATCACTAAATCACCGTATTTGAACAATTTATTTGCTTTTCGTGAAAACTTGTCATTTTTCAAAATCATTGGGTTTTGTCGAGATGAACAAAAAATATCAACAATATGTAACGAGCAAAAATTGATTGGACGAAAATAAGGAAAGCTTTTAGAAACTAAGTCACCAAAGATTTCATTGACAAATGTCAAATCGAATTTCTGCGACTTGGTTATTAAAATTTCCTTACCTCGCTTACCTTCCGGCTCGTGGGGTTCAACTTCATTTTTAACCTTACCTTCGCCGATTAAATGAAAGCGTCTTTCATCGGATTGGTATTGAAGTTGATATTCATCGCTTGGCTCCTCGGAATCCTGAGAAGAAGAAATAGACCAAACTTCAAGTGGATTAATTAAATCAACACTCATCTTTTCTCACACTTCTTGTTCTTTTGTTTCTTTTTCTCTCACAAGCTCTTTTCTTTTCCTTTCAAAATTTTCTTCCTTTGTTTGCTCTTTTTCTTTTTCAGAGTCTTTTTGTTCTTTTTCAAAGATCTTCTCAATGGCCTTTTCAAGCTTTCTCAAAACTTGCTCATTTTCTCTCTTTCTTGCCTCTTTTCTCTTTATTTCATTTTCTTTGGTAATTGTTTGGTTTAAGAGAAGAAAAATTATTTACAAATGAATCACGATAATTGCGTTGGGAAGAATACTCCGTGTAGGATTTCTTTGAATCATACGTCGAATAACTCGTGCTTTCCTGTCCGTCGCCTTGAAGAGAATCGAGCTCAAAACTTTCTTCTCTCCATCTCGAAGGCCGCATTGAGTAGGATTCCTGGTAATAATCTCTTCTAGAATAGTCCTTGGTCGGGTATTGCCATGCTGTTCTTAACTCCGTCCTTTGTGTTGAAGAAGTTCGCCCTCGATGATAGGAAGATGGGAGGTACCGCTTGCGCATCACATCTTTCATTTCAGTCCACGTTAGTATTGGGTGCTCTCCATTTCGTTTTCGGTTCTTGGTGAATTGATCCCACCAAGTCATGGCATAATCGGTGAAACTATTTTCCGCAAGCCTTACTTTCTTGCTTTCCGAGTAATCGTGGTACCCAAAAACCATTTCTACTCGCATTTCCCATTCAAGGTATGCATCCGGATCGGCTCTACCTTGAAACGGTGGAATGTTTGACTTGTTATTCTTCTTGACGTCATTAAAACATCCTTGATCTCTAAAGCTTCGGTTTCTTTGATTGTATCGCCTTTCGATTTGGTTGTATGATAGATCGAATCAATCGCCATCTGCAGTACTTCTTCCTTCAAAATATAAAGACATGCTATCGTTGCTGAAAGAAATATGTTATCAAGAAAAAAATAATAAAATAAAATAAACATAGAAAGTTAAAAAATACCTTACCATAAAACTCACAAGTCACTCACAAAAAAAAAAAAAAATCGCTCACACTCGTATTTTCACTCGTATAAGGCTTTTTTTAATTAATCACTCGTGCCTTTTACCACTCAATCTCGTCTCACAAATTCGTACTTTGTTTTGAAAGACTTATTTGCGGCTTGAGGGTCGGGTTCAAAATTGGTACAAGGGAAAATGATGTTATGGGGTGGAGGTCGGCTAAAAAAATAAATTTTCGGTATAGTGGCGTTGGGGTGAAGAAGGGTGGCTTGAAGATCGGGAAAGAAGTAATGAAACAAAACTTGCAAACTTTCAAAAAATTTCCACACACTTTTTTTTTTAAACTCTGTTTTTTTTACTTCTCTTTTTTTTCGTATTCATATATTTTTTTATACGAATTTTTTTTATTTGAACTTTTTTTTTGTATCTCTTGTTTTTTTTTTTTTGAACTTCAAATATACTATAATGAAATACAAGAAACAAAAATTACAACTTGAATATTTTCTTTGAATTTTTTTTTGTGAACTCTTTTTTTTAAACTTATGGACTAGCTTCCGGCTATAGTCGTCGTCGGAGCTTCGTAGTTCTCGGTTTAACTAGCTCTGATACCAGATGATACGAACCGGCTCGGGATGAGTCGAAAAGTATTCGGGTTGCCCAATCGTCTACAAGAAGGAATTAAGCCTTTGAAAAATAATCGGAAAATATAAACGAGTTTGCGGAAGCTTAAGTGAATAAAATAGGAAGCGGTTCGATTTGATGGAAAAAAAGAAATGAAAATAGATAAATAAAATGGCTAAATGATAATTGGATGGTGATGGATAAAGAACTTAAACAAGAAGCGATTCAACACTAAAGAGTGTCATCCCGGGTTCTATAATGTTTAAGGTGGAAGTATGAAGATAGGTTGATGGAAATGGAAATATGAACTTAACTTAAAAAAGATTCAACACTATTAACAGTGTCGCCCCGTTTCTTATATCGTTAAGGTGGATAGATGGAGATAGGTTGATGAACGCCACACCAAACGAAATTTGGCGATAAGTTCAAACAAGTCGAATACGCCACAAGCAAACTTGATAAGTCTAACGAAACTTGTACGAAAAATGAAGAGGAGATAAACTCACTCAAATGAACAAAGTTCATAAAAATTCATTCATGAAAATTCTATCCTTACAAATCAAAATAGCAAAATATTTATAGCCTAAAAACTAGGTAGCCAAATGACCAAAATGCCAAGCTTGAAAGTGTCTTATCTTCCGTTGTTTAATCACATGGGTGCCTTCAATTTGCTGTCCAAGATATGAAAAATTAATCCCAAAAGAAATGGCATTACCTTCATGAAGTGGCCTTCCTTTATGCACATTTGTTTATTAATTAGTGTTTGCTGTCCATGCATCCATTATATCCCACTCAATTTTGATTTAAAAATTTCAAGGCAACACAAGATTCCTTGCCGTCCAAAGCAATAGTTCAACACTTATGGTTTGTGCTCTCCAATTATTTTATTCTAAAAGTTGCCCTTTAATTTTCCTTCATGCTCATGCGTCACTTGCTCATGGGTTTTTAAATGCTCTTTCTTCCATGCTTTGTTATTTTGATCCCATTCTCCCTATTGTTGCCGTCCATTCTATGAAAGAATGAGAGCATGTTTTGTTTTTGTTTCACGTGGGGCTCCAAAGCATGGTCATTGAATAATATTTGTGAGTCAAATAGTGGCCATGTAGTTTTCAATCCCTTTGCCGTACACTTTCTCACAAGAAGACAAGGATTATTTTATTATCCCCATGCTTCCATGTGCTTTATATTTTACTCCACCTTTGCTTCATCCATCAATCTCTATTGTTGCCGTCCATGCATAAGAGAAATGGTGCCATCAATTCATTTATTTAATCCACCATTATCTTGCCACATGCTTTATTTTATTCATCCATAATTTCCACTCAACACACATGCACTCATCTTGCTATTTTAATTTCATCATGCTTATCCCATGCGTCCAATGCCTTTGTTTGCCATACTCCCATCCTCAATATTCGGCCAAGACATGCTGTTTGTTGTTCCAAATAAATATTCCCCACGTATGGAGAACATTCCATTATAGAAGCATAACTTAAATTAACTGCTTATTTCAGCTCCATAAGCTTGTTATCCCACGGTCAATGTACCTTCAAAGAAAATACGAGAACCAATTTAATTCAGGTGTATGATTAGCCGAAACAAATATTAATAAAACTTAGACACCTTAATTAACAAATAAACTAGGCTAAAACAAATTTAATAAAGTCTTAAACAAGACTTAATTAACAAATAAACTAAGCTAAAACAAATATAATAAAGTCTTAAACAAGACATATTAAATTTGGTTAAGGCTAACATAAACACATTAAAACACGCAATAACTAGGGTATATTAATGCTTGACAATTTAATTAACTCAAACTAAGTTAACTAATTTTTTTATTCCAACAATTAACTCATTAAAATTAGCTAAGAGTGAGCTAATAACGAGCTCCACAAATTAAAAATCGTTGGTGCCCCGGGCGTGAAACACCCTATACCCGGCCCACGAGCCTGGTCCGGATCTGGTATGTTCCTCAAGAAAAACCGGTTCAAATTCTTTTGCTTCTTAGGAAAAACTTGTGCGATTTTTTAAAAAATATTGTTTTGGGTTGGGCTTGAGTTGAAAACGAATTCGATTTTATATTGAAAACCCTTTTTTATTTTAAGTGATAAAACATATAGAGTATATTCAAAAATTAAATTGCTTAATCTTTAACTTAATAAAAATTTGTAAACATAATTAAACAATAAGACAAAAATAAAATAGTTCACTATGGCCTTATTACATAAAACAAAACCCAAAATAAAATTGTAGAGTACTTAAATAAAATAAAATGTCCAGATTAAATAATTTGCTTGCTGTGCATGGCCACCTTTGAGCCCTTGCCGACCCGGTCCATTACTGCTCATCACCTGAAAAATATTCCCCAACGGGGTGAGTCAAACAGACTCAATGTGTAACCAACACTAAAATTTAATAGATTTAGGCATACCATACATATCATGTTCACATAATAATTCAAGATAATGATGCAATCCCGAACCCATACGTAGATGCCATCCGCTACACATCCCCGTACCAACCTGCACACCGTGGGGACTACTAAGTCAACCCTCCTTCCGCTACACTCCATCGAAGGCAGTCGCTGCAGTCGACGTGCTCATCGCCCATATAAAATTCGTGGCATAGCCACCAGATTAAATAATTGTGTCATGAGACACCACATTCAGATAATGTAACCGAAGTTACCACATTCGGATAATGTGACCGAAGTCACCACATTCAGATAGTGAGACCGAAGTCACCACATTCACTTCCCCTTTCTCATATAACCCGAATGCCCCATATTATTCATATCATGCATATCATACTTAAATTCACATTCATGTCACTTTTCACATGTTAAAATATAACATATTTCGTAATCCTAGTAGGAGTAGGAAACGTACCTGAGTACTTTGTACCACATTAGGGTACCTTAGCCATATTCACATTCTTATACATACTTATATTAAATATTGCCATATAACGTATTAAAGATAGTGTGGGGTACACACCTGATTTGCTTAACGAATTCCTTGAAATCCCGAAAAACTGATCTATTGCTTTAGATCTCAATTCCTACATTTGGTAACCTTAATATGTTAGCATAAAGCCTATTCGGCTATAAAACCCAATCCTAGTAGGATTTATATTAAAACCTACCTTGCTGCCGATTTCCCTATTATTCAAATCCCGAAAACCTTGTTGTACTCCTTCTTGTATTCAGCCAAACATTCAATCACATCGTAGGTTAGTTTCGGCTTTTAAACAAAGTAAGAAATAGATCTAGATATCCAAAATAGGCCTTGGCCGAATATACCTATGTGCTCACCTTCCAAATCTTAAATCCCGAAATTGATCCCTTCTCTTGAAGTCGACAACTATCAAAAATCCCGGAGTTCCTCCTTTAATATTCGGCCAAGAGACAACAAGAGGATCAGTTCCTAGATCTCGATAAAAGAAATTGAACAACAAAATCCATTGTTCTTACCTTAATACCACAGTCGACTGCACCCTTGCTTGGAGTCACAAAGATTCGGCTTTTGAGGCTTAAAAGAAATCGATTTCACTAGAGATTATTTGTATATTCGGTTTGACAAAATAAAAGAGAAGAAAAGAGAGGAGAGGACTAAGAAATTCGGTAGAGAGAAGAGGAGGAAGAAAAATTGATGAGTAGCCCTATTTTTTTCCTCTTATAGCCGAAATTGCTACTCAGAATCCCTTACTTGGCCGCCACTCTTCTATTTTGATAACTTAATCCTTTGAATTATCACTTTATTAAAAGAATAATCCTTTATTTATCTCTTGAAAATAATCTAAAGTAAATCTATTATTTATCTCCTATTTAGCCGAAATTTAAAGAGAATAAAACTCCTCTTTTAAAAGCCTTGTAGCCGTCCATCTCTCTGCTCCTTGTAGCAAAATAAAACTCCTTTATTTGCTCCCCAAGTGACTCGAACCCTGGCCCAAATACACAAGCTTGTGGCGTCACTTTGCTGGGCTTTTAAGTGATATCTTCAAACCATTTTTCCAAGCCTGTTTGTGTGTCAAATTCCTCCTACTAATTTTCTTAAGGCCACCTTGCCTTAATTTCCTCTTTTTAAACCTTAAAACTTGACATTTCCCTACATTTCCAAGTTTCCAAAAATTTTCGTTTGCCTCCTTTAAACTTAACATTTCCTTACATTTCCAAGTTTCCAGAAATGTTCACTTTCCTCTTTTGAATCATTTCCAAATCATTTCCTTACCTTTCTTAGTTTCCAAAAATGTTCACTTTCCTCTTTTAAACTTAACATTTCCATACATTTCCAGGTTTCCAAAAATGTTCAAAATACATTCATAACACATAAGACATGTCAGTTCGTACAATTAAACCGAAAATGCATAGGCCCTTTTCAGGATGCTACAGGGCGTGCTCGTATCATCCCCTCCCTCTTCACGACGATTCGTCCTCGAATCGACTCGTTGGTTGTCCGAACAAAACTCCTTGTTCGTCTTTCCTCGATCAAACGGGACGAATAATAATCGCAAAACCTGAAATGAAAATTCAAGAATTAGCAAGAAATGTTTTAAACATACTTGCGACATGAATAAAAACAACACCAAACAAATAAATCGCATGCAGACAGGCATAAGCATTTGATCATACAAAAGGATCAAGGCCTCGTCAAAAGTTTGGAACAAAAACGGATAAGCTTCAAAGCATGCATACGATCTAATTGGATTCCACAAGACAAGATGACCATGAGGGTAGCACACCAACAAATAGATATATTCGTCACAAACAGGTAGTGGAGATAGTGCATATGGCACTCGAAGTTGAACAACCTGTAACATCCTGGAAAGGGCCTATGCATTTTCGGTTTAATTGTACGAAGTGACATGTTTTATGTACTAGGAATAAGTTTCGAACATTTCTGGAAACCCGGAAATGAATGGAAATGATTTGGAAATGAACATTTTTGGAAACCTGAAAATGTATAGAAATGTTAAGTTTAAAAATGGAAAGTGAACATTTTTGGAAACTAGAAAATGTAAGGAAATGATTCAAAAGAGGAAAGTGAACATTTCTGGAAACTTGGAAATGTAAGGAAATGTCAAGTTTACAGAGCCGAACGAAAATTTTTGGAAACTTAAAAATGACTTAGAAATGTCGAGTTTTAAAGTTTAAAAGAGGAAATTAAGGCAAGGTGGCCTTAAAAGAAAAAAGTTTGTGAAATTTGACACACTAACAGGCTTGGAAAAGTGGCCTGGAGATGCCACTTAGGGCCTCTAGAAATGGCGCCACATGCAAGGTGTTGGGCCTGGGTTCGAGTCACTTGGGAAGCAAATAAAAGGAGTTTTATTTTTTGCTTCCAGAAGCAGAGGAGTGGATGTCAAGGCTTCTAGAAAAAGGGAGTTTTATTCCCTTTAAATTTTGGCAATTAATGGGATAAATAAGGGATTTAAATTGGATTATTTTTTTGAAGAGATAATAGATGGATAAATATGGATTTATTTCTTTTATTTTGATAGATAAGGAAGAGATAAAAGAGGATTATTATTAGTATTATTTTTATTAAGAGATAAGAGATAATTATTGGATTAAGTTTTATTAAAGTGATAAATCAAGGGATAAAGCTATCAAAATAGAAGAGTGGTGGCCAAGTAAAGGACTCTAGCTAGTAATTTTGGCTATAAAAGGAAGAGTAAGGCTATTCTTCATTCATTCTTTCTCTTCAAGAAAACCTCTGCCGAAATTCTCTAAAGTTTCTCCTCTTCTCTCTGCCGAATTTTCTCTGCCATTATTCTCTTTTTCTCTTTTCTTTTCTTCTTCTATTACAAACACAATCAAAAGCCGAAGATACCAATAGCCCTAGTCGATTTCTCACTAAGCCTCAAGAGCCGAAATTGTTATCCACATCAAAGCCATAGCCGAATACTGCTAAGGGTTCAAGCAAGAGTTCCATCAAATTCTTCAGTAAGGGTAAGATTAAGTTAGATTCTCATTCTATTTCTTTTTAAGGCTGTCGAAATTAAGATTCTAATACCCTTAATATCTGTTGCCGAAGAGATCTTTCGGGATTTACTAAGTGTCGACTACAAGGAAGGAGAAGTTCTTTTCCCGAAGGTACACCATAAGCCGCGTGTTCCCTAGTTATTCGGTGAGTTTCGGGATTTAAAATCCACAAGGTAAGTGTCTATAGCATTCGGCCAAGGCCTATTTTAGTAGTTAGATCTATTATTATGTGTTTTAAGCCGAAAACTAACAGATTCAAGGGATCTAGTGAGTAGCCGATTTCAAAGGAGAAGAATACAAGTTTTCGGGATTTGACTATAGTCAATTCGACAACAAGGTAGGTTTTAAGAATACAAATCCTACTAGGATTTGGTTTTATAGGCTTTATGCTAACATATTAAGGTTACCAAATGTAGGAATTGAGATCTGAAGCAATAGATCAGTTTTTCGGGATTTCAAGGAATTCGTTAAGTAAATCAGGTGTGTACCCTACCCTAAGTTTTGATAGGTTCATGGCTGTGTTTAAATTAAATGTATTATTAAGAATGTGTGTACCCCACACTATTTCATAATACGTTTCATGGCTGTGTTAAATAATATATGTGATATTAAGAATATGAAAGTGGCTAAGGTACCATGATATGGTACTAAGTACTCAGGTACGTTTCCTACTTCTACTAGGAATATGAAAAATGTTATTCGTAACATGAGAATATGATAAGAATGTGAACTTGGGCATGTAATTGCATAATATGTTATGGGCATATGGGTTTGTTTGAAAGGGGAAGTGAAAAGTGGTGACCTAAGACCACAGTAATCTGAAAGTGGTGACCTAAGACCACAGTAATCTGAACGTGGTGACCTAAGACCGCAATTTGGAGTGTAGCGGAAGGAGGGTCGACTTAGTAGTCCCCACGGTGTGACTGGCAGGTACGGGGGTGTGTAGCGGATGGACAATTAGGTTTGGGTTTGGGAATGCATCATAACTTGTATTTTATGTTTTGAATGTGTAACTATTGTATGCCTGATTCTATTATGATTTAGTGTCGTGTACACAACACATTGAGTCTGTTTGACTCACCCCGTTGTGGGACCATGTTTCAGGTGATGAACAGTGATGGACCGGGACGGCAGTACTTGTGGTGGCCATGCTCAACATGAAGTTTATATTTTTATGGACTCTTGAATTTATTTTAGTACTTTGAAATATTTTGGAAACTATTTGATGTAATAAGGCCATAGTTGAATTTCTTTACTTCACTTTGATTTATTATGTTACAAATATTTATTAATTGAAAGATTAAGTAAATTTATTATCAAAACCAACCCTAAACGTTTTGTCACCTAAAGCTAAAGGATTTTTAATCAAATAAACTCGTTTTCAACTCAAGCCCAACCCAAAACAAATTTTCTTTCAAAACACACAAGTTTTTCCTAAGTAACAAAAGAATTTGAAACGGCTTACACCGGGGAACATACCAGATCTGGTCAAGGCTCGTGGGCCGGGTTTGGGGTGTTTCACAACCAAACCTTGCTTTGTACGAAATAAGGAACCATTCGTACATGAATTGTAATTTGTATCGAACACAAGAATCTTTTCGTCAATCATCAAAGCAGATAGACCGTTAATAGGCAGAACGAAACATTTGGACATATCAAGATCTAAATGCTTTACAAAAATGAAGTCAGCACCATGTGTTCTATCAATATCCCAAACAGATAGATCATAAAGAAGCAAATTGGACTGGCTAAGCATATCATGATCTAATCGCTTTGCAAAAGGAAGTTCATCAACATAATGCATGTCATGATCCGAAGAGAGCAAAAACGCATCAATAGTTTCAGAAGACTTACCTTTATACTCAGAAAGATAAAGATCAGTCTTACCTTGATCGAGAGATACAAACCTTCTCTCCACGGCCAAGTAGTGTAATCGAAGCTTCGCTTTTGATTCAATCATTTTCAAATGGTAAGTGAACAAGCATAAGAATTGTTTAAGGAAGGAATAAAATTAGAAAACAAAATTGACAACATTCGTTACCTTATTCAAGAGCCAAGTATCAAATCGATGGGAATTTCTCACACACAATTGTTGAGACTTGATTCTTCCAAAAAATATACCAGATGATGCAAAACATATTCCCGGTTTAAAAAAATGCATTTGATTATCTAAGTCAAAATGTATCAATGGTTTTGTTAAATCAAACATGTTAAACCAAAAAGAATTTTCAATACACGTCATCGTATGTACAAAACTCTTTGTACTCATCAAAACAAAATTGCACAAATTCAACGATTTTTCAAGAGACAAAAATTGATTCACTAAATCACCGTATTTGTACAATTTATTTGCTTTTCGTGAAAACTTGTCATTTTGAAAAATCATTGGGTTTTGTCGAGAAGAACAAAAAAGATCAACAATATGTAACGAGCAAAAATTGATTGGATGAAAATAAGGAAAGCTTTTAGAAACTAAGTTACTAAAGATTTCATTGACAAATGTCAAATCGAATTTCTGCGACTTGGTTATTAAAATTTCCTTACCTCGCTTACCTTCCGACTCGTGGGGTTCAACTTCATTTTTAACCTTACCTTCGCCGATTAAATGAAAGCGCCTTTCAACGGATTGGTATTGAAGTTGATATTCATCGCTTGGCTCCTCGGAATCCTGAGAAGAAGAAATAGAATAAACTTCAAGTGGATTAATTAAATCAACACTCATCTTTTCTCGCTCTTCTTGTTCTTTTGTTTCTTTTTCTCTCACAAGCTCTTTTCTTTTCCTTTCAAAATTTTCTTCCTTTGTTCGCACTTTTTCTTTTTTAGAGTCTTTTTGTTCCTTTTCAAAGATCTTCTCAATGGCCTTTTCAAGCTTTCTCAAAACTTGCTCATTTTCTCTCTTTCTTGCCTCTTTTCTCTTTATTTCATTTTATTTGGTAATTGTTTGGTTTAAGAGAAGAAAAATTATTTACAAATGAATCACGATAATTGCGTCGGGAAGAATACTCCGTGTAGGATTTCTTTGAATCATACGTCGAATAACTCGTGCTTTCCTGTCCGTCGCCTTGAAGAGAATCGAGCTCAAAACTTTCTTCTCTCCATCTCGAAGGCCGCATTGAGTAGGATTCCTGGTAATAATCTCTTCTAGAATAGTCCTTGGTCAGGTATTGCCATGCTGTTCTTAACTCCGTCCTTTGTGTTGAAGAAGTTCGCCCTCGATGATAGGAAGATGGGAGGTACCGCTTGCGCATCACATCTTTCATTTCAGACCACGTTAATATTGGGTGCTCTCCATTTCGTTTTCGGCTCTTGGTGAATTGATCCCACCAAGTCATGGCATAATCGGTGAAACTATTTTCCGCAAGCCTTACTTTCTTGCTTTCTGAGTAATCGTGGTACCAAAAAACCATTTCTACTCCCATTTCCCATTCAAGGTATGCATCCTGATCGTCTCTACCTTGAAATGGTGGAATGTTTGACTTGTTATTCTTCTTGACGTCATTAAAACATCCTTGATCTCTAAAGCTTCGGTTTCTTTGATTGCATCGCCTTTCGCTTTGGTTGTATGATAGATCGAACCAATCGCCATCTGCAGTACTTCTTCTTTCAAAATATAAAGACATGCTATCGTTGCTGAAAGAAATATGTTAACAAGAAAAAAATAATAAAATAAAATAAACATAAAAAGTTAAAAAATACCTTACCACAAAACTCACAAGTCACTTACAAAAAAAAAATCGCTCACACTCGTATTTTCACTTGTATAAGGCTTCTTTTTTTTTAATGAATCACTTGTGCCTTTTACCACTCAATCTCCTCTCACAAATTCGTACTTTGTTTTGAAAGACTTATTTGCGGCTTGAGGGTCAGCTTCAAAATTGGTACAAGGGAAAATGATGTTATGGGGTGGAGGTCGGCTAAAAAAATTTTTTTTTCGGTATAGTGGCATTGGGGTAAAGAAGGGTGGCTTGAAGATTGGGAAAGAAGTAATGAAACAAAACTTGCAAACTTTCAAAAAATTTCCACACTTTTTTTAAAGCTCTTTTTTTTTACTTCTCTTTTTTTTTTTGTATTCGTATATTTTTTTATACGAATTTTTTTTATTTGAACTTTTTTTTGTATCTCTTGTTTTTTTTTTGAACTTCAAATATACTATAATGAAATACAAGAAACAAAAATAACAACTTGAATATTTTTTTTTGAATTTTTTTGTGAACTTTTTTTTAAACTTACGGACTAGCTTCCGGCTATCGTCGTCGTTGGAGCTTCATAGTTCTCGGTTTAACTAGCTTTGATACCAGATGATACGAACTGGCTCGGGATGAGTCGAAACGTATGCAGGTTGCCCAATCATCTACGAGGAGGAATTAAGCCTTTGGAAAATAATCGAAAAATATAAACGAGTTTGCGGAAGCTGAAGTGAATAAAATAGGAAGCGGTTCGATTTGATAGAAAAAAAAAAGAAATGAAAATAGATAAATAAAATGGATAAATGATAATTGGATGGAGATGGATAAAGAACTTAAACAAGAAGCGATTCAACACTAAAGAGTGTCATCCCGGATTCTATAATGTTTAAGGTGGAAGTGTGAAGATAGGTTGATGGAAATGGAAATACAAACTTAACTTAAGAAAGATTCAACACTATATAACAGTGTCACCCCGTTTCTTATATCGTTAAGGTGGATAGATGGAGATAGGTTGATGAACGCCACACCAAACGAAATTTGGCGATAAGTTCAAACAAGTCAAAGGCGCCACAAGCAAACTTGATAAGTCTAACGAAACTTGTACGAAAAATAAAGAGGAGATAAACTCACTCAAATGAACAAAGTTCATAAAAATTCATTCATGAAAATTCTGTCTTTACAAATCAAAATAGCAAAATATTTATAGCCTAAAAACTAGGTAGCCGAATGACCAAAATACCAAGCTTGAAAGTGGCTTATCTTCTGTTGTTTAATCACATGGGTGCCTTCAATTTGCTATCCAAGATATGAAAAATTAATCCCAAAAGAAATGGCATTACCTTCATGAAGTGGCCTTCCTTTATGCACATTTGTTTATTAATTAGTGTTTGCTGTCCATGCATCCATTATATCTCACTCAATTTTGATTTAAAAATTTCAAGGCAACACAAGATTCCTTGCCGTCGAAAGCAATAGTTCAACACTTATGGTTTGTGCTCTCCAATTATTTTATTCTAAAAGTTGCCCTTTAATTTTCCTTCATGCTCATGCGTCACTTGCTCATGGGTTTTTAAATGCTCTTTCTTCCATGCTTTGTTATTTTGATCCCATTCTCCCTATTGTTGTCGTCCATTCTATAAAAGAATGAGAGCATGTTTTGTTTTTGTTTCAGGTGGGGTTCCAAAGCATGGTCATTGAATAATATTTGTGAGTCAAATAGTGGCCATGTAGTTTTCAATCCCTTTGCCGTCCACTTTCTCACAAGAAGACAAGGATTATTTTATTATCCCCATGCTTCCATGTGCTTTATATTTTACTCCACCTTTGCTTCATCCATCAATCTCCCTTGTTGCCGTCCATGCATAAAAGAAATGGTGCCATCAATTCATTTGTTTAATCCACCATTATCTTGCCACATGCTTTATTTTATTCATCCATAATTTCCACTCAACACACATGCACTCATCTTGCTATTTTAATTTCATCATGCTTATCCCATGCGTCCAATGCCTTTGTTTGCCATACTCCCATCCTCAATATTCGGCCAAGACATGCTTTTTGTTGTTCCAAATAAATATTTCCCACGTATGGAGAACATTCCATTATAGAAGCATGACTTAAATTAACTGCTTATTTCAGCTCCATAAGCTTGTTATCCCACGGTCAATGTACCTTCAAAGAAAATACGAGAACCAATTTAATTCAGGTGTATGATTAGTCGAAACAAATATTAATAAAACTTAGACACCTTAATTAACAAATAAACTAAGCTAAAACAAATTTAATAAAGTCTTAAACGAGACTTAATTAACAAATAAACTAAGCTAAAACAAATTTAATAAAGTCTTAAACAAGACATATTAAATTTGGTTAAGGCTAACATAAACACATTAAAACACGCAATAACTAGGGTATATTAATGCTTGACAATTTAATTAACTCAAACTAAGTTAACTAATTTTTTTATTCCAACAATTAACTAATTAAAATTAGCTAAGAGTGAGCTAATAACGAGCTCCACAAATTAAAAATCGTTGGTGCCCCGGGCATGCTCGTATCACACAATCTCATCGATCCATCTTTCTTCTTTACAAAAAGTACCAGAGCACCCCATGGTGAATAGCTCGGTCTTGTAAAACCCTTATTCATTAACTCTTGCAACTGAACCTTCAATTCTTTCAACTCTAGTGGGGCCATCCTATATGGAGCAACCGAAATATGTGCCGTTCCCAGAATTAACTGAATTCCAAACTCGACCTCTCTAACTGGGGGTAGTCCAGGTAACTCTTTCGGAAATACATCCGAATACTCACATACAACCGACACTGTTTCAGTCTTTACTTCAGACTCTTGAGTATTTAACACAAAAGTGAGATAAGACTCATACCCTTCTCTCAGATATTTTTTAGCCACCATGGAAGAAATCATCACCGGTAAACTATCTGACTCACCTGATTCAACCCGAATAACATCTCCATTTTCACATTTCAATTCAATAAATTTACTACCACAGTTCACTAAGACACTATGGGTAGTCAACCAATCCATACCAAGAATCAAATCAAATTCATCAAACGACAACAACATAAGGTTTGCCGGAAAACAATGACCCCTAATTGTCAAAGAACAATTCCTACACACCTTGTCAACTAACACATGTTTACCTAACAGATTTGACACCTTTACCACAAATTTCGTAAACTCAATAATCAGACTCAAACTAGATGCCAATCTCTTACAAATATAAGAAGGGGTTGACCCTTGGTCAATCAAAGCAATAACAAAGCTGTCATGAAGAGAAAATGTACCCATTATTACATTTGGCGATGATGCCTCTTCTCGAGTGCGAATAACATAAGTCCTTGCCGGTGCCTAGCCCTCTGGCCTCACACAAGAGTCTCGTGATGTACCACTACCACTAGTCCCACCTCTCGGGTTCTTTTGTGGCCTACCCCTAAAAGATACACTAATTGATCTTATCTCTTACTTCTTCCCCTTGTCATCCCTCTTAAGGCAGTTTCGGATGAAATGGTCGGGGGATCCACAATTATAACAATTTTGATTGTTTCCCCAACACTCCCCAGTGTGATATCTGCCACAACTTGGGCACAACGGTTTGGACTTTGGATTGCCCACACTTGCCATCGAGGTGGCCTGAACTCTTGAATGTAACAGCCCGATTTAAGGGCTAGTCAGAACAGTGATCTTGGAATCACTAATTCGAGGTTTGATAAAATTATTTTCATGTTATGTTATGTTTATAACATGTTTATAAGGATGCATGAAAATTTTGGTGCCTTAATTTTAGCAATTTCTAGCTAAATTGTGAAAAAGGACTAAATCGCATGAAGTGTGAAAGTTCCATTTTAATTCCTAGAAGTGCTAAATAGCTATAGAGTATTAATTGGAGGCCCCAAATGTGCAATTTGGCCTTGTTAAGTGGCTTGGCCGGTCAAAGGATGACAATGGGGACAAGGGCATTAAATGTTGTCATGTTAGGTATTAAAAAGAAATAAAATAAAATGAAATAAGCAAAAAGCTATCATCTTTTTATTTCTTCTCTTCTTCCACCAAAAATACCAACAAGAATGAGGGTTTTTGAAGCTAAAAATTTCAGCAAGCATTTCTCCTCACAAATCAAAGAAAACGAGTTTCGGACCTAGAACGGGTGAAAAGAGAAATGTGGGCAAAAAGTCCTTTTCGGTCTTTTCGTCATCGAGGTAAGTGCATGTGCAAATGTTGTAATTACGTATGAGTTATTTTAATATTCCAATGTTGTATGGAATGTATAATTACGTAATGAATGTATTAAATACTTGTCGATGAGTTGTTAAGAGAATTAAACCTAAGAATGGTAAGAAACATAAATAGTATGAAATGATGATAGTTAAGGTTCTGTGTAAGACCATATTAGATATTAAAAAATACCATGTCAAGGACATGGCAACGATGTGATATTTCGTATAAGACCATGTCAAAGACATGGCAACGATGTGATATTTCATTTAAGACCTTGTCGGGGACACGTCATCGATATGATAATTCATGTGTGACCCTATCCGGGGTATGGTGTCAATGTGACAATATGTATATGAGACTTAATAGTGTTATTTAACAGTTGAGATAAATTCAGTGTATGATGAACCTTAGTGGGATGAGTGTAATCAATACACCTTAGTGTATGAGAGAGATCTGTTAATGCATTGTGTGAATGCAAATGAGAATCGTAGAAAGCTAAGCAAGAATGATAGTGAGTGAGGATGTTTACGGATGAACGTTTGAATTAGAGAAATGTATGTGGATAAATATTTATGAAAGTATACAATCGGTGGGCTGTGTGCGTTACCACTTGATATATTATTAATTGATGGGTTGTGTGCGATACCATCAACTATATTACTAACAGTGGGCTGTGTGCTTTACCACCTGATAAATTAGCAATCGATGGGCTGTGTGCGATACCATCGCTTATAAATGATTGGTGAGCTAAGTGCGAAATCACCATGGGTATAAATGATTGGTGGGTTGTGTGCGATACCACCCTATAAGAGATTCAATGGTGGGCTAAGTGCGTAACCACCGAGAGATTAGTAATATGAATGGCTTATTGAAAATGCTTGATGTGTTGTTTTATGTGATCTTGTGATGATAGTACAGGAATGTATGCCAATTAAACGGGAATTTGGTTTGTGGCATGGTAAGAATATGGTAAGAGGTAGAATGAGTAAGCTTTAAGGATGATTGAGTAAGTAACCATGAGTTAGTGAGAAAAACTTATCATGATAACTTGCAGTCATGTATATTCAACGAATATCAGTGTTTATTAGTTATATGAAGATGAACTTACTAAACATTTTGCTTACATCTTTTATTTTTCTCATCTCTTATAGGTTAATTTAGCTAGCTCGGGTTGGAGACCGCCGGAGATATTTTCACACTATCGAGCAGACACTCGGTATGAGGTATCAAGTCTCCATGAGTTATGGCATGTATAGGACTAGTACTTAAGGTTGATTAAGACATTGTTGATGTAGTTGAATTGTGTTGGCCTAAGAGAACTTATGGTTTGTCTGTATGCAACCATATATGATGGCATAAGTTGTTTGTAATTACATGGGAAATAGTTCTCCCTAGTGTATGGGATGAAGACTTTATTTCTTTTATGATTAAATGTTTTTAACTCAAGAGTAATATCGATGCTATGTGTAGTTATGTGATGAGGTATGAAATGTATTGAATTGAGCATGATTTTGATCTTTATTTTAGGGTGGCAATTGGCTTGTAAATAGCCTCTAAGTGCCCACACGGTTAGACACACGGGCGTGTGTCTAGGCCGTCCGTACCCTGCACCTTTATAATTGAAGTCAGGATAGGCCATGGGAAAATTCCATGGCCGTTTGTATAAGTCGTGTATGACACACGGTTAGAACATGGGCGTGTGCCTCAGGTCGTGTGATCAAGTCAGTATATCAAGGTTTAGCACACGGTCTAAGTCCACAGGCGTGCCAAGGCCGTGTGTATTTAGTCAGTGTTGACCGTGGGTGGTAGGCACGGGCGTGTAATAATGGTACACAGGCGTGTCCCAAGTCACATGGGCGTGCGAACCCTGTTTTGTGGAAAAGTTTCTTAAGATCGTAAAAGTTTTCGGGAATAGTTCCAAAATCTCTCGGAGGTATGTTTAAGGCCTCGTAGGCCAAGATTGAGTAATTGCTAGACTTAAATGAAATTTTATAGCCCGAATTGGAGAGTTATGTAAGACCAAGCACAGTAATGCCTCGTACCCGATTTTGGGTGTCGAACTCTGGTAAGGGGTGTTACATTTAGTGGTATCAGAGTATGGTTTAGTCGGTTCTCGGACTAACCTAGCGTGAGTATGAGTCTAGCTATACATGCCATAGGTGGACTGTGACAGTGTGATATCTCCCAGCACTAACGAAATTATTTTGTTAAGACAGGGTTGGTTCCCAACCGAGCTAAATCCAATAATGGTGTAAGTGATAATGGGGAAATTGAAATGCTCTTATGCATGGATGAGATTCAAAGAGGTATGAGTAGAAGTATATGACGTGTGTGTGAAAATGCATGAAATGAGAGTTATAAAGTGGTAAGCTTATCTGTATTGGTGTGATGTGCATAGGTGTTATATACTAAACTTATTGGGTTAGGTGCATATAGTGAGTAAATTTACCCAAAGAATGGGGTATATGTGTATGTATGATTATTTTAATGATGTATGATTAATATGTCCACATAGTTGAATCTCATGTGTGACTATTAAAGTAGATGATTGTATAATGTTTTATTTCGTGACCCTATATGAAACTACGAGTATTATGGTGTGAGAGTTAAACTGGGAAGTTTGACTAAGTAGAATGCAAGGATGGGTACGGTCGTTCAATGATAAAATGATGAATAAGACCATGTGATCCCATATAAGACCATGTCTGGGACATGGCATTGGTGACAATACGTGAGCCAGTGTATGACCATGTCTGGAACATGGCATCGGCCATATTATGAGAGCTAGTGTAAGACCATGTCTGGGACATGGCATCGGCCACATTATGAGGGCCAGTGTAAAACCATGTTTGGAACATGGCATCAGCATTGAGACGAGAGCTAATGTAAGACCATATCCGGGATATGGCATTAGCACCCAGGGGTAATCCCATATAAGACCATGTCTGGGATATGGCATTGGTACCTAGACGGGACTTCATGTAAGACAATATCTGGAATATGGCATTGGTGTTGATATGAGAGTTCGTGTAAGACCATAGCGAGGTTATGGCATCGTGACGACCTGTAAGGTAATAGCAGGGCTATAATGTTATGATACGAGTAAGACTATAGTGGGACTATGGCAATCAAGTAAACAACGTACTCAAACCCGTAAGACATTCACTAAATTGATAAGTAATGATAAGAGAAAATTAGAGTTAAATGTTGAGTACTCGGTATATATTAATATGGAACTTGAGTATGTGAAAGTCTCGATTGAAGTTGAATTTCTTAGGATGCTCAGTCGCTCACATGAGACAAGAAAGTCCGTATAAGACCAAGTTAAGGTGTCGCATTGGCAAACATGCAAAGATACCAAGTAAGTCCATGTCAAGACATGGCGTTGAGGGCGAGATAAGAAATCCCATGTAAGACTATATCTAGGATATAGCAATGGCATCGAGGTATATGTGAGATGAGATTCAGTATCCTTGGTCATTCGTAGTAATTCATCGGGCAAAAGGGGAGAAGATTGAATGAAAAAACAAGGAAGTCAAGTGAGTAAAGTTGTTATCAAGTTATGCTAGTTAAAGCTAACTAAGAGTATTACGCATGTTATGAATGATGAAGTTGAGATTATATTTACCATATCAAAGTATGCTGATTTATGTGATTAATGCAATATTTATGATAGCATAATTGAGAATGCTTTGTATCACATTGATACATAATACTCTACTAGATAGAGTAATTGTAGTCCTAGGGGACTACAATGAACATGAGAATCGAATAAGGCCATATCCGGAATATGGCATCGATACTTGATGTGGCAGTCCATATAAGACCATATTTTGAATATGGCATCGGCATTGGCATTTAGAAGTGATTCCATATAAGATCACCTCTAGAATGTAATATTGGCTTTGAATTTGTATTAATGATGATATTATGCATTTTTGGGTATCCCTAGTGATCATTGGGACAGATAGATGAGTCTAGAGGTAAAAAGGAGAATTGTACTAAAGTCATGTGAATGAGTGAATACAGGCACTCGTGACCGAGTCGCAAGGAAATGAGTACGGAGTGTGGCACGGTATGTGCTTAATAGAGGCAATTGCAAATGAGTATGTCTGAATGCTTTGACGATTGTACTGATTATGCAATGCTAAGAACAAAGGGAAAGTTAGCCTAGGCTATTTGACTCAAGTGAGTAGGAAGCCTAAGGTTTATGATTATCGAGGTCTTTTTAAATTGATGTTTATTAATGAAAGGGATTGTTAAGGAGTTGAGGACGAAATGGTTAAAGAAACAATGTTTGAACTGTGAGAGTATTCAATTATGATAACCATAATTGTATGGATCATAATGATCTCTTTAAGTATTACGTGTTAATATCTTTTGCCTTTCAAGGGCAGTGTAGTTTTTTATCTTATGAATCGAGATCGTGCAAGAAGGTTAGCTGATAGTAAAAATCAGATAAAATGGTTGCTGATTTATTTATTTGAAATCGACATTTCCTTTATCTCCTAGTAATCCTATTTGGGTACTTTGAGGAGGAAGTTGGTGATGGTTCTAGTATAAGAGATGAAATCACAAGTTTCACGTTGTATGATGAGTTTTTGAGTAAGCCGAATAGAGTTAATGAATTCGATCAAGATGTCCCTGCTATCGTGAGATATGACGATAGTAAAGGTTTTAGATTAGCATAGCAAGAGAAACTCAGATGAGAATGTGCTTAAGATATGTTCTTAGCATGGAGAAAAGAGTAGATCGTATTGAGATATGATTCAAGTTCTATGTATATTTGCGCATGAATCAGTGAAGAGAATAAAACTTTGTGTGCACGAGAGTAGGGAGCATGATGCAAGGATGTGCTCATCGAAATGTTCAAACCGTGATGGTTGAGTTGAAAGCGATAGAAGGAACTACTAATTGAAAGTTCTAGTACTGAGTTCAGACTGAATCGAGAAAAAGAGTTGATCGGTTAGTGATCCAGAGACGATAACTTTTGTGTCTGTGTTGTGAGTTAGGTGTTTTGAAATGATTCATGGGAAAATTTATATGTATTTTCTGAATTTTAATGAATGGGAGTATCTTATGCTACAGAAGTTTTGGTATGAGATTTAGTAATAGCATATCTACAAATGCAAGGATAATGAAGTATAGTTATACGCATAAATGTGTTGACAGTACAGTACATTTCACGATATGACTGAGTTTATGGTCAGAAGTAGTCGACCACTAAAAGCTGAGTTTCCAAAGCGCACAGGTCAAGACTATTACCGTCAGTGGATGTCCTAGTGAGGAAGTGTGGTAAAATACAATAGATTTAAAATTTTGGTTTGACAAAATTCCTAAGGAGGGGGATGACCTTCAAGTTGTAGTGAACCGACAGTAAGGATCCGAACGATCGTTTGGATATGTACGGAGTTCCAAATTTGTGGATTACTGGATATAGTATATGCCCTAGAGGAAGAATAACGTAGGTCTGAAGTTACTTTTCGACCTTATGTATCACAGCTTAAAAGTTATTGGCAAGAGGAACTTGAGGATAAGTGGATTAGAGATTTTAAAGAATGGATGGAAACGGTTTAAGAATGTTAGTAGCAACTCCTCCTGGGAAGATTTTCGAGGATGAAAATCCCTAAGGGGGAGAATTGTAACAGCCCGATTTAGGGGCTAGTCAGAACAGTGATCTTGGAATCACTAATTCGAGGTTTGATAAAATTATTTTCATGTTATGTTATGTGTTATAACATGTTTATAAGGATGCATGAAAATTTTGGTGCCTTAATTTTAGCAATTTCTAGCTGTGAAAAAGGACTAAATCGCATAAAGTGCGAAAGTTCCATTTTAATTCCTAGAAGAGATAAATAGCTATAGAGTATTAATTGAAGGCCCTAAATGTGCAATTTGGCCTTGTTAAGTGGCTTGGCCGGTCAAAGGATGACAAAGGGGACAGGGGCATTAAATGTTGTCATGTTAGGTATTAAAAAGAAATAAAATAAGATTAAATAAGCAAAAAGCTATCATCTTTTTATTTCTTCTCTTCTTCCATTGAGAATACCAACAAGAATGGGGGTTTTTGAAGCACAAAATTTCAGCAAGCATTTCTCCTCACAAATAATAGAAAACGAGTTTCGGACCTAGAACGAGTGAAAAAAGAAATGTGGGCAAAAAGTCCTTTTCGGGCTTTTCGTCATCGAGGTAAGTTCATGTGCAAATGTTGTAATTACGTATGAGTTACTTTAATATTCCAATGTTGTATGAAATGTATAGTTACGTAATGAATGTATTAAATACTTGTCGATAAGTTGTTAAGAGAATTGAACCTAAGAATGGTAAGAAACATAAATAGTATGAAATGATGATAGTTAAGGTTCCGTGTAAGACCATATTGGAATATGGCTTCGGTGAGAGATATTAAATAAGATGATGTCAACGACATGGCAACGATGTGATATTTCGTATAAGACCTTGTCGAGGACACGACATCGATATGATAATTCATGTATGACCTTATCAGGGGTATGGTGTCAGTGTGACAATATGTATATGAGACTTAATAGTGTTATTTAACAGTTGAGATGAATTCAGTGTATGATGAACCTTTGTGGGATGAGTGTAATCAATACACCTTAGTGTATGAGAGAGATTTGTTAATGCATTGTGTGAATGTGAATGAGAATCGTAGAAAGTTAAGCAAGAATGATAGTGAGTGAGGATGTTTACGGATGAACGTTTGAATTAGAGAAATGTATGTGGATAAATATTTATGAAAGTATACAATCGGTGGGCTGTGTGCGTTACCACCTGATATATTATTAATTGATGGGTTGTGTGCGATACCATCAACTATATTACTATCGGTGGGCTATGTGCGTTACCACCGGATAAATTAGTAATCGATGGGCTGTGTGCGATACCATTGCTTATAAATGATTGGTGAGCTAAGTGCGAAATCACCATGGGTATAAATGATTGGTGGGCTGTGTGCGATACTACCCTATAAGAGATTCAATGGTGGGCTAAGTGTGTAACCACTGAGAGATTAGTGATATGAGTGGCTTATTGAAAATTCTTGATGTATTGTTTTATATGATCTTGTGATGATCAGCGTAGGAATGTATGCTAATTAAACGAGCATTTGGCTTGTGGCATGGTAAGAATATGGTAAGAGGTAGAATGAGTAAACTTTAAGGATGATTGAGTAAGTAAACATGAGTTCATGAGAAAAGCTTATCATGATAACTTGCAGTCGTGTATATTCAATGAATATCAGTGTTTATCAGTTATATGAAGATGAACTTACTAAACATTTTTGCTTACTCCTTTTATTTTTCTCATCTCTTATAGGTTAATTTAGCTAGCTCGGGTTGGAGACCACCGGAGATATTTTCACACTATCGAGCAGACACTCGGTATGAGGTATCAAGTCTCCATAAGTTATGGCATGTATAGGACTAGTACTTAAGGTTGATTCAGACATTGTCGATGTAGTCAAATTGTTTTGGCCTAAGAGAACTTATGGTTTGTCTGTATATAGCCATAGATGATGGCCTAAGTTGTTTGTAATTACATGGGAAATAGTTCTCCTTAGTGTATGGGATGAAGACTTCATTTCTTTTATGATTAAATGTCTTTAATTCAAGAGTAATATTGATGCTATGTGTAGTTATGTGATGAGGTATGAAATGTATTGAATTGAGCATGATTTTGATCTTGATTTCAGGGTGGCAATTGGCTTGGTAAATAGCCTCTAAATGCCCACACGGTTAGACACACAGGCATGTGTCTAGGCCGTGCGTATCCTACACCTTTATAATTGAAGCCAGGATGGGCCACGGGCAAAATCCACGACCATTTGTATAAGTCGTGTATGACACACGGTTAGAACATGGGCGTGTGCCCCAGGTCGTGTGATCAAGTCAGTATATCAAGGTTTAGCACACGGTCTAAGTCCACGGGCGTGTCAAGGCCGTGTGTGTTTAGTCAGTGTCGACCACGGGTGGTAGGCACGGGTGTGTAATAATGGTACACGGGAGTGTCCCAAGTCACATGGGCGTGCGACCCCTGTTTTGTGGAAAAGTTTCTTAAGTTCGTAAAAGTTTTCGGGAATAGTTCCAAAACCTCTCGGAGGTATGTTTAAGGCTTCGTAGGCCAAGATTGAGTAATTGATAGGCTTAAATGAAATTTTATAGCCCGAATTGAAGAGTTAAGTAAGACCAAGCACAGTAATGCCTCGTACCCGGTTTTGGGTGTCGGACTCGGGTAAGGGGTGTTGCATTGAACCCGAGTACATGTTGTCTCTCTCTCTGTGCGAGTACCCGACTGATGTAGTCGTTCGAGGGTTCACTTCCTTGGACCTCTTCGATTGAGCTTGGTAAGATTTGCTAATCGACCTTTTTCTTGCGTCCCGGGCCTCACTCACGGCTTTCCTCTGTTCCTTACTCAATTCTTCGGCCTTACTGGCCCTATCCACCAATACCACAAATTCTTTTAGCTCTAAAATCCCGACTAGAAGTCTGACATCTTCATTCAACCCATCTTCAAATCTCTTGCATAATATAGCTTTTGTAGACTCGCATTCTTGCGCGTACTTGCTGAACCTAACAAACTCACGCTAATATTCCACCACAGTCATTTTTCCTTGCTTTAACTCAATGAACTCCTTTCGTTTCTGGTCCACAAATCGTTGACTTATATACTTCTTTCGGAACTCTTCCAAAAAGAAGTCCCACAGCACTCTCTCCTTTGGAACCACTGATGTCAACATTTTCCACCAATGGTATAACGAGTCCCTTAGCAAGGGCACGGCACACTTTAAACTCTCCTCAGGTGTACATAAGAGTTCATCAAATACTCTCATTGAGTTCTCAAGCTAGAACTCTGCCCTCTCAGGTTCATTATCTATATTAGCTCGAAAGTTCTCAGCCCCTTGCTTCCGAATTTTGTCTACCGGGGGATTAGTTGTCCTCACCAATTCTATACCTTGGGGGGCTACAAGAACTTGCTGAGGTATAGGAGGAGGTGGAGGAGGTTGAGCATTGGGGTTTGCTCGTACATACTCAGTGTACCAGTTACTCATCATTTAGAGAAAGGCTTCCTGAGCCTCTTCTCCTTGACCCCTAGTCTCGGGTCCACTCTGCACAGGCGCAGTCCCTTGCGTAGGAGACGGTGTATTACTACCTGCGTCATCAACAGGCGATTGATCGGGATCCATATACTACATAAAAACAAAGTTTAGAATCATCAGAAGCCACCACACTATCATTATACTTTTATGGCATGTATACCTAGACTCTTACACACGCTACGGTAGTCCGATAACCGACTAAATCATAGCTCTGACACCAATAAATGTAACACCCCTTGTCCGTATTCTACTCCTGTAACACCTCATGCCCGAGTCCAAGGCTGAGACCGGATACGAGACATTACTATGCTTGAACTTTCTTAAACATTCACTTACGGGCTGTAAAATTTTGTTCAAAATTAAAAACTTCTCTTTCTTAGTCTAATCATACATTTCATGGGCCTACAAGGCCTTAAACACATATATGGAAACTTTCAGAACTTAATTGAAAACTTTTTCTTAAAACAGGGGTCACATGCCCATGTGACTTGGGACACGCCTGTGTACTTCCTAAGACACACCCATGTCTTCCAATCGTGGTCGACACTGACTAATTTCACACGGCCTTGACACGCCCGTGGACTTAGACCGTGTGCTATACCTTGATATACTGACTTATTCACAAGGCATGGGGCACACGCCCATGTTCTAACCGTGTGTCACACATGGCCTAAACAAACGGCCGTGGGATTAGCCCGTAGTCTATTCTGACTTAAGTTACTAAGGTGTAGGGACGCACGGCCTAGACACATGCCCGTGTGCCAATCCGTGTGGGCACCTGAAGGCTATTTACCAAGCCAATTGCCACCCTGAAATCAAGATCAATCTCATACTCAATTCAACAACTCAAATTACTACATCCTTCATGAACAATACTACATGCTTCATTAATATCAATAAACATACATACTTAGTTAATCTTGGCCAATCACTTAGCCATATACAAAAGAATAATAAACTTGATAGCCCATACTTTTGTCCTTTTTAAGACATTCTCAAAATGAAATGTTTCCTATGCATGCCATACTTAATATAAACAACTTGGTTATACCAAAATAGCGATTGATAGTGTGCTTCGAGCTCCGATGACAATGATCCATGAGATTAGCTTGGCGGGACTACATGGAAAGAAAAAATAAAAGACGTAAGCATTTAGCTTAGTAAGTTTGCATATAATGCATACAGCAACATACTTGTTTAATATAAACCATTTGGCATAAACAATGGCATCTTAAATTTCATTTATTTAAGCTTACGTACTCTTACTGATTCCTACATATCTCATGATACTTACTAGTCTCATGCTCGTGAGGTAAACAAGGTGCCTGTATCACTTGATCACATAGATCAGCATACTTTACTATAACAATCATAATCTCTATTTCATCATTCATAACATGAATAATACTCATTTCTAACTTAATAATAGCTTTGCTTACTTAACTTTCTTGCTATCTCGTATAAGCTCTACTCATTTGCTTAATGAATTTCTATGAATAGCCGAGGATACTGAATCTCATCCCACATATAACTCGATGCCAAAGCCATATCCTAGATATGGTCATATATGGGATCTCTCATCTTGGTATCGATGCCATGTCTTGACATGGACTTACACAAAGTCTTCATTGTGTGTTCCCTTGGGAACTTACCATTGCCATGTCTTGACATGGTCTTATTTGGTATCTTTACTCATGAACTGGTCAATGCCGAGCCTTGGCTTGGACTTACATGAAAAGTTCCTTGTTGCTCACCAATGTCATGCCTTGGCTTGGACTTACATGGGATCTCTATCTCATGATAACTTTTCAATGCCAAGACTTGTCTTGGTCTTACATGACATCTTTACTTGGAGACTCACCAATGCCATGCCTTGGCTTGGACTTACATGGGTCTTCATCTCATAATAACTCTTCAATGCCAAGACTTTTCTTGGTCTTACATGATAACTTGCTTGATTGCCGATGCCATGCCTTGGCTTGGTCTTATACGGACTTTCTCATTTCATGTGATAGATTGAGTATCCTAAGTAATTCAACTTCAATCGGGACATTCTCATGCTTAATCTCATTGATTTCTTTATTATAGCATTAAGCGTTTCCATGGTAATAATGTACATTATACTAAGCAATTCAATGATAGCAATCATAATGCTTAGAAATCATACAAACTTACCTCGATATACAAAATGTATGTAGATATGCAATTTAGTCCTTGACTTTGTTCTTGCCTCAGTTTCGATTCGAGCTTCGTTTTTCTTGATCTATAATAATAATTTAGATCATTTAATACTCACATTGACTAAATTCACTCTTAACACATACTTTGGCAAAATTACAATTTTGTCCCTAAACTTCTCATAATTATACTTTTTCCCTAAGGCTCGTAAAGTGATTTTTATTCAAATTTTATAAACTTCATGCTTAGCTGATTCATTGTCTCAACTATAGCAATAACAATTTCTCACTATTTCTACCATGTATGACAAAATTCATAACAATTACAAACTAGTCCTTACTAGCATTTCTCATGAAATTCACTTAGAAAAAGATGTTTATCTAACATCAAACTCTCATAATATTCCATAAAATATCATTTAACATGCATGTCATTCATGGGTAGATTTTTAAACATGAATTCTAGCTCAACTTATAGTTATAATTAGCTAATTCATAATACGAGGACTCCAAAAATACGAAGAATATTAAAAACGGGCTAAGACGCACTTACTAGCAAGCTTCAAAAATTTGAAGGACCCTAGCTATGGAGTCTCTCCAATTTTCGGCACAAGGAAGAAGATGAATAAGAATTTTTATCCTCTCTTTTTCCCTTTTTAATCATTTAATTGATAAATGACCAAAATGCCCTTCTCTTTAAAATTTCACCATTTACTAACTCATGTCCATTTTTGTCTAAAAATTATAATTTGGGAAAATTTCAATTTAAGGACTTCTAATTAATATTCTAAACCTATTTCATATAAAAAGATTCTAGAAACTCATATTTTGCATCTTTTGCAATTTAGTCCTAATAGACCCTTTAATGGAAATTTCCATAAAATTTCTACATGAAACTATCATAATATCATGCAAACATCTCAATACCTTAAAAAATCATATTACTACTTCGGATTAGTGGTCTTGCACCACAGTTCTGATAGGCCCTAAATCGGGTTGTTACAACTCTCCCCCTTTAGGGAGTTTCGTCCTCGAAAATCTTACTAGCAAAAAGATTTGGGTACTGGTTTCTCATGCTCTCTTCTGGTTCCCATGTAGCTTCTTCTATTCCATGCCTTGCCCACAATACTTTAACTAGGGCAATACTTTTATTTCTTAGCTACTTGACTTCCCGAGCTAAAATCTTAACTGGTTCTTCACCATAAGTCATGTCGGGATGAATCTCTATTTCTGACGGGGTAATTACATGTGAAGGATATGATCGGTAGCGTCGCAACATAGACACATGAAACACATCATGTATCTTTTCTAACTCAGATGACAAAGCCAATCGGTAAGCTACCGGCCCAACTCTATCAGTAATCTCATAGGGTCTAATGAAACGTGGACTTAACTTGCCTTTCCGGCCAAATCTGAGAACTTTTCTCCATGGTGACACTTTCAACAAAACTTTATCTCGTATTTCTTTTCTTCTTAAATTCGAATAGGATTTTTGTCTGTCTTCTATAGCTTTTAAACACTCTCGTATCACTTTCACTTTCTCTTCGGTTTCTCTAACTAAATCAACCCCGTGAATTCGGTTTTCTTTGAGTTCAGTCCAATATAAAGGCATTCTGCACTTACATCCATATAGAGCCTCATAAGGCGCCATCTTTAAACTCGACTGAAAACTATTGTTGTAGGCAAATTCTATCAATGAGAGAAACTTTTCCTAACTGCCTCGGAATTTGAGAACACAACACCGGAGCATATCCTCGAGTACTTGAATTAATCTCTCCGACTGACCATCGGTTTGGGGATGAAAAGCTGTACGAAAGCTTAACTTTGTACCCAAGGCCTCTTGTAACTTCTTACAAAATCCGGAGGTGAATCTTGGATCTCTATCCAATATGATCGTTAAGGGAACTCCGTGAAGTCTCACTATTTCTGAAACATACAAGTCTTCCAACTTGTCTAGAGAGTAATCCATTCGTACAAGAATAAAATGGGCTGACTTTATGAGTCTATCAACCACAACCCATACAACATCTTTCTTACTCGGAGACAACGGTAAACCCGTTACAAAATCCATAGTAATACGGTCCCATTTCCACTCGGGTACCATAATGAGTTGAAGCAAACCTGAAGGTACTTGGTGTTCAGACTTTACTTGCTGACAAATCATGCATTTGGAAACAAACTCTAAAATATCTTTCTTCATTCTCAGCCACCAATACTGTTGCTTCAAGTCATTATACATTTTGGTACTGCCCAGATGTACAGATAAACATCCGTTATGTGCCTCATGCAAAATTCTCTGAATAAGCTCTTCCTTTCTTGGCACACAAACTCTATCTTTGTATATCAGACTTCCGTTTGAACCAATCTGAAAATCAGACTCAACATCTGACTCGCATTGAGCTCTCTTGGCTTGCAATTCATTATCTTCTTTCTGAGCTTCAATGATCTCTTAGAGGAACCTTAGTCTAGCTCTCAACTCAGCTAGAATAGAACCATCGTCGAACAAAGTCATCCGCGAATTCATTACCCTTAATGCAAATAAGGCCTTCCTGCTCAAAGCATCGGCAACCACATTCGCCTTTTCTGGATGGTAGTCAATGACCAACTCGTAGTCTTTTATCAACTCTAACCATCTCCGCTGTCTTAGGTTCAATTCTTTCTGCATCATTAAGTACTTCAAACTTTTGTGATCGGTGAAAATTCGACATCTTTCACCATATAGATGGTGTCTCCATATCTTTAATCCGAAGACTATGGCAGCCAACTCTAGATCGTGTGTTGGATAATTCTTCTCGTGAGGCTTCAACTATCTTGAGGCATAAGCAATCACCTTGCCCTTTTGCATAAGCACACAGCCTAACCTATTTAAGGATGCATCTCCCCTTCTCGGGTTGTACTAAAACTGGAGCTTCTGTCAACAATGCTTTCAGTTTCTCAAAACTATGTTGGCATCTTTCTGTCCAATGAAACTTTACATTTTTTGTAACAACTTAGTCATCGGGGTTGCAATCACATAAAACCCCTTGACAAATCGTCTATAATAGCTGGCTAGGCCTAGGAAACTTCTAATCTCAGAAATATTCTTCGGTGGCTTCCAGTCTATTATAGCCGAAATCTTACTTGGGACTACTTGAACTCCTTCTCTCGAGACAATATATCCTAGAAATCCTACTTCCTTGAGCCAAAATTCACTTTTACTAAATTTGGCATACAGTTGTTTTTCTCGTAGAGTCTGTAAAACTGTCTGTAGTTGCTCAGCATGCTCAACCTCATCTCGAGAATAAACCAATATGTCGTCAATAAAAACAACTACAAACTTGTCGAGGTATGATCTAAAAATACGGTTCATTAAGTCCATGAATGCCGCAGGGGCATTGGTCAATCCAAAGGGCATGCCTAAAAATTCATAATGCCCATACCTTGTTCGAAAAGCAGTCTTAGATACATCTGAATCCTTTACTCTCAACTGGTAGTACCCTGATCTCAAGTCTATTTTGGAGAACACAGTGGCTCCTTTCAATTGATCGAACAAATCATCGATTCTAGGCAATAGGTACTTGTTCTTCAGTGTCACCTTATTAAGCTGATGGTAACCTATGCACAATCTCATGGTGCCATCTTTCTTTTTCACAAATAAAATTAGAGCACCCAAGGGAGAACAACTTGATCTTGCAAAACCTTTATCCGTCAACTCTTGCAACTGTATCTTCAACTCTCTCAACTCCGTTGGAGCCATTCTATAAGGGGTAATAGATATTGGTACAGTACCGGGAGCTAGCTCAATATTGAACTCAACCTCTCTAACTGGAGGTAATCCTGGTAATTCTTCAGGAAAAACATCCAAGTACTCACATACTATCGGTACCGATTCAATCTTTAACTCTGTTTCTCTAGCATTCATCACAAAGGCCAGATATGCTTCATACCCTTTTCTTATGTATCTATGTGTCGTCATATAAGAAATCAATATCGGTGATCTACCTTGTCCATCTGATTCTACATGGAGAATGTCCCCATTCTCACATTTCATCTCAATGTACTTTTCCCCACAATTTACTATTACATCATGGGCAGTCAACCAGTCCATACCAAGAATGAGGTTAAACTGATCAAATGGTAACAACAT
The DNA here is from genome assembly GCA_005393395.2 of Gossypium australe. Classification (NCBI taxonomy): domain Eukaryota; kingdom Viridiplantae; phylum Streptophyta; class Magnoliopsida; order Malvales; family Malvaceae; genus Gossypium; species Gossypium australe. The sequence continues at coordinate 26,814,386 of CM016616.1, read as the reverse complement.
AAGATTTTTTTTAAAACAATGACCTTTAATCACTAATGGACAATCTTCACATACTTCATCAACTAACACACCCTTGCCTAAAGGATTAGACACCTTAATCGTAAATTCTGTAGAATCTATAGGCATACTCATATCGGATACTAGTTTCATACAAATGTAAGAGTGTGTGGATCCGGGATCTATTAAAGCAATAACTTTAATATCATGAAGAGAAAAGGTACCCGTAATAGCATCAGGGGAAGATGCCTCTTCGCGAGCGTGAATAGCATATGTTCTCGCAGGCGCCCTACCCTCGGGTCTCGCAGCCTGTTCTCTAGGGTTACCTCTTCCACTTGCCCCACTTCCCGGGTTCCTCTGCGGTCTTCCTCTGACCATACTCCTGGGTCTCGGGTTTTGAGTTCTCTCTTCCTTTGTCGTCTCAGGACAGTCTTTTATGTAGTGGTCTTGGGAACCACATCTAAAACATGCATTTTCATGTGCTCTGTATTATCCAAGATGACGTCTACCACACTGTGGGCATTCGGGTCTATCCAATCGGATGTTCCCCACACTAGCAACTGAAGTCATCTGTGCCTTATTTCCCGAATACTGCTTACTCTTGTCCTTCCTTGAAAACCTAGTGGAAGTAGCCGATCGGGTGGAGAAATCTCTTGACTTTTTGGATGAGGATTGGAATGACTTATTCCACTGTCTCTTTCTAGAGTCACGAGACTCCATTTCAGATTTTCTTTTCTCCTTTACTAGCTCTTCGGCTTTACAAGCCCTCTCTACTAGCACAACGAATTCCTTTAGTTCTAAGACAGCAACAAACAATTTGATGTCATCATTTAGTCCGTCTTCGAATCTCTTGCTCATAATGGCCTCGGTGGATACACACTCTCGAGCGTATTTACTGAGTCACACAAAATCACGATCATAATCAGTCACCGACATCTTGCCTTGCTTCAGTTCTAGGAATTCCTTCCTTTTCTGGTCCTCAAACCTTTGACTGATATACTTTTTCTTAAACTCTTCTTGGAAGAATTCCCAAGTGATTTTCTCTCTTGGTACTACCGATACCAAGGTGTTCCACCATTGATAGGCAGAATCTCTTAAAAGAGAAACTACACACTGTATGCATTCCTCAGACGTGCATGACAACTCCTTAAATACCCTGATGGTATTTTCTAACCAGAACTCGGCCTTTTTCGGATCATCATCTCTTTTAGCCCGAAATTCTTCTGTCCCATGTTTCCTAATCCTATCAACTGGAGGCTTAACTCCTCTTGCCACCTCTACTATTTGAGGAGCTACTGGGATAGGTTGAGGAATAGGCAGAGGTGGAGGGGGTTGTGCATTCGGGTTCATACGAACGAACTCTGTGTACTATGTATTCATCATATGGAGGAAGGCTTCTCTAGCCTCTTCTCCTCTTCCTTGACTCACCATAGTGGGTCTATTCTCATTCTCGTTCGGCACCGTCACTTTAGCGGGAGCCAGCGCGTTACTTTCTACGTCATCCGCCATAGCTCTTTCAGGATCCATTTACTATACGTATAAACATAATTTAAGTCGTCAGGAGTCGTCACACTATCATTATAAAAAAATTCTTACATATGGCATGTATAGCTAGACTCGTGCTCGTGCTACGTTAGTCTTAGAACCGACTAAATCGTAACTCTGATACCACTAAATGTAACACCTCATACCTGAGTCCAAGGCTGAGACCAGATACGAGACATTACTATGCTTCAACTTTCTTAAACATGCACTTACGGACTGTCAAATTTTGTTCCGAATTAAAAACTTCTCTTTCTTAGTCTAATCATACATTTCATGGGCCTACGAGGCCTTAAACACATATATGGAAACTTTCAGAACTTAATTTTTCCTTAAAACAGAGGTCACACGCCCATGTCTTCCAACCGTGGTCGACACTGACTAATTTCAAACGGCCTTGACACACCGTGGACTTAGACCGTGTGCTATACCTTGATATACTGACTTAGTCACATGGCCTGGGGCACACGCCCATGTTCTAACAGTGTGTCACACATGGCCTAAACAAACGGCCATGGGATTAGCCCGTAGTTTATTCTGACTTAAGTTACTAAGGAGTAGGGGATGCACGACCGTGTCTATCCGTGTGGGCACCTGAAGGCTATTTACCAAGCCAATTGCCACCCTGAAATCAAGATCAATCTGTAACACCCCTTAATCGGGTTCTACACTGGAACCGAGCTCGAGGCGTTACAGTACCAAAACTATTTAATCACTACTTAGGTTCTTGAGACTAAATCGAAACTTTTTCTAATTAAAAAAAAGTTTCTCTTTTGAACAGGGCTCACACGCCCGTGCAAGATACAACACGCCCGTGTGAAGTCATACATGCCCATTGTCCCAAACCGTGCTTAAAAACCCAAGCATGCTGCCAATGCTCCACGGTTAAGCCACACACTCGTGCTTCCCAACCGTGGTATACACTGACTTCCCTCACACGGCCTGGAGTCTAGACACACGCCTGTGTAGCTAGCTCGTGGCCAATTTTGACTTAAAATGTCAACCTGCAGGGGACGCACGGCCAAAGAACACGCCCGTGGGCTGACCGTGTGTCACACATGGCCTAGACACACACCCGTGTGTCTATCCACATGGACAAGAACAAAGTTATTTGCTATGCTCTTATCACCCCTATATCATTCACAACATGCACTCATACAACATATCCTTAATCAACTCAAATTGAAGTGCAATCTCACATAGAAAACTACATCTTTTCATATAATGTAATAGCCAACAACTATGGCATTATACGAAATACACTATCCATCTACGGGCCAACACATCATTATTTATCAATAATACATCCACACAGCTACCTTACTCAATATGACAACCACATATCTAGTACACATAACTAATCAACACAGCTAGTCTACACAGCTGATGCTTCGGTGGTTTCGTACTTAGCCCACCACAATCAATTTATAAGGTAGTATCGCACTTAGCCTACCACAAAGGTATCATAGTGGTATCGCACTTAGCCCATCAGATAAATATACTTAACGATAGCATCACACACAGCCTAGCTTATCGTCGTTAAGCATTAAGAGTGTATCGCACTTAGCCCACCATTTAGCATTATCATTACACATTCACAATGTCTACCACATTCATTCCCACATGGGTTCTCAATCATTCTCATTCATGCTACACGCTAACTAGCATTAAGAATGTGTAAGTATAAATGCATTATTTACGCATAAACTTACCAAGTATAAATGTATTATTTACGCATAAACTTACCTCGATACTTAAAAGTATAGAAACGTGCAATTTAGTCCACCACCTTGCTCTTGCCTCGGTTTCGATTCGGGCTTCGTTTTTCGTGATTAGCAAGCTGAAAAAATTTGAAGAACCCTAACAATGGCTCTTGCAATTTTCGGCAGCCTTGGAGAAGAAGATGAATGAATTTTGTTATCTTTTCTCCTATTTTAATCATTTAATAACCAAATGACCAAAATGCCCTTTTTGATAAACTTCCTATTTTAACTCATCCATGCCCAATTTTTTCCAAAAACTAAAAATTGGGAAAATTGCTCATTAAGGACCTCTAATATATATTCTAAAGCCATTCATCCAAGTAGCTTCTAGAATCTCACATTTTGAAACTTTTGCAATTTAGTCCTTTTGGGCAATTTCAACCGCAATTTCACAAAATTGCTTCATGAAACTTTCACACTAGCATGCATACATAGCATAGACCTCAAAAACTCATTCATAACCCTCGAATTTGTGGTCTCGCACCACTATTCCGTCTAGACCCTAAACCGAGATGTTACAACTCTCCCCCTTAAGAGATTTTCACCCTCGAAAATCTTACCAGTAAAGAGGTTCGGATGTTGCTCTCTCATAGTCTCTTCTATTTCCCATGTAGCCTCATCCACACCGTGTTTCTGCCACAACACTTTCACTAGTGCTATGTTCTTGTTTCTCAACTGTTTCACCTCTCGAGCCAAGATCTTAATCGGCTCCTCTTCATAAGACATATCCGGTCTTATCTCAATTTTCATTGAAGGAATCACATGTGAAGGATCGGAGTGATACCATCGCAACATTGACACATGGAACACATTATGAATCTTTTCTAACTCTACCGGCAATGCCAACCGGTAAGCTACTAGCCCAACTCTGTCTGTATTCTCATGCGGCCCTATAAATCTTGGACTTAACTTCCCTTTTCGTCCAAATCTCATAATCTTCTTCCACGGGGACACTTTCAAAAACACCTTGTCACCTACCTCAAACTCAATCTCTTTTCTTTTTAAATCTGCATACAACTTCTGTCGGTCCGAAGCAGCTTTCAGATTATTACGGATTACTCTCACTTTCTCTTCGGTCTCTTTAACTAAATCGACCCCATGGATCCGCTTTTCACTAAGTTCTGTCCAATACAAAGGAGTCTGACACTTACGACCATACAAAGCCTCATACGGAGCCATCCGTATACTCGACTGATAATTGTTGTTGTAGGCGAATTCGACCAAAGGTAGGTTTCTCTCCCAACTACCCTCGAATTCTAACACACAACATCGGAGCATATCCTCAAGAACTTGGATCACTCTCTCAGTCTGACCATCGGTTTGTGGATGGAACGCAGTACTGAAATTCAACCTCGTACCCATGGCCTCTTGCAACTTCTCCTAAAACCTTGAAGTAAACCTCGTATCTCTATCCGATATGACGGACATAGGTACACCATGCAATTTCACTATTTCTGCCACATACAACTCAGCTAACTTATCCAGTGAATAATCAACACGTACTGGAATAAAGTGAGCCGACTTTGTAAGTTTATCCACAACAACCCACACAACATTTCTCTTTTTCGGAGTCATCGACAATCCCGACACAAAGTCCATGGTAATCCGATCCTACTTCCATTTGGGAACCATCACTGGTTGAAGCAATCTCGAAGGCACTTGATGCTCAGCTTTCACCTGTTGACAAATCAGACACTTTGCTACAAACTCTAAAATGTCTCTTTTCATACCCGGCCACCAATAAAACTTCCTCAAATTATTGTACATCTTCGTACTGGCCGGGTGCACTGACAAATAACCACTATGTGCCTCAAGCAAAATATTTCTGATCAACTCCTCATCTCTAGGTACAAAAATTCTGTCACGGTACAACAAAACAATTATTCGAGCCCACTCGAAAATTAGAATCACTTTCTGATCCGCACTTAGCTCTCTTAGTTTGCATTTCACTGTCATTCCTCTGAGCCTCATATATCTGTTGAACAAATAGTGCCTTAGCTCTCAATTCTGCCAAAATAGCACCATCATCAGCTATTGCTAAACTCATGCTCATAACTCTTAGAGCATACAAGGACTTCCTACTCAGGGCATCCGCAACCACATTCGCTTTTCCTGGGTGGTAATCAATCACTAACTCATAGTCTTTTAACAACTCAAGCCACCGTCTCTGTCTCAGATTTAGATCCTTCTGATCCATCAAATATCTCAAACTCTTATGATCCGTAAAGATTCGACACTTCTCACCATACAAGTAATGTCGCCAAATCTTTAACGCGAAAACAATCGCAGCCAACTCCAAATCATGAGTCGGATAATTCTTCTCGTGTGGTTTTAACTGTAACACCCTAAAAATCCGAGTATTGATATATTGCATGATTTGGTGTTTAGATTATGAAGGAAAATTTTCTTACTTCTTATTCGTGTTTAATATAGTCTTGAAGAAGAGTATAGCATAATTTGGGTAAGGAATAATTTTTAGTTTGAGAATTTAATGAAGTGGAGCAAGTGGCATTGACACATAAGTTAATTAAAGTGTCAAAGTGTAGCATAAGATGAGTATATGGTATGGTGGTGTTGGCGCATGAGTTGTAGCATGAGGGGGAAGGTTCGAATCCCTTGTTTAGCATCTAGATGAATTTTTATTTTTAATTTTTCTGCACATGTATAGCAAGTGTCGGCCAAGTACATATATGGTAAGTGTTGACTTTGTTATTTTTGGTTAGTATATCAAAGGATTAAGGAAAGTGTTAACTTATGGTATAGAATCAAGAAAGTTTGGAAAGATATGGGGACATAAGGCATATATCAAGGAAAAGTTTTGGAAACAAATTCATGGTCATTTGACCAATGAATTTGGACGGCAATGAGGCTAGGGGGGAGGTTGGCCGAATATGCTTGTAGCTTGGTAAGGTTTAGGAGTTGTTTTTGGTCATTCTTAGTTTTTGTGCAAGTTTTGCAACCTTTTCTTAACCCTTCTCCTTTAGCCGAATTTGAGCATTGGTAAGCCTTAATTTTTTTTTAACCATTTGGTCACTTTTGTCTATTACTTTGGTACTCTTTGTATGCATTTTCTTTTAGTGCCAAAATCACCTATACCAAAAAGCCATTCTTTTTTTTTTCTTTTTACCATTGCCGAATGTACCTAGCTCCTAAACACATCTTTTTCTTCTCTTCTCTTTGAAAACCGAAACAACATCATCACCATCTTTTCTCTTATTTTTTATTTCTTATCACTCAAATTTTCTCCATTAAACTCTTTCATGGCTGAATGCTAGTGTGCCCATAGCCGAAACATTCTCTCTTTTTCCTTGGTTATACATAGCCGAATCCTTCATCAATCACAAACATCATTCTCAATCCTTTCTTTTCGATCGTGGTCAATAGGTAAGAATTCTTTTTAGTTACGATTAGTTAATAGTTCATACTATTAACGTTTTCATTCATTATATTTTAGTGCGATAACGGAAGATAGGGGATCAAGTGTTCGTGAGTAACATAGAAAGTTGGAATCGATTTAAGTGTTAAGGAAACGTTTGGACGACTCTCGTATTATGGGACAAGGATTATTGTGGTAAGGAAATTTCACTCCTAAAAACTTTTGGTCATATTGTTTTGGTATAATATTAGAATAGTTAATGATCTTTTGTCTTCTAAGACATTCAAAATAGGGAAGAAAAGGGCGGTGTTTAGTTTTCGGAAGAAGGGAGGTTCCGTTAATCCCCCTAAGTATAAGCCAAGGGTTATTTCGGGAATCCGGGATTTTCCACTGGGTTGCGGACGTTCATCCGAGGAGAATCAACTGTTCGAAGTCGTTCGTACTCCTGAACCATTATTTGTTCGTGGATTTGATTCGGTTAACGAACCATCAATCGGGGAGAAACCGCAAGTAGAAGTATTTCGAAAATCCGAGGGTAAAATTTTAGATCGTTATGTTTAGATCGGTCTTATTATTAGATTATAATGTTCTAATTATCGTGATACGTATAGGTGTTGACGAGCGGGAAAGTCTAGTTCTCACAATAACCAGGTGTGTAACCTCACACCCATTTTCGGGTTAGATACCTAATCATAAGTACTGTGATAAAATCGTGAAAATGGTAAATTCGGAAATTAGGTAGTAATTGATACTTTTGTGAAAATACATGAAAATGGTTAAAATCGAGAAAAATATGAAAAACTGTTAGATTGACATATTGGGCTGAAAGACTTGCTAGATTGTTAAATTGGGCCAAAAATATTCTAGTTAAATAAATGGGCCAAAAATATTCTAGTTCGATAAATGGGCCAAAAATATTCTAGTTCGATAAATGGGCCAAAAATATTCTAGTTCGATAAATGGGCCAAAAATATTCTAGTTCGATATATGGGCCAAAGTCCGCTAAACTGCTAAATGGGCAAATTACTAAATTGTTTTATGGGCCTAAATGAAATGTTTAATTATAGACCCAATTGATGTTATGGATAATTTGATAAATTGTTATATGGCTATATTTTGTTATACACGCATGATTGCATGGGGCGGGGTATTTGATGAAGAGAAGAATGGCCTGTGGCCAAAAATCTAGTTCGGTGGCTCTGCCACAAATTTCGGCTTAATGCCTCTAGTTCGGTGGCTCTACCACAAATTTGGCTAAATGCCTCTAGTTCGGTGACAATGTCACAATCTAGTTCGGTAGTGCACTACAATATTATTTAAAGGCTTAATGCCTATGATTGGTGTGTTTGGCGGGGTAGGTTGACTTGATCCCCACAGGTGTATTGGTTGGTACGGGGGTGTGTAGCGGATGGATACTAGGCTTGGTTGGGAAATTCATTTTACATGCATTTTATTTTGTTTTACTTTATGTTATACTGTTGAATTCTGCAAATGGGCTCAAGCCCAACATAATATCTTGACGATCTGGCCCAATAATGGTGGTAAGTGAGTTGCACACTGAGTTCCTTGTAACTCACCCAATTTTATTAACCTTTCAGGTAATGGAAATTGATGTGGACTTGGGCCGGAGATGACTTGGTGGAGGCCATACTACGAACTTGGGTTTTATAAACTATGAACTTTATTTAAGTTATTATTTTAATTACTATTTTGGGTTTGATGTAATAAGGCCTCTAATTATGTTTTTATGGATTTTATTGTGTGGATGGATTTAAATTTTGTTTTAAGACTCTTATTATGGGCTTATATTAAATTTATATGGTTTTCTTAAAAATATTGTTTTATAACATTTTGAACAATTAAATTATTTTCTTTAAAATTTCTTCCAAATTCCTTTACAATGACTTTAAGGTTTTGATAAATATTTTTCTAAATGATAAGTTTTAAACAAGTATTTTCTTGAAACATCAATTTCAAATCCTCGTACTAAATTTTTATTAAATTCTATTTTCAATGGTTTTGTAGCACTACTTTACATTAACCACTCGAGAATAAATGAATATTTGATTGGTGTGACAAACCAAACTTCGTCTAAACACATAGACCTGGTTTGGGGTGTTACATTAACTGTCTCGAGACGTAAGCGACTACCTTACCCTCTTGCATCAACACGCAATCAAGACCATTAAACGACGCATCACTGTAAACCACGAACTCTTTCCCCGATTCTGGTTGAACAAAAATCGGTGCCACAGTCAGCATTGTTTTCAGTATCTCGAAACTTTGTTGACATGCCACAGTCCATTCAAACTTGACATCTATATGCAATAGTTTCGTCATCGGGGTAGCGATCACAGAGAACCCCTTTACGAAACGTCTATAATATCGTGCCAAGCCCAATAAACTTCTGATTTCCAACACATTCCTCGGATGTTTCCAATCCATAATAGCCGATATCGTACTTGGGTCAACTCTGACACCATCTCCCGACACAACGTGTCCCAAAAATCCGACCTCTCTAAGCCAGAACTCGCTCTTGCTAAACTTAGTATACAACTGCTTATCTATTAAAGTTTGCAAGACAATTCTCAAATGTTCTTCATGATCATTCTCATCCCGAGAATAGATCAATATGTCGTCAATGAAGACAACCACAAACTTATCCACATATGGTCTGAAAACACAGTTCATCAGATTCATAAAAATTGTAGGCGAATTCATCAAATCGAACGACATAACCAAAAACTCATAATGGCCATACCTCGTTCGAAATGCAGTCTTCAACACATCTTGCTCTTTCACTCTGAACTGATAATAACCAGACCTCAAGTCTATCTTGGAGAACACTGTAGCTCCTTTTAGTTGATCAAAAAGATCATCAATCCTTGGTAAAGGATACTTATTCTTCACCGTCACCTTGTTGAGTTGTCTATAGTCTATACACAACCTCATAGACCCATCTTTCTTCTTCGCAAATACCACCGGAACACCCCACGGTGAGTAACTCGGTCTTACGAAACCCTTATCTGACAACTCTTGCAACTGTACCTTCAGTTCTTTCAACTCTACATGTGCCATTCTATATGGAGCAATAGAAATATGTAACAGCCCAATTACGACCTTAATCAAGACGGTGGTTTCGAGACTACGAATCCAAGTTAGAAAAATATTTTTATTATTAATTTGATATCTATGTTATGTGCTTGAGTATGTCTTAATAGGTTAATTTGTTTGTTTGGATGCTTAATTTTAGTCAAGGGACTTAATTACAAAGGTGGTAAAAATAGCCTTTATCTAAATTGAGTGATTAAATTAATTTGTTTCCTTTAATATGTAGACTTAGTTTATAAATTCTCCATTTGAGTGGTTAGTGGAAGACAACATGCAACCATTAAGTGTTTTAATATTAAATATATGTAATATAATAATAACATTTATAATATGTTAAATAAGTATATTTTAATAAAACAAAAAGGAAAAAAGCAAATGCATGTTCATTTTTTTAACTTGTTGGCTGAAACTAAGGAAGAAAAAGAAGGGAAGAAGTTCCAAGGGGTTTCGGCAAGGGTTAGGCTTAATTAGGTAAGTTTAAGCTTTGAAATTTTGATAATTTTTGCATTTTTGTGATTGTTATTCATTCTACTTTCAAACCCATTTGTTAATTTTGTGCAATAGTCATGTATGTGAAATATACCATTGAAGATAAGTTGAAGTTCATGATGATTTCTTTTGTATTAAATTAAGGTTGGAGCTAGATGAACATCTTTTGTTTTGAGTTTTGAGAAAAGTAGCTAATTAGGGAATTATTTGTGAAAATATTATCTTGAATGGTCAAATCAAAAAATTTGTTGAATATATGGACTTATGAAGTCCTTATGAAGATTTAGCCTTAGGGGATAACAATCAAATTTTTAATATTTGATGAATTTGGCATTAGGGACTAAATCGTATATGTAACAGTCCGAATTTGGCCCTAATCGGAACGGTGGTTTCGGGACCACGAATCCGAGTTCGAGAAATATTTAAATATTATATTTTGTGCGTATTATATGTAAATTAATGTATGTGAAAGTTTCGTAGAAAAATTTAATCGTTTGTGTGTTTAATTTAGAAAAAGGACTTAATCGCGTAAAATGTAAAAGTTGCAAACTATAGTGAAAAGTGATAGAATGATAGTGGCTTTTTAATAGGAGGTATTGAAAGGGAAAATAGCCCATTTTTAAAGTTAGTGGGTGGTATATGACAAGATTAACCTTAAGTTATATGTTATAAAATTTTATAATATAAGGTTAAATAGGTAATTAATTTAATAACATAATATGTGATAATAAAACAAAAGAAAAAGCCATATCATCTTTTTAATTCATGAAAGCCAAATGTGCTAAAGAAGAAAAATAGGTTTTCAAGCTTCAAAATTCGGCACTTGAAAGCTCAAATCAAAGGTTAATTTGATTTCGGTTTTCGATAATTTTTACGTTTTTGTGATCGTTGCTTCGAATACTTCAATACCCATGCTTGAATTTTTTATTTTGGTGAATATTTTGAAATGTGCCATTGATGAGTTTATGAGTTTTATGATGATAGTTGATGAATTATGAAATATATATATGTTAGATTAATATGTTTTGTCTTTGGATTTTTGGTAAATTTGAGTATTTGGGCTAAATTGCAAAAATGAATTTTTGAGGGGACCAAAATGCAAAATAAATGAAATAAATTGACTAGTATGGTCCCTATGAACATTCGGCCCTTGTGTGGTATAGTGAAATTTTGTGTATTTTGTGTTTTATGCAAATAGGACTAAATTGTAAAAATGTGAAACATTAGGGGTAAAATGGTAATTTGCCCGTTTATGTGTGTTAGGACTAAATTGAGATGAAATGTACTTGAATGAGCTGAATTTTAATGTGTTTAGATCAAGAACAAAGAAAAACGGATTTGGATCGGGGAAAGGCGAAGGTTATCGAATAGCCGGTCTACGTTGTTCGTCAATAGTCGAGGTAAGTCTTTAAGCAATTATACGTCAGAAATTACCTACGTACTTTAATAAGTATTAAAAATTGAAACGTGGGGAATATATGTACATAGTTGCCGAATGTGAATTGTATAATGTTGACTTAGTTTATTTGTATAATGTGAGTAAGCTTACTTGAAATCGATATGTGATTGAATTGTGAAAAAAGAATAAGTGATACATGTGGTAGTAGTGTTATGTAATGTGTATGGAATGATTAATTGTGTTGATATTTCGGGCTTCGAGCCTAGCAGGCCTTGTGCCGATGATCTATTTCAGGCTCAATGCCTAGCAGGCCTCGGGCCGGTGAATATATCGGGCTTAATGCCTAGCAGGCTAAATGCCGGTGTTTAAAATCTTAGACTTTGAGTCTAGCAGGCTAAGTGCCGGTGTATGCGATTCGGACTAATGTATAGCTTGTTGTATGCTGGTGAGTTTTCAATTCCTGAACTTTGATATTGAAATAGTAAAGTTATGAAACAAACCAAGAAAGCTTAAGTTTATGAAAGTGAATTTGTGGGTTCGGCTATAAGGTATGTATTAATCATACTGTAATGTTATGCTTATATGCTATGACGATAAATGAATGAAATGATGAAAGAAAGTGATTTGCATATGATAGATGGAATTTGTATATGATCTATACCATGACGAAATTGATTATAGGAAAGCATGAAAGAAGTAAGGTAATTGTACAGGTATAACTATATGCATAAGTGAGATGGGATATTCGGCTATAGTAAATTATATGTTAATTCATGAATGTTTAATGTCAAGAAATGATTATTTAAATGCTTGTGAAATCGAATGTTATATTGTGGTTGCTTAAGACTTGCTAAGCTAGTGAGCTTACTTTGTGTGTGCACATTGTTTGTTTTAATAGATTTTGTGTAAGCTACGTGCTCCGAGGATCGTCAGAGGAATCAACCACACTATCAACCCCTTTTTGGTACTTATACACTTGGTTTTTGAATCAAAGGCATGTATAGGTTAGACTAAGTTGTAAAATCAATGAACTTTGGTTTTGTATATAAGTATAGCCTGGCCTTGAGAAAAAGGCTTATTCCCTTTGCTTAACTTTAGTTTTTATACTCTTCGACATAATGGCTGGATTTTAAAGTTAAGTTTTGTAACACCCTGGTTTAGGGGCTAGGCAATTTAAGTATAATTCCAGTGTTGGAAGGTTTTTGGGGTGTTTTTGGATGTGTTTTAGAGTTTTAAGAACACTCGGATGAAAGGGGAAGGCTTTGGAAAATTTTGGATTTTTAGGGCAAAAAGGGAAATAGGGCAGGAAGGCCTTAAAATAATTTTATGGAGTTTAAGACGCAAGAAAAGAGTTGGTAAAGTGGCATGGAGGCGCTGCTTGGGGCTTGGGAAGGTGACGCCTAAGGGGTCAAAGGTTCGAGCTGCTAAGGCAGCAATTTTGTTTTATTTTTGTGCGTCAAGGGACTGGGCTAAGTATGCCTTAAGAATAAATGGTGTGGCTTGGTGGACATGAAAGTCCAACTGGCGAGGTGGCTCTCATGCGCCACTTAGGCGCTGAAGGAGAGCAAGGGCGCTGGTTCGAGTGGGGGCAGCAGCATTTTGGCGTTTTATTTTTCATATGCGGTTATGGGCTTGAGTATGAAGGCTTTAAGAATAAATGGGGTGGCTTTATGTCATGAAATACAATGTGGCCGAGTGGCCTGGGGCTTTGGAGGAGAGGCGTGCAGCAGCAAGGTTCCTGTGTTCGAACCTTGGAGGCTGCAATTGGTTTTTATTTTATTTTCTTTGGCTTTTTGCTGGTTGGACGGCACATGGGAGCTCCAAAGGGATAAAGATTAAGCTGCTGCTGTTTAGTTCTTGTAGAATTCGGCTGGAGGAGTTTGTGAAGCACATGGGTTCTTTATTTTATTATTTATTGGTAAGGAAGAAAAAGGGCTAATATTAGCATTATTATTAGACTAAGGTTGGTTATTCATTTTTGAATTCGGCTGATAGGTAGTGGTTGGCTTTTGTTATTTTATTATTTTAGATAAATATAGAATTATTTTAGTTGGTTTTAAATTGGAAATAAGGGATAATGGCTGCTATTGGATTGTTTTTTAATAGGAGTGGGAGATAAAATATGAGTTTAAATAGGAAGGGAATTTGGTTTAGAATTAAAAAGAATTTGGTGGCCGGCCAAAGGTGTTGGTAGTGTTTAATTTCGGCTGGAGGGGTGATCTTTTGGTATTTTCTTTATTATTTTATTTATTTATCTACTTAGTTATCTTCTAGGATTATTATTATTAATTAGAGATAATGGTGGGGTTATTGTTTTGATTTCATAAAAAGATAAAATATGGATAGATAGTGGGGGAGTTGGCTAATTCAAAATTAATTTGAATTAGTGGCCTGGAGCTTTTGAAGTGGCAGCCGAAAATGGGAGTCTTCAAGGGGGAAGCATGTGCCGAAATTGCTATTTAAATGGGCAGCCTTTCTTTCATAAATTTCTTTTGACCTTTGCCGAATCCTTCTAGTTATCTTTAGGTGCATTTCGATCAGCCAAACCTTAACCCTTGCCGATTTCTCCTTTGGCTTTTTAGTCAAATATTTCTTTTGTTTTCTTTTAATCCCTTGATAGCCGAAACCTTTAGCCCTCCACCTCTCTTCTATTTTATCAAGTTTGAGGCCGAACCGGTGAAGTGGGGTGCTGTTGACATCTAAAGATTGTAGACGGCACCAAGGAGATTAATAGGGATTCTCTCAAGGTTAGACTCAGCAAGGTAAGAGACTTGTAATATTCGGCCTTAGGCCAATATATGTGGTTATGTGTTGACCGAAGGTTGACTATGGTCTTTTTAGGGGCGTATCATCTAGAGCAAAGGGAAGCCTTCGGGATCTCGGTTCATTCGGTAAGGATGTTAGTAAGTGATGTAGTTTTGTTATTAGTTGATTATGACTTCGTTGATTAATCGTGTGGTTCTGATTAAGTATCGTCGATGGATGCGAGTGCCAGTCAAGAGGGGAAAGGGAAGGTCACTGTCCCGAAGTTTAAGAAAAGAGCTGTCTCGGCGGTTTGTGATTGGCCACCGGGGTGTGGGCGTGCAGCAGAAAACAATAGGCAGATAACGGTAGTCTCGCTAAACGATAGCGTCGGGATCGAGGGTTTAGAGCTTCAGGTTATAAGGTATGTAGTTAGACCATTATTTCCGGGATTTGTATGATCTCTGTTGTGCTATTTGTTTACTAATGAATGCAGTGCCATATGTGTAATGGATACCCTAAAGGGGTATGATGACGACCAGGTTAGTAGCAAATTGGCTAATATGTGATAATTGATTTTAACTATGTGAGCCTGCTTATATTTGTGAATACCATGCACATGCATCATCTCAGCATCATATTATGTTACATGTGCATGGGTGGGTTTTTGAAAGAAGGTACGGGTGTACTTCGAGTACGTGGTTGATGTCAGCTTTGTGCTACATCGTGGATTGGCGCTGACTGAGGTCGCGTTGTGGATCTTTGCGATTTAGTTCGCGTGGTTACCTTGATTGATATCAGCTTTATGCCATATCGTGGCTTGATGGATTGCTGTGTGCTCCATCGTGGTTTGATGTTAGCTATACGCTACATCGTGGATGGCATTGGTTGCCTTTTTGGAGGAAAAAGGAGAAGGTGACTCAATAGTCCCCTGGTGTGTGGTAGGCTGGATAAGGGGGTGTGTAGCGGATGGACCTTAGGATTGGGTTGGGTTTCATGTTGCATTGTTCTGATATGAAATGATATGGAAATGGGCCAAGCCCAATATGACATGTGGAAAGGTATGTTTTGAGAACATACGTGGAAATGGGCCAGGCCCAGTGATCAGTGAATTAATAAGAAAAGGGCCTAGCCCAGTGCTTGAATATGATTTGATTGTGGGCTAAGCCCAGATTGTGGTAATGTCTAAATGATTATATTTATATGTTGCATTTGATAATTGGGTTGATTTGTGGCTAGCATGTGGGTGGATATCAGTGGTTCTAATTACACACTGAGTCTGTATGGCTCACCCAATTATTTATCCAACATCGCAGGTGACAGGATGATCGGACCGGGTTAGAGTGGATACAAGGTGGCCCATGCAGAGGACGTTTTTAATCTTTTCTTTATGTGTTTTATTATCGAGTACTTGGATTAATTATTTTTGTAATAAGGGCCTTATTATTATTATTATTATTATTATTTTTGTTATCACTATTTTTGATATTACTTGATATTATGGTTTACTTAAAGAAATTATTATGTGAAGATAATTTTAGTTTTAGCAACCTATTTAATCAAAGTATTTATATATTTTTATACTAAAGTTTTAATATGGATTATTTTTAATAACAAAGCTTTATTTATAATTATGAAAGAAAAGACATGGTTTCCAAAGGTTAATAAAATTTTCAAGTTTTATTCTAAAGTCAAAGATTTTGCAAACGGTTTCCGCAGTGACATAACTAGATCCGGTCAGGACTTGTGGGCCGGGTTTGGGGGTGTTACAGTTTGGTATCAGAGCCCGGTTCAAAACTCGGCTTTGAGGGTTTTGGGCCCAAAAACATTTTCAAATGGGCTTTTCAAAATTATGGGCTTTTAAGAAACTTTTCAGGTTATTCTAGCATGGCACCTGTACCTCCGACCCGCAGTCCACCAGGTAAGTACTTCAGACTTGTGAAGTAGCTTGTTATATGAACTATTATGGGCTTAGTTGGGCTCGTAGATTAGTGAACTAGGATCTATTGAACCCTAGGACTAGTCTACTCAAACATATACATAAGACTTAAAAATTACTAAACAAACCTACGACTAAGTCGCCGAGTTAAGGTGTGGCAACCTGTGTGCGCATGTCTAGGATTGGATCCGGAAGAGCCTGGTACTTAAGCAGTCCTTGTGACTCACCTCCTCTTCCCAGGAATCCTACCTGGTGCGTAGCTACGGTTCACCTTAACCAAGAGGACTTGTTCATAGGCTAAACCGATTATTAAAACCCGAAAGGGATTAGCCTTACTGTTTTAAAATCTTTAGTTCTAAAATTTCCAAAATTTACCCCTTTGGGTTGTAAACCCTAAATCTGATTTTGAAAAACGTTTTCTCGATTTACCAAAATTACCAAAATGCCCCTAGTGGCAAAATTACAAAAATGCCCCTGTATTGTAAAATTACCGCACTACCCTCAACTTTTATTAAAATGATTTTACTTCATCCTGAGTTTCAAATATTAAGATTCCCTGATTTGGGGAGAATCTACGAAAATACTCCTGTGTTGAAAATTACTAAAATGCCCCTGACTTTCAAGATTTCCGATTCAACCCCAATTTTAATAAAATTCTCTCACTTTGCAAAAGTATCCAGTTTTCTGTATTTCAAAATAATACCCCGACTTTGGAAATTTACAAAATTACCCTGGTTGACAAAATTACCAAAATACCCCTGGTTTCCAAAATCCTATCGTGCCTTAAATTTGGCAAATTTTCAGAAATACCCTCCAGTTGTGGAAATTTCAAAATGTCCGGGTTTACTAAAGTTTTAAAATTTCTCTGGTTTATTACGAAAATGTCCCTGTAGGACAAAATGACGAAAATACCCCTGGGGTAGAAACGGGCAGAAATGTCCGAATGGTGAATGTGTGTGGTAGATACCACTGGATGTGCCTTTAATGAGGAAGGAATGTGTTCTTGTTGATGAACGGTTGTGTGTGTGAATGTGATCCTTGAACTAGAGTAGTAAACTCGAACTGAAACTTTGTGTGAACGAAAGAATTACTTTTAAATACCCTTCTTTCATAAAATTTGCTCGCGATTAAATAGTGGAACAAAATTTCTAATGCATAAAACTCTCTAATCAGATTAAATCGCGACAATAGAGATGAGTTCTAGGGGACGCGGTAGAGGTAGAATGGCAGCTTCGGAACCGGTAGGGTCTGGCCATGGGTCAGAAAGTGAAGTGCCGCCAGCTGTGGACGTAGAGGAGCAAGATCAGATGGGAGAAGACGACACAGTGTCGCGGGCCATGTTACGACTTCTAGAACGTGTAGCAGGAGCTAGTAGGGGAAATGGAACTCCGAAGTCAGTATCCGAGAGACTCAGGTCCAACGGGGCTGAAGTTTTTAGAGGAGTGTCAGGAGTAGCTCCGAACATAGCGGAATATTGGCTAGAGGGAGTCGAAAGAATTATGGACGACTTGGATTGTACCCCAGAGGAAAAGCTAAAAGGTGCTGTTTCGCTGCTTCGAGACGAGGCTTATCGATGGTGGCTCACTGTCAAGCAAAGTGTACCGGCAGATCGACTGGATTGGGACTTCTTTAAGGTTAAGTTTGAAGGAAAGTACGTAGGAGCCAGTTATTTGGACTCGCAAAGGAAAGCGTTTCTAAATCTAGTGCAAGGAAGTAAGTCGATAGCAGAGTACGAAGCGGAATTCGTGCGACTAAGTCAGTACGCCAAAGGAATCGTGGCTACTGATTATGAAAGGAGTGTTCGATTTGAAGATGGGCTGCGAGATGAGTTGCGGGAGTTGATCGCTCTGCAAAGAGAAAGAGACTTCGCCATTCTGGTAGAGAAAGCTCGGATCGCTGAAGAGGTTAAAAAGACTATAAGAGAAAACCGAGAGAAGTATAGGAACGAGATTAAGAGAAGAGTTGGGCCATCAGTATCATTGGGTAATGCCCAGAAAAGACCAAGGACCGAGAACCCTGTACGTGCACTTGTACCAGTGGATCGGAATCGTTCTTGTGCTCGATGTGGAAGACCTCACACAGGAGAGTGTTGGGGAAATAGTAAAGAATGCTTTCGGTGTGGATCTAAGGCACATCTGGTTAAGAATTGTCCTCGAGCGAGGAGGGGTCGTGGTTCAAGCCATGGAAGGAATGGTTCTAGTCAGAGTCAACCAAGGATGTGATAACGGGTAAGCTCCTTTGTTTTGGTACATGCTTTGATTTCTTTGCTTGCTTGTGAATTAGCCTTTTCGATGTTGCTAAGGGAGGTGTTTTGAATTTTGAGTGCGAACTTAGAGACTGTGTTGGGAAGGTATGATAATCTTAGTAAGATCAGAGTGCGCAGCATAAGCGTAAGGTGGTAAGATAGGTTGTACGGATGTTCGTTAGTAAAGTAATTTCGAGGACGAAATTATTTTAAGGAGGGTAGAATTGTAACACCCTGGTTTAGGGGCTAGGCAATTTAAGTATAATTCCAGTGTTAGAAGGTTTTTGGGGTGTTTTTGGATGTGTTTTAGAGTTTTAAGAATGCTCGGATGAAAGGGGAAGGCTTTGGAAAATTTTGGATTTTTAGGGCAAAAAGGGAAATAGGGCAGGAAGGCCTTAAAATAATTTTATGGAGTTTAAGACGCAAGAAAGGAGTTGGCAAAGTGGCATGGAGGCGCTGTTTGGGGCTTGGGAAGGTGACGCCTAAGGGGTCAAAGGTTCGAGCTGCTAAGGCAGCAATTTTGTTTTATTTTTGTGTGTCAAGGGACTGGGCTAAGTATGCCTTAAGAATAAATGGTGTGGCTTGGTGGACATGAAAGTCCAACTGGCGAGGTGGCTCTCATGCGCCACTTAGGCGCTGAAGGAGAGCAAGGGCGCTGGTTCGAGTGGGGGCAGCAGCATTTTGGCGTTTTATTTTTCATATGCGGTTATAGGCTTGAGTATGAAGGTTTTAAGAATAAATGGGGTGGCTTTATGTCATGAAATACAATGTGGCCGAGTGGCCTGGGGCTTTGGAGGAGAGGCGTGCAGCAGCAAGGTTCCTGTGTTCGAACCTTGGAGGCTGCAATTGGTTTTTATTTTATTTTCTTTGGCTTTTTGCTGGTTGGACGGCACATGGGAGCTCCAAAGGGATAAAGATTAAGCTGCTGCTGTTTAGTTCTTGTAGAATTCGGCTGGAGGAGTTTGTGAAGCACATGGGTTCTTTATTTTATTATTTATTGGTAAGGAAGAAAAAGGGATAATATTAGCATTATTATTAGACTAAGGTTGGTTATTCATTTTTGAATTCGGCTGATAGGTAGTGGTTGGCTTTTGTTATTTTATTATTTTAGATAAATATAGAATTATTTTAGTTGGTTTTAAATTGGAAATAAGGGATAATGGCTGCTATTGGATTGTTTTTTTAATAGGAGTGGGAGATAAAATATGAGTTTAAATAGGAAGGGAATTTGGTTTAGAATTAAAAAGAATTTGGTGGCCGGCCAAAGGTGTTGGTAGTGTTTAATTTCGGCTGGAGGGGTGATCTTTTGGTATTTTCTTTATTATTTTATTTATTTATCTACTTAGTTATCTTCTAGGATTATTATTAATTAGAGATAATGGTGGGGTTATTGTTTTGATTTCATAAAAAGATAAAATATGGATAGATAGTGGGGGAGTTGGCTAATTCAAAATTAATTTGAATTAGTGGCCTGGAGCTTTTGAAGTGGCAGCCGAAAATGGGAGTCTTCAAGGGGGAAGCATGTGCCGAAATTGCTATTTAAATGGGCAGCCTTTCTTTCATAAATTTCTTTTGACCTTTGCCGAATCCTTCTAGTTATCTTTAGGTGCATTTCGATCAGCCAAACCTTAACCCTTGCCGATTTCTCCTTTGGCTTTTTAGTCAAATATTTCTTTTGTTTTCTTTTAATCCCTTGATAGCTGAAACCTTTAGCCCTCCACCTCTCTTCTATTTTATCAAGTTTGAGGCCGAACCGGTGAAGTGGGGTGCTGTTGACATCTAAAGATTGTAGACGGCACCAAGGAGATTAATAGGGATTCTCTCAAGGTTAGACTCAGCAAGGTAAGAGACTTGTAATATTCGGCCTTAGGCCAATATATGTGGTTATGTGTTGACCGAAGGTTGACTATGGTCTTTTTAGGGGCGTATCATCTAGAGCAAAGGGAAGCCTTCGGGATCTCGGTTCAATCGGTAAGGATGTTAGTAAGTGATGTAGTTTTGTTATTAGTTGATTATGACTTCGTTGATTAATCGTGTGGTTCTGATTAAGTATCGTCGATGGATGCGAGTGCCAGTCAAGAGGGGAAAGGGAAGGTCACTGTCCCGAAGTTTAAGAAAAGAGCTGTCTCGGCGGTTCATGATTGGCCACCGGGGTGTGGGCGTGCAGCAGAAAACGATAGGCAGATAACGGTAGTCTCGCTAAACGATAGCGTCGGGATCGAGGGTTTAGAGCTTCAGGTTATAAGGTGTGTAGTTAGACCATTATTTCCGGGATTTGTATGATCTCTGTTGTGCTATATGGTTACTAATGAATGCAGTGCCATATGTGTAATGGATACCCTAAAGGGGTATGATGACGACCAGGTTAGTAGCAAATTGGCTAATATGTGATAATTGATTTTAACTATGTGAGCCTGCTTATATTTGTGAATACCATGCACATGCATCATCTCAGCATCATATTATGTTACATGTGCATGGGTGGGTTTTTGAAAGAAGGTACGGGTGTACTTCAGCTTTGTGCTACATCATGGATTGGCGCTGACTGAGGTCGCGTTGTGGATCTTTGCGATTTAGTTCGCGTGGTTACCTTGATTGATATCGGCTTTATGCCATATCGTGGCTTGATGGATTGCTGTGTGCTCCATCCTGGTTTGATGTTAGCTATACGCTACATCGTGGATGGCATTGGTTGCCTTTTTGGAGGAAAAAGGAGAGGGTGACTCAATAGTCCCCTGGTGTGTGGTAGGCTGGATAAGGGGGTGTGTAGCGGATGGACCTTAGGATTGGGTTGGGTTTCATGTTGCATTGTTCTGATATGAAATGATATGGAAATGGGCCAAGCCCAATATGACATGTGGAAAGGTATGTTTTGAGAACATACGTGGAAATGGGCCAGGCCCAGTGATCAGTGAATTAATAAGAAAAGGGCCTAGCCCAGTGCTTGAATATGATTTGATTGTGGGCTAAGCCCAGATTGTGGTAATGTCTAAATGATTATATTTATATGTTGCATTTGATAATTGGGTTGATTTGTGGCTAGCATGTGGGTGGATATCAGTGGTTCTAATTACACACTGAGTCTGTATGACTCACCCAATTATTTATCCAACATCGCAGGTGACAGGATGATCGGACCGGGTTAGAGTGGATACAAGGTGGCCCATGCAGAGGGCGTTTTTAATCTTTTCTTTATGTGTTTTATTATCGAGTACTTGGATTAATTATTTTTGTAATAAGGGCCTTATTATTATTATTATTATTATTTTTGTTATCACTATTTTTGATATTACTTGATATTATGGTTTACTTAAAGAAATTATTATGTGAAGATAATTTTAGTTTTAGCAACCTATTTAATCAAAGTATTTATATATTTTTATACTAAAGTTTTAATATGGATTATTTTTAATAACAAAGCTTTATTTATAATTATGAAAGAAAAGACATGGTTTCCAAAGGTTAATAAAATTTTCAAGTTTTATTCTAAAGTCAAAGATTTTGCAAACGGTTTCCGCAGTGACATAACTAGATCCGGTCAGGACTTGTGGGCCGGGTTTGGGGGTGTTACAAGTTTGGAAATATGCTTGAATGGTTGAATGTTTGATGTGCTTGGTTCTTAGCAATTTATCCTTGTCCTGTTACATGCATATCTAGATCGATGTATGTTATATAGAGAGTATGTTTGCGGTTAAGATGATTCTATGTACTTTGGGTTTAATATGTTTTACAAATGATTATTAAGTTTGGTCACATGTATCGATAGTAAAGTAGATAATAATATATGTGTGATTTAATTAGAAGGAATAATGGTGTTATGCTTAAATGATTTTGGTTGTGTGATAATTATAGTTATAAAATGAGGTATGAATTTTTAAAGTGGTTATAAAGGTACGAATGCTATTGGTAAGAAGTGAATTTGTTTTATGGTTATTTCAAATGCATGTCCAAGTGATAAGTGATATGATATGGTTAGTTAATATGAAAAATTGTGAAGTCTAGGTAAACCAACATTTATATTCGAATTTGGTATGCATTGTAAGGTTAATTATGTGCAACGCAAATGTGGTTTTCATTTTTAGGAATTATGCGCATATTATGTTAGTACCAGGGGCATGTTTGGATAAGTTACTACGTATTAATGCCTCATATGTGAATAAATATACCATAAAGTGCAATGGTTTATATGTTTAAATATGCATATATGCATGATATATGAAATGATAGGATGACATGTGAAGAAGGTAATAAATGTAGTTATATTCAATACATGTGGATAAAGTGAAAGGTATTTAATTAAATATGTATTTTTGGTTTGATAAATTTATGTATGGGGATAAATGACTATGATGATCTGAGTTTGGTTTGGTAATGCCTCTTTACCCTAATCCGGCGACGGATACGGGTTAGGGGTGTTACATTTGATTGGTATCAAAGCTTACAGTTTAGCGATTCTAGGACTACCGTAGCACATGAGAGTCTAGCTATACATGCCTTTATTATATATACGATAGTATGGTGACTTCTGACATTTCAAACTATGTTTAATATAGTAAATGGATCCTGATCTTGACAGAGCCGTAGCGGATGATGTAGAGAGTGTAGCGCCTGATCTCGCACCCGGGTCAGCGCCGGTAAACTCTCGACCTGTCTTGGGTAGCCATGAAGGGGAGGCTAAGCAAGCCTTCTACCAGATGATGAACGAATGGTTTGCCCAGTTTATTCATACTAACCCGACTGTACAACAACCTCCACCCCCGAATAATCCAACTTTGAGACCCCCAACACCTCCGATGATAGATCCGATGAGATCTAGTAGGCCTCCTGTTGATAAAATCAGGAAATATGGGGCCGAAGAATTCAAAGCCAATGATGATGACGACGCAGAACGAGCTGAGATGTGGCTTGATATCACTAGTATTGGTGGTTCCAAAAGAAAAAGTGACTTGGGATTTCTTCCAGATCGAGTTCCGTAAGAAATATATTAGCCAGAGGTTCATCGATCAGAAACGGAAAGAGTTTCTAGAACTAAAACAGGGTCGTCTGACTGTGACTGAGTATGAGTGGAAATTTGTCAGATTGAGCCGATATGCCCGAGAGTGTGTATCAACTGCAGCCATTATGTGCAAAAGATTTGAAGATGGTCTAAATGAAGACATAAAGTTGCTTGTTGGCATTCTTGAAATTAAAGAGTTCGTGGTACTTGTCGAGCGAGTTTATAAAGCTGAAGAGCTTGGGAAAGAGAAAAGAAAGGCTGAAATGGAAGCTAGAGACACTCGTAAGAGATCATCGAGTAAGACTTTCCAATCTGTATCTAAGAAGTTCAGAGATGACTTTGGCCAACATAAAGCTACTTCAGATATGTCTAGATGAGATCGACCTCCAGTGAGTTCCCGAGCTACTTCGATAGCCAGTGTTGGTAATGCTCAGTAGAATCGAGTTGAATGAGAGCATTGTGGTAAATGGCATTCTGGGAGTTGCAGATTCCGTGATCGGTCCTGCTTTAAATGTGGATCGTCAGACCATTTTATCAGAGAATGCCCGATGTTAACTAAGCAAAATACGGCCCAGAATATTAGACCGAGCAATGTGTCAGTGCGAGGCAGACCACTTAGGCATTCGGGAAATGTAAGTGGCAGTCAGACAGGAACTAAAGACACTGCAGTTAGATTGGAGGCTCGTGCACCAGCTAGAGCATATGCTATACTTGCCAGAGAAGATGCTTCTTCCCCAGAAGTTATCACTGGTACTTCACTCTCTATGATACTATTGTGATTGCATTGATTGATCCGGGTTCGACTCATTCATATGTGTGTGAAACTTTAGTATCTAGTAAGACTCTGCCTGTTGAGTCTACTGAGTTTGTGATTCGTGTGTCCAACCCCTTAGGTAGATGTGTTCTCGTTGATAAACTGTGTAAAGATTGCCCATTGATGATTCAGGATTCATGCTTTCCAGCTGATTTAATGTTGTTGCCTTTCGACGAATTTGATATAATTTTGGGAATGGACTGGTTAGTCTTACACGATGCTATGGTGAATTGCAAAAGAAAGACCATTGAATTGAAATGTCAGAACGGTGAGATCATCCGGATTGAATCTAATGACTTGAATGGGTTACCGGCAGTAATATCTTCGATGTTAGCTCATAAGTATGTGAGAAAAGGATGTGAAGCTTACTTGGCCTATGTGTTGGATAATAAAGTGTCCGAAAAGCAAATTGAATCCGTACCAGTGGTGTGTGAATACCAAGAGGTGTTCCCTGAAGAATTACCGGGTTTACTGCCAGTTTGAGAGATAGAGTTTGGTATTGAATTAGTATCGGGGACAACTCCGATTTCAATAGCTTCGTATCGGATGGCACCTTCTGAGCTGAAAGAGTTGAAAGCATAGTTGCAAGAGTTGACAGATAGAGGCTTTGCACGATCGAGTTTCTCTCCTTGGGGTGCACCAGTTCTATTTGTGAAAAAGAAAGATGGGATTATGCGAATGTGTATTGATTATCGGCAGTTAAATAAAGTGACAATAAAGAACAAATACCCGTTGCCTCGAATTGATGACTTGTTTGACCAGTTGAAAGGGGCTTCAGTGTTTTCAGAGATAGATCTAAGATTGGGTTATTATCAGTTGCGAGTCAGAGATTCCGATGTGCCAAAGACTGCATTCCGAACGAGGTACATACATTTTGAGTTTCTAGTTATGCCTTTTGGACTTACTAATGCACCTGCTATTTTTATGGATTTGATGAATCAGGTTTTCAGACAGTTTTTGGATCGGTTTGTGGTAGTGTTTATTGATGATATCCTGATCTTCACTAAAGATAAAACTGAACATGCCGAGCATTTGAGATTGGTGCTACAAACTGTGCGAGATCAACAATTGTATGCAAAGTTTAGTAAGTGTGAGTTCTGGATGAATGAAGTCAGCTTTTTGGGTCATGTTGTTTCCACGTCAGGTATTCGGTTGATCCGAATAAAATATCGGCTATACTTTATTGGAAGCCACCAAAGAATGTTTCTGAGATTCGAAGCTTTCTGGGACTTGCTAGATATTACAGACGATTTGTGAAAGATTTTTCCATGATAGCTGCACCTTTGACAAAGTTACTACAGAAAGATGTCAAGTTCGAGTGGACGGAAATGTGTCATAAAAGTTTTGATCAGTTAAAAGCTCTTTTGACCGAAGCTCCAGTGTTATTTTAGCCTGAATCGGGTAAAGAATTTGTTGTGTACAGTGATGCTTCTTTGAATGGTTTGGGTTGCGTCTTAATGCAAGAAGGCAAGGTAGTAGCTTATGCTTCGAGACAGTTGAAGTCTTATGAAAGAAATTATCCAACTCATGATCTGGAATTAGCAGCTATTGTTTTTGCGTTGAAGATTTGGCGTCATTACTTATTTGGTGAGAAGTGTCATGTTTATTCAGATCACAAAAGTCTGAAGTATTTGATGACTTAGAAAGACCTGAACTTGAGACAACGCAGGTGGTTAGAACTGTTGAAAGATTATGAATTGGTGATTGATTACCATCCGAGGAAAGCCAACGTTGTTGCGGATGCCTTAAGTCGAAAATCATTGTTTACTCTACGTGCGTTGAACGCACATATGGTTATGTCTGGTGATGGTTCGATCATAGCCGAGTTGAAAGCAAGACCGTTGTTCATTCAGCAAATTTGTGATACACAGAAAATTGACAAAGATATGATTGCTAGACGAGTTCAGTGTGAAAATGATGCAGATTCAGAGTTTCGAATTGATGAAAATGATTGTCTGAACTTCAAAGGCCGAATATGTGTTTCTAAGAATATGGATTTGATTCAGATGGTTTTGAACGAGGCTCATAATAGTCGAATGTCGGTACATCCTGGTAGCACGAAAATGTATAATGATTTGAAACAGTTCTATTGGTGGCCTAGCATGAAATGGGATATATCTGAATTTGTTTCAAAGTGTTTAATTTGTCAGCAAGTAAAAGCCAAGCATCAAGCGCCTTCTGGGTTACTTCAGCCGATCATGATACCTGAATGGAAATAGGAGAGAATTACTATGGATTTTGTAACCGGTTTGCCTATGACACCGAGCAAGAAAGATGCAGCCTGGGTTATAGTGGATAGACTGACCAAATCAGCTCACTTTGTACCAGTTCGTACAGATTTTTGCTCGATAAACTTGCTGAGTTGTATGTATCGCAGATTGTGAGGTTACATGGTGTGCCGAGTTCCATTGTTTCAGACAGAGACCCGAGATTCACATCGCTGTTTTGGAAGAAGTTGCAAGATGCTTTAGGTACTAAACTCCACTTTAGTACAGCCTTTCATCCGCAGACAGACGGTCAATCTGAACGAACCATTCAGATACTTGAGGACATGTTGAGATGTTGCGTCATTGAGTTTGAAGGTACGTGGGAAAGATACTTACCTTTGATTGAATTTGCTTATAATAACAGTTTTCAATCTAGTATCAAAATGGCACCATACGAGGCTCTCTATGGTTGCAAGTATCGTACACCGTTGTATTGGACTGAGCTTAGTGAAAATAAGATACATGGGGTTGATTTGATTAAAGAGACTGAACAGAAAGTGACTATAATCAGAGATACTTTGAAAGCTGCATCGGATCACCAAAAGTCCTATGCTGATTTGAAACGTAAAGACATTGAGTTTCAAGTCAGAGACGGAGTATTTTTAAAAGTTTCTCCGTGGAAGAAAGTACTCCGATTTGGTTGAAAGGGCAAACTAAGTCCGAGATTCATCAGACCGTATGAAATCATCGAACGTATCTGGCCTGTTGCTTATAGATTGAAGTTGCCTTCTGAATTAGAAAAGATACACAATGTGTTTCATGTTTCGATGCTCTGTAGATACAGATCAGATCCATCACATGTGATTTCTCCATCTGAAATTGAAATCCGATCCGATATGACGTACGAGGAGGAACCAATTCGTATTTTAGCCCGGGAAATGAAAGAGTTGAGAAACAAGAAAATTCCGTTAGTGAAAGTGCTATGGAATCGTCACGGAGTTGAAGAGGCTACGTGGGAGCCTGAGGATTCAATGAGGCAACAACATCCGACTTTGTTTAACGGTAAGATTTTCGGGGACGAAAATCCCTAAGGGGGAGAGTTGTAACAGTCCAAATTTGGCCCTAATCGGACCAGTAGTTTCGGGACCAAGAATCCGAGTCCGAGAAATATTTAAATATTATATTTTGTGCTTATTATATGTGAATTAATGTGTGTGAAAGTTTCGTAGAAAAATTTAATCGTTTGTGTGTTTAATTTAGAAAAAGGACTTAATCGCGTAAAATGTAAAAGTTGCAAACTATAGTGAAAAGTGCTAGAATGATAATGGCTTTTTAATAGGAGGTATTGAAATGGCAAATAGCCCATTTTTAAAGTTAGTGGGTGGTATATGACAAGATTAACCTTAAGTTATATGTTATAAAATTTTATAATATAAGGTTAAATAGGTAATTAATTTAATAACATAATATATGCTAATAAAACAAAAGATAAAGCCATATCATCTTTTTAATTCATGAAAGCCGAATGTGCTAAAGAAAAAATATAGGTTTTTAAGCTTCAAAATTCGGCACTTGAAAGCTCAAATCAAAGGTTAGTTTGATTTCGGTTTTCGATATTTTTTACGTCTTTGTGATCGTTGCTTCGAATACTTCAAGACCCATGCTTGAATTTTTTATTTTGGTGAATATTTTGAAATGTTCCATTGATGAGTTTATGAGTTTTATGATGATAGTTGATGAATTATGAAATATATATGTTAGATTAATATGTTTTGTCTTTGGATTTTTGGTAAATTTGAGTATTTGGGCTAAATTGCAAAAATGAATTTTTGAGGGGATCAAAATGCAAAATAAATGAAATAAATTGACTAGTATGGTCCCTATGAACATTCGGCCCTTGTGTGGTATAGTGAAATTTTGTGTATTTTGTGTTTTATGCAAATAGGACTAAATTGTAAAAATGTGAAACATTAGGGGTAAAATGGTAATTTGCCCGTTTATGTATGTTAGGACTAAATTGAGATGAAATGTACTTGAATGAGCTGAATTTTAATGTGTTTAGATCAAGAACAAAGAA
Source organism: Gossypium australe (assembly GCA_005393395.2). NCBI lineage: Eukaryota > Viridiplantae > Streptophyta > Magnoliopsida > Malvales > Malvaceae > Gossypium > Gossypium australe. Next base: position 26,785,689 of record CM016616.1, on the reverse strand, counting down.
AAACGGATTTGGATCGGGAAAAGGCGAAGGTTATCGAATAGCCGGTCTACGTTGTTCGTTGATAGTCGAGGCAAGTCTTTAAGCAATTATATGTCGAAAATTACCTACGTACTCTAATAAATATTAAAAATTGAAACGTGGGGAATATATGTACATAGTTGCCGAATGTGAATTGTATAATGTTGACTTAGTTTATTTGTATAATGTGAATAAGCTTACTTGAAATCGATATGTGATTGAATTGTGAAAAAAGAATAAGTGATACATGTGGTAGTAGCGTTATGTAATGTGTATGGAATGATTAATTGTGTTGATATTTCGGGCTTCGAGCCTAGCAGGCCTTGTGCCGGTGATCTATTTCGGGCTTAATGCCTAGCAGGCCTTGGGCCGGTGAATATATCGAGCTTAATGCCTAGCAGGCTAAATGTCGGTGTTTAAAATCTCAGACTTTGAGTCTAGCAGGCCAAGTGCCGATGTATGCATTCAGACTAATGTATAGCTTGTTGTATGCTGGTGAGTTTTCAATTCCCGAACTTCGATATTGAAATAGTAAAGTTTTGAAACAAACCAAGAAAGCTTAAGTTTATGAAAGTGAATTTGTGGGTTCGGCTATAAGGTATGTATTAATCATACTTTAATGTTATGCTTATATGCTATGATGATAAATGAATGAAATGATGAAAGAAAGTGATATACATATGATAGATGGAATTTGTATATGATCTATACCATGAGGAAATTGATTATAGGAAAGCATGAAAGAAGTAAGGTAATTGTACAGGTATAACTATATGCATAAGTGAGATGGGATATTCGGCTATAGTAAATTATATGTTAATTCATGAATGTTTAATGTCAAGAAATGATTATTTAAATGCTTGTGAAATCGAATGTTATATTATGGTTGCTTAAGACTTGCTAAGCTAGTGAGCTTACTTTGTGTGTGCACATTGTTTGTTTTAATAGATTTCGTGTAAGCTACGGACTCCGAGGATCGTTAGAGGAATCAACCACACTATCAACCCCTTTTTGGTACTTATACACTTGGTTTTTGAATCAAAGGCATGTATAGGTTAGACTAAGTTGTAAAATCAATGAACTTTGGTTTTGTATATAAGTATAGCCTAGCCTTGAGAAAAAGGCTTATTCGCTTTGCTTAACTTTATTCTACATAATGGTTGGATTTTAAAGTTAAGTTTGGAAATATGCTTGAATGGTTGAATGTTTGATGTGCTTGGTTCTTAGCAATTTATCCTTGTCCTGTTACATGCATATCTAGGTCAATGTATGTTATATAGAGAGTATGTTTGCGGTTAAGATGATTCTATGTGCGTTGGGTTTAATATGTTTTACAAATGATTATTAAGTTTGGTCACATGTATCGATGATAAAGTAGATAATAATATATGATATGTGTGATTTAATTAGAAGGAATAATGGTGTTATGCTTAAATGACTTTGGTTGTGTGATAATTATAGTTATAAAATTAGGTATGAATTTTTAAAGTGGTTATAAAGGTACGAATGCTATTGGTAAGAAGTGAATTTGTTTTATGGTTATTTCAAATGCATGTCCAAGTGATAAGTGATATGATATGGTTAGTTAATATGAAAAATTGTGAAGTCTATGTAACATCCTAAAAATTGAGTATCGATCTGTTGCATGTTTTTGGTGCTTAGTTTGTGAATGATTTAATTTGTGTGTTTAATATAGTCTTGAGAAGGCTCGGGATTTAGACGGAATTAGAATAAATTTTAGTAAGGAGTACTTTATTGAAGTGGAACAAGTGACCCTGATGTTTAAGGAAATTAAGTGGCAAAAGATAGCATAATTGAGCTATTAGTTAAGAGGTTATGCGCTACATGTATGGTCTTGAGGGGAGAGGTTCGAATCCCCTAGTATGCAGTTTGTGAATATTAATTTTTGCTCCTTTCTAGCAAGTGTAGGCCAAGCATCATATTTTTGGTAAGTTAGGCTTTTATTTTAAGGTATGATGGCTAAAGGATATGGTAAGAGTGAACTTAAGGTAGGGAATCATGAGTATATGGTATGTAGGGGGAACACAAGGCATGAAACAAGGGTGATGTTTTGGAAACTTTTGGGTGGCTAAAACTTTGACTTTTGGCCAATGTACTTGGACAATTTTGGGGCTAGAAGGAGGTTGGCCGAATATTGGTAAGGATTAGGAGCTAGTTCGCCATAATGCTTTAGCAAATTAGTGCATTTTCCTTTTCTCTTCTCAACTTCTCTCCCTAGCCGGTTGTGTCTTGTGCAATGGGTAAATTTTGTTTTGGTTTTGGTCATTTCTTCTAGACTAAATTGATACCATCTTTCATTTTTCCCAAGTTTCTCCTCTTTGTGCCGAAACCATAGCATCTTGAAAGGTCATATTCTTTCCTTTCTTTTTGGCCGAATATACACCAACCCCAAGATCATTTCTTTGTTCATCTTCCAATATTGAAAATTTACACATAAACACTTTCTCTTTTATTTCTTTTCTCCTTTCTTTCCTCTTGTAAAGAACTCTTAACATCACTATTTCTTTTCCAAAATCTTCTACCATGGCCGAATTTTAATAACCATCCTCATAGCCAAAATTTCCATTCTCAAACATTTCTACTCAATCTTTTTTTTTTTTTTTTGCATTGTTTTGAATAATCGGTAAGAATCCTCTTCGATTCTTTATTTCTCTTCTTTTCTTTAGCCGAATATACATATTAGTTTGGGAGGGTCTTTTAACCAAAAATAGCATCCTCTATCCCTTCCTCTCAGACAATCTTTTCGTCTTTATAGTGATAAAGTGAAGGCCGAAACTCGGAGTATTTGTAATCATCGTGAATTGCTAGGATTAGATCCAAAGTGTTATGGGACGTTATTGCTCGATTTTCATCCCGTGAATGCAAAGATATTTTTGTGGTAAGCCGATTTCACCCTTAAAACCAATAGTCTTAAATTCTGATATATTAGTTGGACTAATAATCTTTTGTCAATGGAGGCAAACAAGATAGGGTCGAAAAGGGTGGTGAATAGTGTTCGAAAGAGGGGCGGTTTTGCTATTCCCTCTAGATTCAAGCGAAGGGCTGTTTCGGCAATCCAAGATTTTCCACCGGGTTGTGGACCCTCATCCGAGGAGAATCGATTATTCAAAGTTGTTCGTAGTTCGGAGCCATTAGCTGTTCGGGATTTCCCATTGGGTTGTGAACCGTCAACCGGGGAGAACCGACAAATAGTTGTTGTTCGAGATTCCGAGGGTAAAGATCTAGATCGCTTATCTTTAGTATAGATTTATATTAAGTATTAGTGTTCTAATCAAGCGTGACACGTATTTAGGTATCGACGAGCGGGAAAGTATAGTTCTCACCGTAATCAGGTGTGTAATTTCACACTTATCTCATGGTTAGATGTTATATCGTTATTAAGCATTAGACTAATAATCGCCAAGTTGGTCAAATCGTGAAAGTTAAGAAATCGCGCTTAAAGGGCTAATATGATAAAAAGAGATATATGGGCCTCATGTGAAATGGGCCAAATTATGAAATGGGCCAAATTGTGAAATGGGCCAAATTGAGAAATTGGCCAAATTGTGAAATGGGCCAAATTATGAAATGGGCCAAATTGTGAAATGGGCCAAATTATGAAATGGGCCAAATTGTGAAATGGGCCATATTGTAAAATGGGCCAAATTGTGAAATGGGCCAAATTGTGAAATGGGCCAAATTGTGAAATGGGCCAAATTATGTAATGGGCCAAATTTTAATATGGGCCTGATGTTAAAATTTTCATATTAATAAATTGTTGTACATTGTATACACATGATTGCATGGGTTGGGATATTTTGATGAAGAGAAGAAGGCTTCGTGCCCAGTTTAAATGGCTTAATGCCTGCGTGTTAATGGCCACTGGCCTGCGGCATTTTGCCTGCGAATTAAATGGCTTAATGCCTGCGATTGGTGTGTTGGCGGGGTGGGTTGACTTGATCCCCACAGGTGTGCTGGTTGGTACGTGTGGTGTGTAGCGGATGGAAATTTAAGTTTGGTTGGGAATTGCATTTCACATGCATTTTTAATTACTATATTGTTATATTCGTTAATGGGCTCAAGCCCAATTAAATGCTTAAGTGGTTTGGCCCAGTGGACTTGGTAAGTGGGTTACACACTGAGTTCTAAGTAACTCGCCCCGTTTTCTTACCCTTCTCAAGTAATGATAATTGACGGAGGCCTGGGCCGGGGATGACTTCGCGGGGGCCATACTTCAAATGATGGTTTTTATGAACTTTGAACTACTCTTTAGTATTTTTTCTTAAATAAATTTTTCATTTGTGATGTAATAAGGCCTCTGGTATTATTTTTATGGATTTTTGATCGTGGATGGATTTTAATATGTTTTAGATACTATAAGGGGACTATTTTAATTTTATAATGTTTTCTATAATTTACGTATAAAAAGGGGTTTTTCTTAAATATCTCAAATTCGTAAAAATTTCTGTGAAAACTCTTTTATGAATTTTGTTTTCAAATTCCTTTTGAATTCTTTTTAAACTTCTTTAAAAATTTAACCAATTATTTCTCAGAGATCAAATTATAAACTCTTATGCTCTAAAATCATAGATTTCAAATTAACCTCAGTTTTTGATAAACTCCATCTCCAAAATAGTTTTTGAAGATCTGTTTTCTTTAAATCATTTGATGACTAGATGTATGTTCGATTTGTGTGGCATACCAAGTCTGGTCTTAACGCATAGACTAGGTTTGGGGTGTTGCATTTAATGGTATCAGAGCCAGTTTCAAAACTCGACTGTGGTTTGGGTTCAACAACAATTTTCATTTAAAACTGTTTCAAATTTATAGAATTTATGTTTTAAAGGTAGTATGGCACCACGAGCATCCGGCACCAAGTCAAGTAAGTATTCGTATATTGAATGATTATAAGATCATAGGAATAGTCTAGAACTTCTAGTTTTAGGTGTTGAAACTGTAGAGATTGAGACTATAGGATATGATTGCGAAAACAACTCTATCTCTTATATCTCATAAAATATCGTTTTCTAATTTATAAAACTTGTAATCAGATTAAACCGAATTAGTCATTATGAGCGTTAGAGGATGTGGACGTCGTAGACGTGGCCATGGTAGAGGCCGAGGTGCTAGAGCCGTGTCTGAGGCATCGGGACATATGCCAGAAATGGATGCACCGGCATCACCGGTGTCGGAAAATGGATCACAAGACCATAGGAGAGAGGACAATGCTTTGACCCAAGCAATGTTGCGAGTCCTAGAAAGGGTCGCTGGGACTAGAACTGGGCCAGCAGCTCGTGGATCAATATCGAAACGACTTAAATCAAGTGGTGCTGAGGTTTTTAGAGGTGTCTCCGGTGTAGCTCTGAATGTAGCGGAGTATTGGCTCGAGGCAGTGGAGCGAATTATGAATGATCTGGAGTGCACCGTCGAGCAGAAACTGAGAGGAGCGGTGTCCTTGTTAAGGGACAAAGCGTATCAATGGTGGCTTACTGTTCGAGAAGGTACTGAGGCTGCATTTGTTACTTGGGATTTCTTCAAAGCTACTTTCCAAGGGAAGTATGTCGGGACAAGTTATGTGGATGCCCGGAGGAAGGAATTCCTGAATCTGGTTCAAGGAAATAAGACGGTGGCAGCTTACAAGGCAGAATTTCTACGCTTGAGTCGTTATGCTCGGACAATAGTGCCAACTGATCATGAGCGCTGTGTACACTTTGAAGATGGGCTGAATGATGAGTTGCAGGTACTGCTAGCCCTACAACAAGTAAGGACTTTTGCCATGCTTGTGGAGAAAGCCAAGATAGCCGAAGAGGCTAAGAACTCAGAATGCCAGAACCGGGAAAGAGTCAGAGGCAAGAGGGACTTTAAGTTCTTGGGTTCTTCTAAAAGGTGCCAAAAGAGGCCTTGAAATGATGAGCCAGCTCAAGCTAGAGCACCTGTGGCTACCAATTAGAGTCGAGACTGTGCTGACTGTGGGAAACGACACCCCGGGGAATGCTGAAAGAGAACTGGTGGTTGTTTTAAATGTGGTTCCAAGGATCATCAATATAGGAATTGCCCTCGACAGACTGCTCCGACTCAGGAAGCTCGTAACTCTAATGCACAGCCAGCTAGAGGCACTCAGCAGCCACTGAGAGGCCATGGATCAGGTCGTGGTGGTAATGGTGCTGGACGTGGTCAAGGTGCACTGGGTCGAGGTAATGGCTTTAGAGGTAACGCAGAGGCAAGACAGCCGGGGTTAGTCTATGCGGTCAGGCGTCGTGAAGATGGCGATGCACCTGATGTGATAGTTGGTACGTTCTTCATCTTTGATGTACCTGTTACTGCTTTGATAGATATGGGGTCTACCCACTCGTATGTTGCTAGTGCCATATCTGGAAACCTGAATATTAGATCTGAGGTTACCGATAGAGAGATGATTGTAATTAGTCCTTTAGGATAATTTGTAATCGTGAATAAATTGTATAGAGATGTGCCTTTGGAAATTCAAAGAGAAATATTTTTAGCAGATTTGATGGAATTGTCTCTCGACGAGTTCGGTCTTATTTTGGGCATGGATTGGTTGGTGAAGCATCGGGCGCAATTGGATTGTGCTGAAAAGCAGATGTCAATAATGACTGTGGATGATGAGGAGGTAGTAATGATAGGCGAGCGAAGGAACTTTTTGGTAAATGTGGTATCTGCTTTAAAGGCAGAAAAGTTGGCGCGAAAAGGGTATGGAGCATTCCTAGCCTTCATTAGTGCTTTGGATGCCAAGGAATTATCAGTAGAAGGTGTGAGAACGGTGAAAGAATTTCCAGATGTCTTTCCCAAAGAACTTCCTGGTCTACCTCCAGATCGGGAAGTAGAATTTGGCATTGAGCTTTTGCCCGGAATGGCTCCAGTGTCCATTGCTCCTTATAGAATGGCATCGAAGGAGTTAGCGGAGCTTAAAGCTCAAATTCAAGAATTGTTAGATCGGGGATTTATCCGACCGAGTGTGTCTCCGTGGGGAGCATTGGTTTTGTTCGTCAAGAAGAATGATGGGTCGATGCGTATGTGCATTGATTATAGGTAGTTGAATAAATTAACGATCAAGAATAGGTATCCTTTGCCGAGAATCGACGACCTGTTTGATCAATTGAGAGGAGCTTCAGTTTTCTCCAAGATTGATTTGAGATCGGGTTATCATCAACTCAAGGTTAAGGAGACAGATATTCATAAGACGGCATTCCGAACTCGTTATAAACATTATGAGTTTTTAGTGATGCCATTCAGGTTGACCAATGCACCAGCTGCATTTATGGACATGATGAACCGAGTCTTTCAACCCTATCTAGACCGGTTCGTGGTGGTGTTCATAGATGATATCTTGGTATATTCGAGGAATGAAGAAGAGCATGACTCACATTTGCGCATAGTATTAAAAATACTGCGAAATAAACAACTTTATGCCAAATTCAGTAAGTACGAATTTTGGTTGAAGGAAGTGACTTTCTTAGGTCATGTGGTGTCAGCCGAAGGAATAAGTGTTGATCCTCGGAAGGTAGAGGCTGTGTTGGATTGGAAACCACCGAAGTTAGTGGCTGAGATTCAGAGTTTCTTGGGTTTGGCTGGATAATATAGACGCTTTGTTGAGGGCTTTTCGTTGATTGCTGCACCCCTAACTAAGCTGTTGCGAAAGGGAGTACCGTATGTGTGGACCGATAAAAAACAAAAGAGTTTCGAGAAATTGAAGAAGATTTTGACGGAAGCGCCAGTACTGATTCAACCTGAGGCTGGAAAAGAGTTTATCGTTTACTATGATGCGTAACACACGGGTTTAGAATGTGTGCTGATGCAAAGTGGAAAAGTGTTGGCTTATGCTTCTCGACAGTTGAGGCCGCACGAAGTAAACTACCCTACTCATGACTTGGAGTTGGCTGCGGTGGTGTTTGGTTTAAAGATTTGGAGGCACTATCTCTACGGTGAGAGGTCTATCATTTATACGGACTATAAGAGTCTTAAGTACCTCCTTACCCAAAAGGAGTTGAACTTGAGACAACGGAGATGGGTGGAGTTGTTAAAGGATTATGACTTCTCAATCGAGTACCATTCTGGAAAGGCTAACGTGGTGGCTGACGCGTTGAGTCGTAAGGTAGTATCGGAGTTAAGAGCAATGTTTGCTCATCTCAGCTTGTATGAGGATGGTAGTCTGCTAGCGGAACTTCAGGTGAAGCCTTTGTGGTTAGAATAGATCAAGGAAAAGCAGTTATCAGATGAAAAGTTGGGTCCATTAATGCAACAAGTTGAAAGTGGTGTAATAGGGGACTTCGGAATGAACAAGGATGGAGTGCTGTGTTTTCGTGGAAGAGTTTGTATGCCCATGGATTCGGATTTGAGACAAATGATTCTGCGGGAGGCGCATAGTAGCCCTTATGCTATGCACCCTGGAGGAAATAAGATGTATCGAGACCTCCGTGAACAGTATTGGTGGCCAAGGTTAAAGCGGGAGGTTACTAATTTCGTGGGTAAGTGCTTGACTTGTCAACAAGTGAAGGCAGAACATCAATTACCATGGGGCTTATTGCAACCGGTAAAGATTCCTTTATGGAAATGGGAGCGGATAACAATGGACTTTGTTAGTGGGTTACCCTTAACACCTACTAAGAAAGATTCCGTTTAGGTGGTAGTAGATCGATTGACGAAGACTGCTCATTTTCTACCAGTTCGTACGGATTACTCGCTGCAGAAGTTGGCTAAGCTGTATGTATCTGAGATCATGAGGTTGCATGGTGTACTAGTGTCTATCATATCGGACAGGGATCCTAGGTCTACATCCCGGTTTTGGAAACCTTTGCATGAGGCTTTGGGAACAAAGTTAAACTTCAGTACAGCTTTTCATCCTCAGTCAGATGGTCAGTCAGAAAGAGTAATTCAGATTTTGGAAGACATGTTAAGGGGTTGTGTAATTGACTTCAGAGGTAGTTGGGAGGATTTCCTACCGTCGGCAAAGTTCGTGTATAATAACAGTTACCAATCCAGTATACAAATGGCGCCCTATGAAGCGTTATACGGCCGTAGGTGTCGTACCCCTACTTGTTGGACTGAATTAGGGGAACGGCAGTTGTTGGGTCCTGAATTGATATCTGAGACGGAAGAAAAGGTAAAGGTGATTCGAGCACAGTTAAAGGAAGCTTCGGATAGACAAAAGTCGTATGCAGATCTGAAGCGTAAGGATATTGAGTTTGCGGTGGGAGATCAGGTCTTTCTAAAAGTCTCACCTTGGAAGAAAATTTTTAGATTTGGAAGGAAGGGCAAGTTGAGCTCTAGGTTCATTGGACCGTACCGTGTGTTGAAGCGTGTTGGACCAGTGGCCTATTAGCTTGAATTACCTTTGGAGTTGAGTCAGATTCATAGTGTCTTTCATGTTTCTATGCTGAGGTGTTATAGATCGGATCCGTCTCACATAGTATTGGTAGAATAAGTGGAGTTAAGGCCAGACTTGTCTTTCGAGGAGGAACCAGTGAAAATCTTAGACCGTGATGTTAAGGTGCTAAGAAAGAAGACTGTGCCGTTGGTTAAGGTTCTATGGCGTAATCACGGAGCGGAGGAAGTTACGTGGAAGCCTGAGGACGCAATTCGGCAACAATATCCTCACCTCTTTTAACCAGGTAAATTTTGAGGACGAAATTTTCTTTAAGGGGGTAGAATTGTAACATCCTAAAAATTGAGTATCGATATGTTGCATGTTTTTGGTGCTTAGTTTGTGAATGATTTAATTTGTGTGTTTAATATAGTCTTGAGAAGGCTCGGGATTTATTTGGAATTAGAATAAGTTTTAGTAAGGAGTACTTTATTGAAGTGGAACAAGTGACCCTGATTTTTAAGGAAATTAAGTGACAAAAGATAGCATAATTGAGCTATTGGTTAAGAGGTTATGCAATCCATGTATTTTCTTGAGGGGAGAGGTTCGAATCCTCTAGTATGCATTTTGTGAATATTAATTTTTGCTCCTTCCTAGCAAGTGTCGGCCAAGCATCATATTTTTGGTAAGTTAGACTTTTATTTTAAGGTATAATGGCTAAAGGATATGGTAAGAGTGAACTTAAGGTAGGGAATCATGAGTATATGGTATGTAGGGGGAACACAAGGCATGAAACAAGGGTGATGTTTTGGAAACTTTTGGGTGGCTAAAACTTTGACTTTTGGCCAATGTACTTGGACGATTTTGGGGCTAGAAGGGGGTTGGCCGAATATTGGTAAGGATTAGGAGCTAGTTGGCCATAATGCTTTAGCAAATTAGTGCATTTTCATTTTCTCTTCATAACTTCTCTCCCTAGCCGGTTGTGTCTTGTGCAATGGGTAAATTTTGTTTTGGTTTTGGTCATTTTTTCTAGACCAAATTGATACCATCTTTCATTTTTCCCAAGTTTCTCCTCTTTCTACCGAAACCATACCATTTTGAAAGGTCATATTCTTTTCTTTCTTTTTGGCCGAATATACACCAACCCCAAGATCATTTCTTTGTTCATCTTCCATTATTGAAAATTTACACATAAACACTTTCTCTTTTATTTCTTTTCTCCTTTCTTTCTTCTTGTAAAGAACTCTTAACATCATTATTTCTTTTCCAAAATCTTCTACCATGGCCGAATGTTAATAACCATCCTCATAGCCGAAATTTCCATTTCTCAAACATTTCTACTCAATCATTTTTCTTTGCATTGTTTTGAATAATCGGTAAAAATCCTCTTCGATTCTTTATTTCTCTTCTTTTTCTTTAGCCGAATATACATATTAGTTTGTGAGGGTCTTTTGACCGAAAAAAGCATCCTCTATCCCTTCCTCTCAGACAATCTTTTCGTCTTTATAGTGATAAAGTGAAGGCCGAAACTCGGAGTATTCGTAATCATCGTGAATCGCTGGGACTCGGTCCAAAGTGTTAAGGGACGTTATTGCTCAATTTTCATCCCGTGAACGCAAAGATATTTTTGTGGTAAGCCAATTTCGCCCTTAAAACCAATAGTCTTAAATTTCGATATATTAGTTGGACTAATAATCTTTTGTCAATGGAGGCAAACAAGATAGGGTCGAAAAGGGTGGTGAATAGTGTTCGGAAGAGGGGCGGTTTTGAGATTCCCTCTAGATTGAAGCGAAGGATTGTTTCGGCAATCCGAGATTTTCCACCGGGTTGTGGACCCTCATCCGAGGAGAATCGATTATTCGAAGTTGTTTGTAGTTCAGAGCCATTGGCTGTTCGGGATTTTCCATTGGGTTATGAACCGTCAACCGGAGAGAACCGACAAATAGTTGTTGTTCGAGATTCTGAGGTTAAAGATCTAGATCGCTTATCTTTAGTATAGATTTATATTAAGTATTAGTGTTGTAATCAAGCATGACACGTATTTAGGTATCGACGAGCGGGAAAGTATAGTTCTCACCATAATCAGGTGTGTAATTTCACACTTATCTCATGGTTAGATGTTATACCGTTATTAAGCATTAGACTAATAATCGCCAGGTTGGTAAAATCAGAAAAATATGGTTTATGAATACTTTAGTGCAAGTGCATGAAATCGGTATTAAAATCGTGAAAGTTACGAAATCACCCTTAAAGGGCTAATATGATAAAAAGTGATATATGGACCTCATGTGAAATGGGCCAAATTGAGAAATGGGCCAAATTGAGAAATGGGCCAAATTGTGAAATGGGCCAAATTGTGAAATAGGCCAAATTGAGAAATGGGCCAAATTGTGAAATGGGCCAAATTATGAAACGGGCCAAATTGTGAACTGGGCCAAATTATGAAATGGGCCCAAATTGTGAAATGGGCCAAATTGTGAAATGGGCCAAATTGTGTAATGGGCCAAATTTTAATATGGGCCTGATGTTAAATTTTTCATATTAATAAATTGTTGTACATTGTATACACATGATTACATGGGTTGGGATATTTTGATGAAGAGAAGAAGGCTTCGTGCCCAGTTTAAATGGCTTAATGCCTGCGTGTTAATGGCCACTGGCCTGCGAATCATTGATTTAAATGGCATTTTGCCTGCAAATTAAATGGCTTAATGCCTGCGATTGGTGTGTTGGCGGGGTGGGTTGACTTGATCCCCACAGGTGTGCTGGTTGGTACGGGTGGTGTGTAGCGGATGGAAATTTATGTTTGGTTGGGAATTGCATTTCACATGCATTTTTAATTACTATATTGTTATATTCGTTAATGAGCTCAAGCCCAATTAAATGCTTAAGTGGTTTGGCCCAGTGGACTTGGTAAGTGGGTTACACACTGAGTTCTAAGTAACTCACCCTGTTTTCTTACCCTTCTCAAGTAATGATAATTGATGGAGGCCTGGGCCGGGGATGACTTCGCGGGGGCCATACTTCAAATGATGGTTTTTATGAACTTTGAACTACTCTTTAGTATTTTTACTTAAATAAATTTTTCAGTTGTGATGTAATAAGGCCTCTGGTATTATTTTTATGGATTTTTGATCGTGGATGGATTTTAATATGTTTTAGATACTAAAAGGGGACTATTTTAATTTTATAATGTTTTCTTTAATTTACGTATAAAAAGGGGTTTTTCTTAAATATCTCAAATTCGTAAAAATTTTTGTGAAAACTCTTTTATGAATTTTGTTTTCAAATTCTTTTGAATTCTTCTTAAACTTCTTTAAAAATTTAACCAATTATTTCTCTGTGATCAAATTATAAACTCTTATGCTTTAAAATCATAGATTTCAAATTAACCTCAGTTTTTGATAAACTCCATCTCCAAAACAGTTTTTGAAGATCTGTTTTCTTTAAATCATTTGATGACTAGATGTATGTTCGATTTGTGTGGCATACCAAGTCCGGTCTTAACGCATAGACCGGGTTTGGGGTGTTACCGTCTAGGTAAACCAACATTTATATTCGAATTTGGTATGCACTGTAAGGTTAATTATGTGCAACACAAATGTGGTTTTCATTTTTAGGAATTATGCGCATATTATGTTAGTACCAGGGGCATGTTTGGATAAGTTACTATGTATTAATGCCTCATATGTGAATAAATATACCATAAAGTGCTATGGTTTATATGTTTAAATATGCATATATGCATGATATATGAAATGATAAGATGACATGTGAAGAAGGTAATAAATGTAGTTATATTTAATACATGTGGATAAAGTGAAAGGTATTTAATTAAATATGTATTTTTGGTTTGATAAATTTAAGTATGGGGATATATGACTGTGATGATTTGAGTTTGGTTTGGTAATGCCTCTTTACCCTAATCCGGCGATGGAGACAGGTTAGGGGTGTTACAGTATATATTGTAAAAGTTAGGGGTAAATTCATAAATTTGCTAAATTATGTGTTTATGGATCAAATTGAATGGAAATGTTTTTAAATGAGCTTAATTGAAATTGTTTAGATCAAGATTCAAAGGAAAAAGGGTTGGATAAAGGAAAAGCTAAGCTGAACGATTAATCGAGAAGTCTTAGCCGTTGTTATCTGAGGTAAGGTTTAAGTAATTTTATTGAGCTTATGCTTCTTGTAATTATGTGTCTTAATGTTACATAGGTATGTATGAAATGTCATATTGCCGAATGTGAGGAAAAATTTGATGTTAATTCTTACTTGGGTTAATGCATATTATTTGTTACTTTGGTTCAAAATGCTTAGATGAATATTTGTTGATGAAATGTTAATATTGTTTATAGTTGGAGGAATATTAAATTATGGCATGGTGATATGCAATTATAATATGATTGCATGTTTTGTAATTTGGTCAAATACAAGGTTTCAAGTGGAGGTATGGATTCATTTGATTATATTTGCATGTTGGTGGTTAATTTAAAGTTTGGAAATTCATGTTGTGAAATTAAACAATTTACAGGATTACTAAACGGCATTGAGTATACAAATACATACCCGGGCACTAAGTGTGCGATACCGGTCATAAGGCACTAAGTGTGCGGAAATAATGAGTAACGACACTGAGTGTGCGAGACGTTACCGGAGTAATTGGCACTAAGTGTGCGAAGGTATTGAGTAACGACACTTAGTGTGCGATACGTTACTAATTTTATTATTAAATGTGCAGGTAAGGGGTTTGTTAAATGACTTTTGATGCTAATGTGATTATGTTTATAGGAAGAATTAGATATAGTATCTTATATAAAGCATGAACTCTTAAATCATGAAAGGTAAGTAATTGAAGGTATGTATTATTTACTTGCAAATCTTGAAATTTATGAAAGTTAAAAATGAAAGCTTAGGATTCGGCTAGTGGAAGGGATGTATGCAATTTAGTTAGTATGTGATGGTGATATATGTACATGGATAGATGAATATTTATACATATGCGTTTACTATGAAGTTATTTTTGAATACTTTGTTATTCGGCTAGAACATGACAAAGAAGCTAGTTATAAGATCTTGAATAAGTTTAATTGCTTATGAATTACTTAAATCTTACTAAGCTATGGAAGCTTACTTTGAATGCCATTGTTTGTGTATTGTAGATCTCTTTGGGAAGTTTAGCTAGTGCTCGAGGATCGTGTTAGAAGCTCACCACACTATCAACGATTTTGGTACCCCTTTTTGGTATGACTTTAAGTGTATGGCATGTATAGGCTAAACCATTTTGGGTCAATCTAATCATTAGTTAAATGAATGTATTATTGCCATATGAAAATGGCTATATCTTTTGGATTGGAACTATTAGATTAAGTTTGAGATGTTGTTTAGGAGTGCATAGTCAATTATGTTATAAACTTTTATCTTAGTAGGTACGTTTTCACGAGGTTATGTTTGGCATGGTTGTGCACATAGTATAAATGAATGTTTATTTATTGCTTATAGGGATAGTTGAAAATTATCTCATATTAAGCTAGTATGGAAATCAAATTGTGGTGACCTAATGAATCAAACTTGTAGTGAATTTTCGGTCAATATGTCTTCTTTTATCTTGTTGGATGTTTTGAATTAATACTTGGGACATTTTTATATGGGTTCAATCATGAGAAATGAATGATAGGACTTTGATTGTAATGCCTAGCTAAGAAGTGCCCATGATTTCATGTTACACCCATGACTTGTTTATTGCTAAATGTGACATGTCACTAATTGATAATGTCTCATTATGAAACTCATGATTATGGTATATTCCATCGTATACTAAGTAGATTAATAAATCAAATAAACCTATGTGAATTCGAAATAGAAAGTGTACATGACCAAAGGGTACCATTTGTATCTTAATGTTATATGCATGAATGTTTAGTGGTCACTCGATATATATAAATATATGTACATATCTATTTATAAAATGTTAAGTAACAATTACCTATTCGGCTATTATAAAATAAGTGATTATGTGAATAGTGATTTGCTAATTGGTTGTAATTAGATATTAGGTGATGTGAATGATATTTTATGCATGTGATGAATTGAGATTTGATGGAATATATCTTATTTATGATAATAAGAAATGGTATGAAATTTTATCTAGTATTAGTTTTGATAGAGTGCATTGACTAGTATTGGTTTAGTGATGCCTATAACCTTACTCCGTCGTCGAATACGGGTTAGGAGTGTCACATTTTAGTGGCATCAGAGCTACGGTTTAGTCGATTCTCGGACCAACGTAGTGCGTGTGAGTCTAGCTGTACATGCCATACTTTATGCAGTGATAGTGTGATGATTTCTGACAGTGAAATGTGTTTATTGCTTTGGTATAGTAATGGATCCCGATCCCGAGTGAGTTGTAGCTGATGACGTCGAGAGTGTGGCGCCTGTTCCCACGCAAGGGACAGCGGCAGAAGAATCTCGACCGGCTATGAGTATTCCGGATGAGGGGGCCTGACAAGCCTTCTACTCCATGATGAACGATTGGTTCAGCTAGTACACACGAACCAATCCGGCGGTTCAACCACCCTTAAATCTGAATGTTCCCCCTGTAGTACTGATGGTGCCTCCAATTGCCAATCCTGAAAGAGTAATTAAACCTCCGATTGATCGCATTAGAAAACACGGAGCTCAAGAATTTAGAGCTGAGGATGATGACGATGCAGAACAAGCTGAATTTTGGCTCGATAATACTATTTGGGTTTTCGACGAGCTATCCTGC
This sequence comes from Gossypium australe, assembly GCA_005393395.2. NCBI lineage: Eukaryota > Viridiplantae > Streptophyta > Magnoliopsida > Malvales > Malvaceae > Gossypium > Gossypium australe. The sequence continues at coordinate 26,769,583 of CM016616.1, read as the reverse complement.
ACACCTAATGAGTGTTTGAAGTGTACCATATCACTGTTACGGGATTCCGCTTACTACTGGTGGAATACACTTGTGTCAGTTGTTCCGAAAGAAAGGGTTACTTGGGACTTCTTTCAGACGGAATTTCGTAAGAAGTACATAAGTCAGCGCTTCATCGACACTAAGCGTAAAGAATTTCTCGAGCTCAAATAGGGTCGAATGATCGTATCTGAATACGAGCGCAAGTTTGTACGACTTAGTCGCTATGCTCGCGAGTGTGTTTCGTCAGAGGCTGCTATGTGCCAGAGATTTGAAGATGGTTTAAATGAAGATATTAAGCTTCTGGTTGGTATTCTTGAAATTAACGAGTTCGTTGTCCTAGTTGAACAAGCTTGTAAAGTTAAAGAGTTGGGGAAGGAAAAGCAAAAAGCTCAGCTCGAATCTAAAGATTTTCGAAAGAGATCCGCGAGTAAATTTGCGCAGCTGGCAACGAAGAAGTTCAAGAATGATGGCAGCCGATCCAAACCTAATACAGGGATTTCTATACGAGAACAGCCACTAGTGAGTTCTCAGGCTACATCAGTGGCTAGTGTTAGCAATGCTCGATCGAGCAAACCTGAGTGCCAGTAGCGCGGTAGACGACATTTCGGGGAATGTTGGGGTAAATCTATTAATCGCACTTGCTATAAGTGTGGTTCGCAGGACCATTTCATTCGAGACAGCCCGGAGACTATTGAAAAAGAAACTGCTCAGAGCGTGAGACCGAGCGGTACTACAGCTAGAGGTAGACCATCTCCTGCTGGGGGAGGCAGGAGTGGCACACAAGGGGGCCACAGATGTTTCTATTAGATCGGAGGCCCGTGTACCGGCTAGAGCTTACTCCATCCGTGCTAGAGAGGAGGCTTCATCTCTAGATATTATTACCGGTATTTTCACTCTCTTTGATACTAGTGTGACTGCCTTGATTGATCCTGGCTCAACTCATTCGTATGTGTGTGAAACATTAGTATCCAGTAAGACTCTACCTGTTGAGTCTACTGAATTTGTGATTCGGGTTTCAAACCCTCTGGGTCGATGTGTGCTAGTTGATAAAGTGTGTAAGAACTGCCCTTTGATGACTCGAGACATGTGTTTTCCAGCTGATTTGATACTGTTACCTTTCGATGAGTTCGATATAATCCTCGGTATGGATTGGTTAACATATCATGATGCGGTGGTGAATTGCAGACGAAAGACTATTGATTTAAGATGCCAGAACAATGAGATAATCTGAATTGAGTCTGCAGACTTGAAAGGACTACCCACTGTGATATCGGCAATGTTGGCTCGACGGTATTTGAAGAAGGGTTGCGAAGCTTATCTTGCGTATGTGGTTGATAGCAAGGTGACCCAAAAGGAAATTGAATCTGTACCGGTCGTAAGTGAGTATCCAAATGTGTTTCTAGAAGAATTACCGAGATTGCCACCTGCACGCGAGGTAGAGTTTGGTATTAAGCTAGTGCCAGGGACCACTCCGATTTCGATAGCTCCGTATAGAATGGCATCGACGGAATTAAAGGAATTGAAGGCACAGTTGCAAGAATTGACGGATAGAGGTTTCACCTAACCGAGTTTCTCTCTATGGGGTGCGCCCGTTCTATTCGTGAAAATGAAGGATGGAACTTTGAGAATGTGCATTGATTATCGACAACTCAATAAGGTGACAGTTAAGAACAAGTACCCGTTGCCCCTTATTGACGATTTATTTGATCAGCTTAAGGGAGCCTCGGTGTTCTCAAAAATTGATTTGAGGTCGGGATACTATTAGCTGTGAGTTAGGGAATCGAATATACCAAAGACTGCCTTTCGGTCGAGATACGATCATTATGAGTTCTTGGTGATGCCGTTTGGGCTCACTAATGCCCCTGCGATTTTCATGGATTTGATGAATCAGGGTATTCAGATCGTATTTAGATCGGTTTGTAGTGGTGTTCATAGATGATATATTGATTTATTCACGAGATGAAATCGAGCATGCTGACCATTTGAGGCTAGTGTTACAGATTCTGCGGGATAAACAATTGTATGCGAAATTTAGTAAATATTTGTTTTGGCTGAAAGAAGTCAGCTTTCTGGGGCATGTCATTTCAGCATCAGGTATTCGGGTTGACCCGAGTAAAGTCTCGGCTATATTGGAGTGGAAACCTCCACGGAATATTTGAGGTACGTAGTTTTTTAGGGCTTACAGGATATTACAGACGTTTTGTGAAAGGATTTTCTATGATAGCAACCCCGATGACAAAGCTACTATAGAAGGATGTAAAATTTGAGTGGAATGAAAGGTGTCAGAAGAGTTTCGATCAATTGAAGACCTTGTTAACGGAAGCTTCAGTGCTACTCCAGCCAGAATTGGGTAAAGAGTATCATTTTTAGTGATGCATCTTTAAATGGGCTCAGTTGTGTGTTGATGCAGGAGGGTAGAGTTGTAGCCTACGCCTTGAGACAGTTGAAACCGCACGAGAAGAATTATCTGACACACGACCTTGAGTTGGCTGCTATAGTTTTTGCTTTGAAAATATGGCGTCATTTTCTATTCGGTGAGAAATGCCACGTTCATTCGAATCATAAGAGTCTAAAGTATCTAATGACTCAGAAGGATCTAAATTTAAGACAACAACGATGGTTGGAACTGTTGAAAGATTATGAGCTTGTGATTGATTATCACCCGGGAAAGGCTAATGTGGTTGCCGATGCACTTAGCCGAAAGTCACTATTTACTCTTCAGGGTAATGAATGTGAATATGGCTATATCCAATGACGGTGTGATCATTGCAGAGTTGAAAGTGAGACCATTGTTTGTACAACGGATCCGAGAGGCTCAGGAGATTGATGATGATTTAAAAGAAAAAAAGGGTCATTATGGCTCGAGTACGGATTCAGATTTTCAAATAGATGCTGAAGGATGTTTACGGTTCAAGAATCGAATGTGTGTACCGAAGAATCCTGAATTGATTCGAATGATTTGTGAGGAAGCTCACAGTAGTAGATTGTCGATTCATCCGGGTAGCATGAAGATGTATAACGACCTGAAACAGCATTATTGGTGGCACGGTATGAAAAGAGACATCTCGGATTATGTATCGAAGTGTTTAGTGTGCCAACAAGTGAAAGCTGAGCATCAAGTGCCATCGGGACTTCTTCAACCGATTATGGTACCTGAGTAGAAGTGGGATCGAGTCACTATGGATTTCGTATTGGGTTTGCCTTTAACACCAAGTAAGAAAGATTCAATCTAGGTTATCGTTGATAGATTGACGAAATCGGCTCATTTCATCCCTGTATGTATAGATTTCTCACTTGATAAGTTAGCTGAGTTATATGTATCGCAGATTGTACGGTTACACGGGGTACCTACCTCTATTGTTTCGGATAGAGATCCGAGGGTCACATCGCGATTTTGGAAGAAACTACAGGATGCTTTGGGTACCAAGTTACACTTTAGTACAGCTTTTCACTCTCAATCGGATGGTCAATCCGAGCGTGTTATTCAAATACTCAAGGATATGTTGAGATGTTGCATTCTCGAGTTTGAAGGTGTAACATCCTAGATTAGGGGTTATGCGTTCGTGCGTAATTTATGAGATAGTGGGCTCAGTGGGTGTGCTGGATGTGTTCTGAGGAGTTTTAGGAACCCTAAGATATGAGGAAATGTAAGGAAATGTATGGAAATGTAAGGAAATGTATGGAAATGTATGGAAATGTAAGGAAATGTAAGGAAATGTAAGGAAATGTAAGGAAATGTGAGGAAATGTGAGGAAATGTAAGGAAATGTAAGGAAATGTCTTGTCTTGGAAATGTAAGGAAATGATTTAGAAATGTTAAGTTTAAAGGAGGAAAACGAACGTTTTTGGAAACTAGGAAATGTAAGGAAATGATTTAGAAATGATTCAAAAGAGGAAAGTGAACATTTCTGGAAACTTGGAAATGTAAGGAAATGTTAAGTTTAAAGGAGGCAAATGAAAATTTTTGGAAACTTGGAAATGTAAAGAAATGTCAAGTTTTAAGGTTTAAAAGGAGGAAATTAAGGCGAGGTGGCCTTAAGAAAATTAGTAGGAGGAATTTGACACAAAGCAGGCTTGGAAAAGTGGCCTGAAGATGCCACTTAGGGCCTCTGGAAATGGCCCCACATACAGGAGTATTGGGCCAAGGTTCGAGCTGCATGGGAAGCAAATAAAAGAAATTTTATTTTGCTACAAGGAGTAGAGAGGTGGACGGCACATGGCTATAAATTAGGAGCTTTTATTCTTTTATTTTTAAGAGATAAATAGAGGATAAATAAGGGATTTATTTATCATTATTTTCAAGAGATAATTGTTGGATTAAATTCTTTTAATAAAGTGATAATTCAAGGGATAAAGCTATCAAAATAGAAGAGTGGTGGCCAAGTAAGGGACTCTAGCTAGTAAATTCGGCTATAAAAGGAAACGAGAGGCCATTCATTCATTCACTTTTCCTTTGCCGAATTTTTTAAGCAAATTCTCCTCTCTCTGTCGAATTTCCTACAGTTTTTATTCTTCTTCTCTTTGTTAGCCAAAGCCGAAATACCTTGTGTTCTACCCGAATCCTCCATCTTTATTCTTCCTTCTCTTTTCTTTCTAATCCCTCCAAAAGCAGAAAGTAAGCCTTTTAAGGCCATAGCCGAATATCTTAAGTGGCTTCAAGCTTAGGTGCTGTCGATTTCTTTAAAGGTAAGAACAAGTTTGATTTCTATTCTTTTCTTTTAGATTTGTCGAAATCTAGGACTTATCCCATCAATATTCTTGTTGCCGGAACCTTGAAGAGATCTTTCGGGATTTACTAAGTGTCAACTACAAGGAAGGAGAAGTTCTTTTCCCGAAGGTACACCATAGGCCGCGCGTTCCCTAGTTATTCGATGAATTTCGGGATTTAAAATCCACAAGGTAAGTCATATTTAACATTCGACTAAGGGTTATTTGTTATGAATAAATGTTAGAAATTGATCTAACATGAAGTTATAGGGATTTCGACAGACATATAAGGCAAAGAATACTTTCGGGATTTGACTATAGTCAATTCGACAGCCAGGTAAGTTTTAGTGTACTAATCCTACTAGGATTTGGATTTATGGCCGAATGGTTCTTTACTAAGTATTGAATGATTGATTAAATGTAGAGATCTAAGATCTAAGGCATTAGATCAAGCTTTTCGGGATTTGGATTGGAAACCCTAAGCAAATCAGGTGTGTACCCCACACTATTTCTTAATATGTGTCATGGCATATTTAATTAATATATGTGATATTAAGAATATGAAAGTGGTTAAGATACCATGTTATGGTACTAAGTACTCAGGTACGTTTCCTACTCCTACTAGGAATTTGAAATATGTTATTTAACATGAGAATAAGAATAAGAATGTGAACTCTGGCATATTTATGCATATTACTATTATATGGGGCATATGGGTTTTTATTTTGAAGGGGAAGTGAATGTGGTGACCTAAGACCACGAACACGGTGACCTAAGACCGTGATATCTGAATGTGGTGACCTAAGACCACAGTAATCTGAATGTGGTGACCTGAGACCACAGTAATCTGAACGTGGTGACCTAAGACCACGAACGCGGTGACCTAAGACTGCGATATGGAGTGTAGCGGATGGAGGGTCGACTTAGTAGTCCCCACGGTGTACAGGTTGGTACGGGGGAGTGTAGCGGATGGCTTATTAGGTTTGGGCTTGGGAATGCATCATAAATTGTATGCTATGATATGAATGTGTAATATTTGTTATGTCTGATTCTGTTATGCTTTAGTGTTGTGTACACATTGAGTCTGTTGACTCACCCCGTTGTGGGACTATTTTCAGGTGACGAACAGTAATGGACCGGGCTCGGCAGAAGCTTAGGGATGGCCATGCACAACAAGAAATTTATGATTTGGACGCTTATTTTATTTTAAGTACTTTAAGTTTATTTTGGGGATTATTTGATGTAATAAGGCCATAGTTGAACTACTTTATTTTTCCTTTATTTATTACGGTACAAATTTTTATTAATTAAAGATCAAGTGAAATTTATTTTCAAATAAACTCTAAATATTTTGTCACCTCAAATAAACTCGTTTTCAACTCAAGCCCAACCCAAAACAAACTTTCTTTCAAAACACCCAAGTTTTTCCTAAGTCACAAAAGAATTTGAAACGGTTTACACCGGGGAACATATCAGATCTGGTCAAGGCTCGTTGGCCGGGTTTGGGGTGTTTCAGTTTGGTATCAGAGCCCAGTTTTAAACTTTCGGCCTGTGGTTTAAGGCCCAAAACATTTTCAAATCGAGCCCAAATGAGTTTTTATGGAAATATTTTAAAAATAAGCAGGTTTTTCTGGCATGGCACCTAAGTCTCCGACCCGCAGTCCACCAGGTAAGTACCCCTAACCATCTGTGTGCTTTAGGTGATTATATTATGAAGGGTAGAAATGGAATGGAATGTAGAGTAATATGATAAGTATGTGAACCCTAGGACTAGTGTACCCCAACTATTACATAAGACTTAATGCCTAATCAAACAAACCTATGGCTAAGTCGTCGAGTTAAGGTGTGGCAACCATTGTGCGCATGTCTAGGATTGGATCCGGAAGAGCCTGGTATTTAAGCAGTCCTAGTGACTCACCTCCTCTTCGCAGGAATCCTACCTGGTGCGTAGCTTCGGTTCACCCTAACCAAGAGGACTCAGTCACAGGCGAAACCCAATAATTAAAACCCGAAAGGGACTAGCCGTATTTTTATGGAAACCCTAGTTTTAAAATTACTAAATTACCCTTTTGATTTATAAAAGCTATTCCATAAAATTTTTCTGAAATATTCTTGAAAATTACTAAAATACCCCTATTTGCAAAATTACTAAATTGCCATTGGTATTAAAATTTCCATATCACCCTCGATTTCAATGAAATTTCCTTACTTTGTAAAAGTATCCCCAAACATCTATTTTGCAAAAGTCCAAAATATCCCGATTTGGAAAATTTTCGAAATTACCCCTGGTTTGACACAATTACCAAAATGACCCTAATTTTCAAAATTTTTGCAACATCACCGTTTTGGAAAATAAAATTCTCAAAAAGAACTCTCAAAGTTTTGCAAAGTTTGGAAATACCCCGAAAATATTAAACTTTACAAATTTACCTGGTTTATTGCCAAAATACCCCTGAGGTCCAAAATTACCGAAATACCCCCGGATTTCAAAATTTTCCAAAATACCCCGGGAATTTAAAAATTCCAAAATACTTTCTGACAAAATCAACAAGGAACCTTATTCTGACAAATTACGAAAATACCCCTGGGTAGTGGGAAAACAACAACAATGAAAACTACAACGTTTCTCTGAATGAACGAAAGTTCATAATTGTTTAATGGATGTATGAATGAAAAGACTGTGTGTATGTATGAATACGAAAGAACCACTCCTAAAAATCTTTTCATAAAACTTCTTCGCGGGTAAACAAGTGAAACAAGAATTAATTCATAAAACTTCTTAATCAGATTAAATCATGAAGTAGACATGAGTTCTAGGGGACGTGAACTTAAAGATTGTGCCTAGAAAGTATGATGGTTCTATTAAGATCAGAGTGCGCAGCGTAAGCGTAGTGCGGTGAGAAGGATTGTGCGACTGCTAATAAGTAATTTCGAGGACGAAATTATTTTTAAGGAGGGTAGAACTGTAACATCCTAGATTAGGAGTTATGCGTTCGTGCGTAATTTATGAGATAGTGGGCTCAGTGGGTGTGTTAGATGTGTTCTGAGGAGTTTTAGGAACCCTAAGATATGAGGAAATGTAAGGAAATGTATGGAAATGTAAGGAAATGTATGGAAATGTATGGAAATGTAAGGAAATGTATGGAAATGTAAGGAAATGTAAGGAAATGTGAGGAAATGTGAGGAAATGTAAGGAAATGTAAGGAAATGTCTTGTCTTGGAAATGTAAGGAAATTATTTAGAAATGTTAAGTTTAAAGGAGGAAAACGAACATTTTTGGAAACTAGGAAATGTAAGGAAATGATTTGGAAATGATTCAAAAGAGGAAAGTGAACATTTCTGGAAACTTGGAAATGTAAGGAAATGTTAAGTTTAAAGGAGGCAAACGAAAATTTTTGGAAACTTGGAAATGTAAAGAAATGTCAAGTTTTAAGGTTTAAAAGGAGGAAATTAAGGCAATGTGGCCTGAAGAAAATTAGTAGGAGGAATTTGACACAAAGCAGGCTTGGAAAAGTGGCCTGAAGATGCCACTTAGGGCCTCTGGAAATGGCCCCACATACAGGAGTATTGGGCCAAGGTTCGAGCTGCATGGGAAGCAAATAAAAGAAATTTTATTTTGCTACAAGGAGCAGAGAGGTGGACGGCACATGGCTATAAATTAGGAGCTTTTATTCTTTTATTTTTAAGAGATAAATAGAGGATAAATAAGGGATTTATTTATCATTATTTTCAAGAGATAATTGTTGGATTAAATTCTTTTAATAAAGTGATAATTCAAGGGATAAAGCTATCAAAATAGAAGAGTGGTGGCCAAGTAAGGGACTCTAGCTAGTAAATTCGGCTATAAAAGGAAACGAGAGGCCATTCATTCATTCACTTTTCCTTTACCGAATTTCTTAAGCAAATTCTCCTCTCTCTGCCGAATTTCCTACAGTTTTTATTCTTCTTCTCTTTGTTAGCCAAAGCCGAAATACCTTGTGTTCTACCCGAATCCTCCATCTTTATTCTTCCTTCTCTTTTCTTTCTAATCCCTCCAAAATCCGGAAGTAAGCCTTTTAAGGCCATAGCCGAATATCTTAAGTGGCTTCAAGCTTAGGTGCTGTCGATTTCTTCAAAGGTAAGAACAAGTTTGATTTCTATTCTTTTCTTTTAGATTTGTCGAAATCTAGGACTTATCCCATCAATATTCTTGTTGCCGAAACCTTGAAGAGATCTTTCGGGATTTACTAAGTGTCAACTACAAGGAAGGAGAAGTTCTTTTCCCGAAGGTACACCTTAGGCCGCGTGTTGCCTAGTTATTCGGTGAATTTCGGGATTTAAAATCCACAAGGTAAGTCATATTTAACATTCGGCTAAGGGTTATTTGTTATGAATAAATGTTAGAAATTGATCTAACATGAAGTTATAGTGATTTCGACAGGCATATAAGGCAAGGAATACTTTCGGGATTTGACTATAGTCAATTCGACAGCAAGGTAAGTTTTAGTGTCCTACTAGGATTTGGATTTATGGCCGAATGGTTCTTTACTAAGTATTGAATGATTGATTAAATGTAGAGATCTAAGATCTAAGGCATTAGATCAAGCTTTTCGGGATTTGGATTGGAAACCCTAAGCAAATCAGGTGTGTACCCCACACTATTTCTTAATATGTGTCATGGCATGTTTAATTAATATATGTGATATTAAGAATATGAAAGTGGTTAAGGTACCATGTTATGGTACTAAGTACTCAGGTACGTTTCCTACTCCTACTAGGAATTTGAAATATGTTATTTAACATGAGAATAAGAATAAGAATGTGAACTCTGGCATATTTATGCATATTACTATTATATGGGGCATATGGGTTTTTATTTTGAAGGGGAAGTGAATGTGGTGACCTAAGACCACGAACACGGTGACCTAAGACCGTGATATCTGAATGTGGTGACCTAAGACCACAGTAATCTGAATGTAGTGACCTAAGACCACAGTAATCTGAACGTGGTGACCTAAGACCACGAACGCGGTGACCTAAGACTGCGATATGGAGTGTAGCGGAAGGAGGGTCGACTTAGTAGTCCCCACGGTGTACAGGTTGGTACGGGGGAGTGTAGCGGATGGCTTATTAGGTTTGGGCTTGGGAATGCATCATAAATTGTATGCTATGATATGAATGTGTAATATTTGTTATGCCTGATTCTGTTATGCTTTAGTGTTGTGTACACATTGAGTCTGTTGACTCACCCCGTTGTGGGACTATTTTCAGGTGACGAATAGTAATGGACCGGGCTCGGCAGAAGCTTAGGGATGGCCATGCACAACAAGAAATTTATGATTTGGACGCTTATTTTATTTTAAGTACTTTAAGTTTATTTTGGGGATTATTTGATGTAATAAGGCCATAGTTGAACTACTTTATTTTTCCTTTATTTATTACGGTACAAATTTTTATTAATTAAAGATCAAGTGAAATTTATTTTCAAATAAACTCTAAATATTTTGTCACCTCAAATAAACTCGTTTTCAACTCAAGCCCAACCCAAAACAAACTTTCTTTCAAAACACCCAAGTTTTTCCTAAGTCACAAAAGAATTTGAAACGGTTTACACCGGGGAACATATCAGATCCGGTCAAGGCTCGTGGGCCGGGTTTGGGGTGTTTCAGAAGGTACATGGGAATGATACTTACCCTTAATTGAATTTGCATACCATAATAGCTTCCAATCAAGTATTAAAATGGCACCCTATGGAGCATTATACGGTCGGAAATGTCGTACACCGAGCTAAGTGAAGGCAAGATACACGGGGTTGATTTGATCAGAGAAACGGAACAGAAAGTTAGAGTAATTCAAGAAAATTTGAAAGTTGCATCAAATCGTCAGAAGTCATATGCAGACTTGAACTGAAAGGATATAGAGTTTCAAGTGGGTGATCGTGTGTTCTTGAAGGTATCGCCTTGGAAAAAGATACTTAGATTTGGTCATAAGGGAAAGTTGAGCCCGCGGTTCATTGGACCGTATGAAGTTGTCGAGCGAATTGGGCCAGTTGCGTATAGACTTATTGTGCCACCTAAATTAAATAAGATTCATAATGTTTTCCACGTGTCAATGCTTAGACGATACCGGTCCGACCCTTTACATGTGATTAAATCATCAGAGATTGAAATCCAGCCCGATTTGACCTACGAGGAAGAACCGATACGCATTTTAGCTCGTGAAATAAAAGAGTTGCATAATAAAAAGATATCTTTGGTAAAAGTATGTGGCATAAACATGGGATTGAGGAAGCAACCTGGGAAATCGAAGAATCAATGAAAGAGCGTTACCCACATTTATTCACTGATAAGAATTTTCGGGGATGAAAATTTATTAAGGGGGATTTGTAACAGCCCAATTACGACCCTATTCGGAACGGTGGTTTCGGGACCACGAATTTGGGTTAGAAAAATATTTTTATTATTAATTTGATATCTATGTTATGTGCTTGAGTATGTCTTAAAATATGGTAGGTTAAGTCGTTTGTTTGGATGCTTAATTTTAGTCAAGGGACTTAATTACAAAGGTGGTAAAAATAGCCTTTATCTAAATTGAGTGATTAAATTAATTTTTTTCCTTTAATATGTGGACTTTGTTTATAAATTCTCCATTTGAGTGGTTAGTGGAAGACAACATGCAACCATTAAGTGTTTTAATATTAAATATATGTAATATAATAATAATAACACTTATAATATGTTAAATAAGTATATTTTAATAAAACAAAAAGGAAAAAAGCAAATGCATGTTCATCTTTTTAACTTGTTGGCCGAAACTAAGGAAGAAAAAGAAGGGGAAGAAGTTCCAAGGGGTTTCGGCAAGGGTTAGGCTTAATTAGGTAAGTTTAAGCTTTGAAATTTTGATAATTTTTGCATTTTTGTGATTGTTATTCATTCTACTTTCAAACCCATTTGTTAATTTTGTGTAATAGTCATGTATGTGAAATATACCATTGAAGATAAGTTGAAGTTCATGATGATTTCTTTTGTATTAAATTGAGATTGGAGCTAGATGAACATCTTGTGTTTTGAGTTTTGAGGAAAGTAGCTAATTAGGGAATTATTTGTGAAAATATTATCTTGAATGGTCAAATTGAAAAATTTGTTGAATATATGGGCTTATAAAGTCCTTATGAAGATTCGGCCTTAGGGGATAACAATCAAATTTTTAATATTTGATGAATTTGGCATTAGGGACTAAATCGTATATATTGTAAAAGTTAGGGGTAAATTCATAAATTTGCTAAATTATGTGTTTATGGATCAAATTGAATGGAAATGTTTTTAAATGAGCTTAACTGAAATTGTTTAGATCAAGATTCAAAGGAAAAAAGGGTTGGATAAAGGAAAAGCTAAGTTGAACGATTAATCGAGAAGTCTTAGTCGTTGTTATCCGAGGTAAGGTTTAAGTAATTTTATTGAGCTTATGCTTCTTGTAATTATGTGTGTTAATGTTAAATAGGTATGTATGAAATGTCATATTGCCTAATGTGAGGAAAAATTTGATGTTAATTCTTACTTGGTTTAATGCATATTATTTGTTACTTTGGTTCGAAATGCTTAGATGAATATTTGTTGATGAAATGTTAATATTGTTTATAGTTGGAGGAATATTAAATTATGGCATGGTGATATGCAATTATAATATGATTGCATGTTTTGTAATTTGGCCGAATACAAGGTTTCAAGTGGAGGTATGGATTCATTTGATTATATTTGCATGTTGGTGGTTAATTTAAAGTTTGGAAATTCATGTTGTGAAATTAAACAATTTACAGGATTACTAAACGGCATTGAGTATACAAATACATACCCGGGCACTAAGTGTGCGGAAATAATGAGTAACGGCACTGAGTGTGCGACATGTTATCGGAGTAATTGGCACTAAGTGTGCGGAGGTATTGAGTAACGGCACTTAGTGCACGATACGTTACTAATTTTATTATTAAATGTCCAGGTAAGGGGTTTGTTAAATGACTTTTGATGCTAATGTGATTATGTTTATAGGAAGAATTAGATATAGTATCTTATATAAAGCATGAACTCTTAAATCATGAAAGGTAAGTAATTGAAGGTATGTATTATTTACTTGCAAATCTTGAAATTTATGAAAGTTAAAAATGGAAGCTTAGGATTCGGCTAGTGGAAGGGATGTATGCAATTTAGTTAATATGTGATGGTGATATATGTACATGGATAGATGAATATTTATACATATGCGTTTACTATGAAGTTATTTTTGAATACTTTGTTATTCGGCTAGAACATGACAAAGAAGTTAGTTATGAGATCTTGAATAAGTTTAATTGCTTATGAATTACTTAAATCTTACTAAGCTATGGAAGCTTACTTTGAATGCCATTGTTTGTGTATTGTAGATCTCTTTGGAAAGTTTATCTCGTGCTCGGTGATCGTGTTAGAAGCTCATCACACTATCAACGATTTTGGTACCCCTTTTTGGTATGACTTTAAGTGTATGGCATGTATAGGCTAAACCATTTTGGGTCAATCTAATCATTAGTTAAATGAATGTATTATTTCCATACAAAAATGGCTATATCTTTTGGATTGGAACTATTAGATTAAGTTTGAGATGATGTTTAGGAGTGCATAGTCAATTATGTTATAAACTTTTATCTTAGTAGGTGCGTTTTCACGAGGTTATGTTTGGCATGGTTGTGCACATAGTATAAATGAATGTTTATTTAATGCTTATAGGGATAGTTGAAAATTATCTCATATTAAGCTAGTATGGAAATCAAATTGTGGTGACCTAATGAATCAAACTTGTAGTGAATTTTCGATCAATATGTCTTCTTTTATCTTGTTAGATGTTTTGAATTAATACTTGGGACGATTTTATATGGGTTTGGTCATGAGAAATGAATGATAGGATTTTGATTGTAATTCCTAGCTAAGAAGTGCCCATGATTTCATGTTACACCCATGACTTGTTTATTGCTAAATGTGACATGTCACTAATTGATAATGTCTTATTATGAAACTCATGATTATGGTATATTCCATCGTATACTAAGTAGATTAATAAATCAAATAAACCTATGTGAATTCAAAATGGAAGGTGTACATGACCAAAGGGTAACATTTGTATCTTAATGTTATATGCATGAATGCTTAGTGGTCACTCGATATATATAAATATATGTACATATCTATTTATAAAAGGTTAAGTAACAATTACCTATTTGGCTATTATGAAATAAGTGATTATGTGAATAGTGATTTGCTAATTGATTGTAATTAGATATTAGGTGATGTGAATGATATTTTATGCATGTGATGAATTAAGATTTGGTGGAATATATCTTATTTATAATAAAAAGAAATGGTATGAAATTTTATCTAGTATTAGTTTTAATAGAGGGCATTGACTAGTATTGGTTAGTGATGCCTATAACCTTACTCCGTCGTTGGATACGGGTTAGGGGTGTCACAAAATAGGTGTCGTTCCTAGAATCAACTCAATCCCAAACTCGACCTCTCTCACTGGAGGTAATCCAGGCAACTCTTCCAGGAATACGTCTGGATACTTGTGTATCACTGGCACTGTTTCAAACTCTACTCCAACCTCTCGAGTATTCAACACGAAGGCGAGTCTCTCGAGTATTCAACACGAAGGCGAGATAGGACTCACACCCTTTTCTCAAACATTTCTCAGCTACTATGGAAGAAATCATCACTGGTAGACTATCTGATCCACCTGATTCCACCCGAACCACATCTCCACTCTCACATTTCAGTTCACTATACTTACTACCATAGTTCACTAAGACAGTATGGGTAGTCAACCAATCCATGCCTAGGATTAAATCAAACTCATCAAACGGCAACAACATAAGGTTTGCTGGGAAACAATGATTCTCAATCAATAAAGGACAATTTTTACACACCTTGTCCACTAACACATGCTTTCCTAACGGGTTTGACACCTTAACCACAATATCTGTAGACTCAACAGTCATACTCAAACTAGATGCTAATCTCATGAAAATATAAGAGTGAGTAGACCCTGGATCTATTAAAGCAATAACAAAGGTGTCAAAGAGAGAAAAAGTACCCGTTATCACATCTGGGGAGGATGCCTCTTCGCGAGCGCGAATAGCATACATCCTTGTAGGTGCCCGACCCTCCGGTCTCACAGCAGAGTCTCTGGGCGCACCTCTACCACTATTCCCACCTCTCGGGTTCCTAGGTGGTCTACCTCTTGCAGACACATCACTAGATCTTATCTCTTGCTTCTCTTCCTTATCATCCCTCTCAGGGCAGTTTCAGATAAAGTGGTCGGGGGAACCACATTTATAACAGTTCCGACTATTACCCCAAAACTCTCCGGTGTGATATCTACCGCAACTTGGACACTCCAGTTTGCTCTTTCTATTGCCCACACTTTCCATCGAGGTAGCTTGGACTCTCAAACCCGAATGAATATTGCCTAAGTCTCGATGCTAATATCCCACTGGTGCTGTAGTCCGAGGATTCACTTCCTTGGATCTTTTTGACTGGGCTTGGTACGACTTGCCCATCGGCCTCTTTCTCGCATCTCGGGCTTCACTACAGCCCTTCTCTTTTCTTTACTCAATTCTTCAGCCCTACTTGCCCTCTCAACTAATACTATAAATTCTTTTAACTCCAAAATGCCCACTAAGAGTTTGATATCCTCATTCAATCCATCCTCGAACCTCTTACACAATATGGTCTCTGTCGACACACATTCTTGAGCGTATTTGCTAAGCCCAACAAACTCACGCTCGTATTCCGCTACTGTCATTTTTCCTTGCTTCAACTCAAGGAATTCTTTTCTTTTTCTATCAGTAAACTGTTGGCTTATACTTCTTCCGGAACTCTTCCAGAAAGAAGTCCCACGTCACCCGCTCTTTTGGGACCACTAATGTAACACTCCTAACCCATACCCATCGCCGAAATAGGGTTACGGGGCAACACTCAGCATTACATAACCTCAAACGAGCTTTTACAAATAATTAAATTATATAGTTATCATATAATTTATCAAATATTAGATTCAACTAGCACGAAAAAAAATTTAACTACGAGCTGAATTATTTATATATATCAAGGTTGAATAGAATAAGCATGTATATACATTTCGAGCAAGATGAATGTACACATATATATATATATCTACTGTTCATTTGATCTGTGCTAAGTGTCTATTAAAATAATAATGAACTTCTCTAGCATGCTTTAAAACTCTCTTGCATATTACAAAATCATATATCCATTCTATGTATAAGGCATTTTCGATTCACTACATTATAAGGGCTCAATTCATTAAGCCACTGAATTTCCATCATCTAAATGAGTACATGCTATAATCACTTCACCAAAATGAATAAGCCATAACTAAGATCAAATATGTATGCACCAAATATTATTTCACTCATTCATTCTTATAACCCAAACTTCAATCACATGCACATTATCATATATTAACATTACCAAATTCTCTTAACCCTAGATGTCATATTCGAGCCATTTAGGTTACATAACCACACCTATAATATCATTTCAAGAATAAAGTTTAGACTATATATGCAAATAGG
The DNA here is from genome assembly GCA_005393395.2 of Gossypium australe. NCBI lineage: Eukaryota > Viridiplantae > Streptophyta > Magnoliopsida > Malvales > Malvaceae > Gossypium > Gossypium australe. The sequence continues at coordinate 26,753,257 of CM016616.1, read as the reverse complement.
CCATAACCGAATGCACACTATAATACATACCATCTACTCATTACTACTTCTCTTATGTTGTATACATACTGTAACACCCCAAACCCGGCCCAAAACGCTACGGCCGAATTTGGAATGCTACTGGAAAACTTTAAGTTGAAATCGGCTAAGTGATGATAAAACTTGATTGAAACAACCTTTAGAGATGGAATAAAAACAAGTGTTTGACCAAATCTTTATCAACAATGGTTAACTTTTAAAACAGGATTCAATTTATTAGAGAAACGTTTCATTCGGAAAACAATTTGTCGTTCACGGGAAGTTGGAAACATGTCCTTTTGAAAACCTTAAAAGAATTCGAGTAGTTACTAGTATCTCAATTAGAAAACTTTAGTTAAGCTTTTAAGTTATAAAAACATCATTATTTGAAATTGATTGCAATTACTAATTCATGTCTAGTCTCACATAAACCATAATAAATCCCAAGTATTTAAATGGCCTTATTATAACAAAATAACCCAAGTAAAACGGAAGTAAAAAAAAATGTTTCTAAATATGGAAACTGTGTCCGCATGGCCATCTCGAATCCCATCCAAACCCAGTCCGATCTTTACGAATCACCTGCATTGTTGAGTAAAGATTGGGTGAGTCAACAGACTCAGTGTGTAATTAGTCCACAGATTTCCACGTATGGGCTTAGCCCAAAACCACACCAGTCCACATATCAGATAATAATGCAAAATGCACCCAACCCAGCCTAGGGTCCATCCTCTACACACCCCCGTATCCAGCCACCACACACCAGGGGATTACTAAATCGACCCTCCAACCTCTACACACCAATTCGGCAATGAATGCCATCCACCAAGTGGTCTAGCCACTAGTCCACGTGATTAAATCACAATATAGTCCACAACGTGACCGTAGTCAACGTCAATCCACAATGTAGCCCAAAGCTAGCATCAATCCACGATGAGGCACATAGCCTTCACCAACCACGATATGGCACAGAGCCGATACCAACCACGATAAGGCACAGAGCCGATCATCAATCCACGTGAGGCTCGTAGCCATCACTAAACCACGTACATAAATGTACACCCTGTCCTTCTTTCATATATATATATATATACAAATCCCGCCCCATGCTTATGCAACAAATGATAGTGATATGATGAAATAATGCATGAACATGTTAATCAAACATACAGCACATATATATAGCAATAACCACAATTTTATCGGTATTTAACACTGACCTGATTATCGACATACCCTGTAATATCCTAAAAATATTAGAGCATCATGTTGTTTCTTGTGTTAGCTTGGATATGATTGTTATTGTGTGTTTAGTATATTTGTGTGAAGGCTTGGAAATATTAGCTAAGCTAGAATAATTTTTAGTATGGAAAATTTAGTGAAGTGGATTAAGTGAGCTTGACACTTAAGTTAATTTAAGTGTTAAATTAAAGCATATGAGGAGTTAGTGGCATAGTGGATAAGGAGCTTGAAAGGTTGCTTGAGGGAAATGGTTCGAGTAGCATGGAAAGCATTTTGAGGATTTTATTTTTGTACATCCTAGCATTAAGTGTTGGCTAAGTTCAAATTATGGAAGGTTGGACTTTCAAATTTTTGGTAAGTTGAATAGCAAAATAGGAAAGCTTGTATTTTGGGATAAGATTCTTAAGGTTATGGAAGGATGGGGGGACATAAGGCTTGGCTTAAGGAAGATGTTTTGGAAACTATTCCAAGGCTTTTAGTGCATGTATGTGGACGGCATGTGTGGCTAGGGGGGTGGCCGAATGTTGTTAGGAGGTTTGGGGGGAGGATAGTTGGCCAACTTGAGCATTTGTGCATCTTTTGGCATTTGTTTTTCTTTCTCTCCAAGAACTCCCCTCCTTGGCCGAATGTGTATTGTGCTTTTGCTGCAAATTTGCTTTTGGTTTTTAGCCTCATTTTGTTTGAACCAAATACCATTTTCTCTCTTTCATTTTGTCCTTTTGAAACCGAAACTACATCTTGACTTTGTGCATTTTTGTGCACTTTTCTTCTTTGGTAAAATAGGTGTTGGCCGAATCTCTCAATCCCATTTTCTCTCTTTTCTTCTTTTGAATATTGTTCAAAATCACAACATTTCTTTATTTTGGCCGAATCTCTCTCTTCTCCAAACTCTCTCTTTTCTTTCTTCCATTGTTGATTAAACCGAATTCTCTCTCTCTCATTTTTTATTCTATTTTCTACTCACATACCTCCTTACTTTTTATTCATATATCTTTCTTCTTTCATAACCATATTGCCGAAACTTCCCACTCCCTTTTAGTATTGTTTTGGCCGAATATCATCAAGGGTAGGCTTTCATTTTGGTTTTTTTCAATCGGTTTTGGAAGATAGGTAAGTGTTCGTGGCCGTATTTCTGTTATTTTCTTTCTCTTTTCTAAATCGTTTTCTTGTGGACAAAGGCCGAATCTTTGGGAAATTGTTTGCAAAGTTCTAACAAATATTAGGAATCGATCATTCTTTTAGGCTTTTTGGGACGTTGGAAGCAATCAATCTAAGCCTCGTTTCTTTGCCAATTGTTTTGGGTCAGCTTTTAGGTAAGATTGGTATTTCGAAGGATAACTCATTGGGATTAGGGTGTTATTGGCTGAATGGCCTTTGTTTATAATATGAGTATTGGCCGATTGTAGGACAAGGTGACCTAGTGCGGTAGATTGGATCTTCGGAAGTTAGTATTTGCATTGGTGAAATGTGTGTACCTTACACACTTTATAACTCAAATATGTATATGTATTTATAATATTAATTTACTAATCATATTATCAAAGTGGGGAAAAGATGAGATCTTGATATGATACCATGATGGTATGAATGAGGATTCGGGTAAGTCTGTTTCTATATGTTGTTAATACATGAGGATTGAAATCATGATCTACGATTTATGATATTTTTGTTATGTGATTCATAATAAAGTATGTTGACATGATTTGTCTATCTATTGCATTGGTATGGGCAATATGAGAGGAGGGGGAAGATTGATATTGTGTCATTGGGACACCAGAGGTTTGGCACCTCCAGTGATTTGGTATCACATTTGTGTCTTTGGGACACCAGAGGTTTGGCACCTCATAGCGACTCGTCCCTGTGGTTTAATACCACCGTGGGTTGGCCCCACTTTTGAGATATGGGATTGTCGCCAGTGATTTGGTATCACACGTGGGTTGGCCCCACAACTTGATTATTCGTGACTTTGGTCACCAGTGATTTGGTATCACATTTGTGTCTTTGGGACACCAGAGGTTTGGCACCTCATAGCGACTCGTCCCTGTGGTTTAATACCACCGCGGGTTGGCCCCACTTTTGAGATATGGGATTGTCGCCAGTGATTTGATATCACACGTGGGTTGGCCCCACAGATGGATTATTCGTGACTTTGGTCACCAGTGATTTGGTATCACAATATTGAATATCGTGACTTTGGTCACCAGGGGTTTGGCACCACCAGTGGTTTGGTACCACACGGGGTAGAAAAAGGTGTTACGGTTGGCTAGGTTGGGTGCATTACATATATATATTGCTTGGTTATAAATTTGTGTAAGTACGTGGCATTTACCCGGGAGAGGGATTATGCACTGAGTCTTGGTGACTCACCTTCTCCCTTACTTTTTCAGGTGATTCGTAAATTCACGGATATGGAACTGGATGAACTCGAGGAGGCCATGCAATAAAATTTGATTTTACATGAACTTCGAATTGGGGTACTTTAAATTTATTTTAATTTGGTTTTTGTTTTATTTTGGGTTTGTAATAAGGCCTCTTTAATTATTTTTGGATTATTTATATGCTTTGGATATGTTTTAATTATGGCTTATAAATTATTTGGTTAATTTAATAATTGAGCCCAAAGTTTTCTAAAATAATAAAAACGCAATGGTTTTAAAATCTTACCATCGGGTAATATAAATCGTTTGATAGTAAAATGTAAATTTAGTGTTTTCTACAATTTAAATTATTTTCAAATATTAAGTTTCCACATTCAAATGCAAATGTTTTCATAGTAATAATTCGAGTTTTTCTTAAATGATACAAATGTTTTCCAACCTATGAATTATCAACTAAGCTTTAAAGTTTTATTTATGAAATTTCAAAGTAAATTATCAGTTTAAACTTATTATACATCTATTTTCTTTTTAATATAAAATTTTAAAGAGTTTTTCACTAAAATTAAATTCTTAATTCAATTTTCTCCATAATATTTTCCTTAGTGACATACCAGATTCGGTCGTGACGTATTGACCGGGTTTGGGGTGTTACAAATTGGTATCAGAGCTAAGTTCAAAAGCTCGGCTGTGGGCCCGAGGCCCAAAATGTTTTAAAGTTTGATTTTTAAAATGCTTTTGTTTAAAATTATATGGTTTGAAAGGCATGGCACCGAGTCTCCGGCACCGATCCGCCCTGGTAAGTACCTCAAACTATTGATTTTGATGATATGATGATGATGATGTGACTGTATAGTAGTAGGAACTACTCTAGAGACCCAAAACTATAGGTTTGGTGTACTCGCGAAACAACCCCTTATTGAAACTTTTCATAAAACTGTGCTTAAAAGAAAGAGGAATATTGACTAATGCATAAAACTTTTAAATCAGATAAGTCGAGACTTTAGACATGATCACTCGTGGTCGAGGTCGTATTACTCGTGGACGTGGTCGAGGTAGGATGGCTATGTCTGAGCTAGTGAGGTCGGGTCAAGGATCCGAAAATGAGGTACCACCACCACCAGCGGTTGGAGTTGAGCATCAGGATCAAACGGGGGATGACGCAGTGTCCCAGGCGATGCTGCGAATCCTTGAGAGGGTAGCTGGAATGGGTGGAGGCACGGGAGCTCAGAAATCTGTACCCGAGCGACTCCGATCCAATGGAGCGGAGGTATTTCGAGGTGTTTCAGGCGTAGCTCCTAGTGCGGCTGAATATTGGCTAGAGGCGACGGAGCGAATCATGGATGACTTGGATCTTAATGCCGAGGAAAAGCTGAAAGGGATTGTGTCGCTTCTTTGGGATGAGTCATATCAGTGGTGGCTCACGGTTCGGAACAGTGCTGCAGCGGAGGATCTCACTTTGGATTATTTCAAGGCAGCGTATCAGAGGAAATATGTTGGGTCTAATTATATTGATGTGCAGCGTAAGGCATTTCTGAGTTTGGTCCAGGGTAGTAAGTCCGTATCAGAATATGAAGCGGAATTTTTAAGATTGAGCTGGTATGCTGGAGGTATCGTGGCTTCGGAGCACGAGCGATGTGTCCGGTTCGAGGACAGTTTGAGAGATGAGCTGAGGTTGCTGATTGCTCCACATCAAGAGCGAGAGTTTGCTGCTTTAGTTGAAAAGGCTAAGATAGCCGAAGGGATAAAGGAATCTGGAAGGCAGAGTTACGACCGGAATAAGCATAAGAGAGGTTATGGATCATCCGGGTCAGCCGGTAATTCTCAGAAGAGGGCTAAGCAGAGTGGGCTGAATCAGCCTGGGAAGCCTGTTACTGCTAATCAGGGACCAGCACGGTGTAACCGATGTGGGAAATTTCATTGGGGCGAATGTTGGACCGGGGGGAAAGGATGTTTTGAGTGTGGTTCGCTGGATCATCGTGTGAGAGATTGTCCACGTAAGCTAGCCAGGAATCAATCTGAAGGTCAAGGTCGTGCTCAGTTCAGAAAGGAGGGACCACCACCGTAGAGAGGTCGTGGTAATGGTAGAGGAGGTAATGGCTCTAGTCGAGGCCGCGGAGCATCTGGCAGAGGTGCTGGCAATATTGAGGAAAGACAGCCTGGTTTGGTGTATGCTGCGAGACGTCGAGAGGAGGGCGACGCACCGGACGTCATAACCGGTACGTTCTTAATCTTTGGTGTTCCATATACTGCTTTGATAGATGTGGGTTCGACGTATTCTTACGTTGCTAGTAGCATAGTAGAGACCATGAGCTTAGTTTCTGAGACTGCTTCTAGGAGGATGACAGTACTTAGTCCTCTAGGTCACTCTGTAGAAGTAAATAAGCTGTATAGAGATGTACCCCTAGAACTCCAAGGGGTAGTGTTTGTGGCTGATCTGATGGAACTGCCGTTTGGGGAGTTCGATCTGATTCTTGGGATGGACTGGTTGGTTAAGTACCAAGCAAGTTTGGATTGTGCTGCTAAGCGCATGGTTTTGAAGACAGCTGAGGGTAAAGAGGTAGTCATGATAGGTAATAGAAGAGATTATCTATCCAACATGGTATCTGCGTTGAAAGCTGTGAAGATGGTCAGGAAGGGATGTGATGCATTTGTAGTCCATGTGTGTGCTTTGGAAGCTAAAGAGTCTACCGTGGGGAATGTTCGAACTGTAAAGGAATATGCGGATGTATTTCCAGAAGAACTTCCGGGACTGCCTCTGGATCGTGAAGTCGAATTCGGTATAGATCTGTTACCTGGAACGGCGCCAATGTCTATCGCTCCATATAGGATGGTACCGAAGGAATTGATGGAATTGAAGGCTCAGATTCAGGAGCTGTTGGATCGAGGTTTCATTCGACCTAGTGTTTCGCCTTGGGGAGCGCCGGTACTTTTTGTCAAGAAGAAGGATGGTACGATGCGGATGTGTATAGATTACCGTCAGTTAAATAAGCTGACGATAAAAAACAAGTATCCTTTGCCGAGGATAGATGACTTGTTTGATCAGCTTAAAGAGGCAGCGGTTTTCTCCAAGATTGATTTAAGGTCTGGGTATCATCAGCTAAAGGTGAAAGAGCCTGATATCCATAAGACGACATTTCGCACTCGGTATGGGCACTACGAGTTTCTGGTGATACCGTTTGGGTTGACTAACGCGCCGGCAGTATTCATGGACATGATGAATCGGGTATTCCAGCAGTTTTTGGATCAGTTTGTTGTGGTTTTTATAGACAATATTTTGGTATACTCGAAGTCAGAGGAGGAGCATGATGTGCATTTGCGAGTAGTGTTGCAGCTTAGGGACTTTCTTGGGTCACGTTGTATCAGCCGAGGGGATTAGAGTGGATCCTCGGAAGATTGAAGCGGTGTTGGATTGGAAGCCGCCTAAGTCAGTGGCTGAGATTCGGAGTTTTCTAGGTCTGGCGGGGTATTACCGAAGATTTGTGGAAGGATTTTCTTTGATCGCCGCACCTATGACCAAGTTATTGAGGAAATCAGTTCCATTTGTGTGGACCGAGAAGCAGCAAGAAAGTTTCGACAAGTTGAAGAAGATTCTAACTGAAGCTCCAGTTTTGATTCAACCCGAGGCAGGCAAGGAATTCACGGTTTATTGTGATGCATCACATACTGGTTTGGGATGTGTGCTGATGCAAGAAGAGAAGGTAGTGGCTTATGCATCTCGATAGTTGAGACCACATGAGGTTAATTATCCGACGCATGACTTGGAATTAGCAGCAGTGGTTTTCACTTTGAAGATATGGAGACACTATTTGTACGGAGAGAAGTCGATAGTCTACACGGATCACAAGAGTCTTAAGTATCTTTTGACTCAGAAGGATTTGAACTTGAGGCAGCGTAGATGGATTGAGTTGTTGAAGAACTACGACTATTCGATCGAGTATCATCCGGGCAAGGCTAACGTGGTAGCAGACGCGTTGAGCCGTAAGGTGGTATCAGACTTAAGATCGATGTTTGCTCGTCTTAGTTTGTACGACGATGGGTCTTTTGGCGGAATTACAAGTCAAGCCGACTTGGTTAGATCAGATCAAGAAGAAACAGTTGGAGGATGATGGTTTGAATGATCGGAGGTTGCAGGTTCAGAATGGTGGTTTAGAGAATTATAGTTTGTCCAGTGATAGAGTATTGTGTTTTCAAGGGAGAGCTTGTATGCCGAAGGATGTAGAGTTGAGGCAAAGGATTCTTCGGGACGCACATAGCAGCCCATACGCTATGCATCCTGGAGGTAGCAAGATGTATCGGATTTAAAAGAGCAGTTTTGGTGGCCAGGTCTGAAGCGGGAGGTAACTGAGTTTGTGGGTAAATGTCTGACGTGTCAGCAAGTCAAGGCTAAACATCAGTTGCCGTCTGGGTTACTTCAACCGGTGAAGATTCCACAGTGGAAGTGGGAGAGGATCACTATGGACTTTGTCAGTGGATTACCTCTTACGCCTAGTAAGAAAGACTCAGTTTGGGTGATTGTGGATCATCTGACTAAGTCAGCTCATTTCATTCCGGTTAGTGTGGATTACTCACTTCAGAGGTTAGCTAAGTTGTATGTAGCGGAGATAGTGAGGTTGCACGGTGTGCCAGTGTCGATCATCTCAGACAGAGATCCCAGATTTACGTCAAGGTTTTGGAGAGCGTTACATCAGGCTTTGGGTACGCGGTTGGATTTCAGTACGGCATTTCATCCACAGTCTGACGGGCAGTCGGAAAGGGTTATTCAGATTTTAGAGGATATGTTGAGAGGTTGTGTTTTGGACTTCAGAGGTAGCTGGGAAGAGTTTTTACCGTTAGCTGAGTTCGCATACAACAATAGTTATCAGGCAAGCATTAAGATGGCACCATATGAGGCGTTATATGGTAGGAGGTGTCGCACACCTACATGTTGGACAGAGTTGGGTGAGCGTCAGTTGTTAGGACCAGAGTTGGTTGTAGAGACTGAGGATAAGGTTAAGATGATTCAGGTTCATCTGAAGGAAGCTTCGGATAGGCAAAAGTCGTATGCTGATCTCAAGCGGAGGGATAAAGAGTTTGCCGTGGGTGATAAAGTTTTTCTGAAGGTCTCGCCATGGAAGAAAGTGTTAAGATTTGGGAGAAAAGGTAAGTTAAGTCCAAGGTTTATTGGGCCGTTTAAAGTGTTGAGACGAGTGGGACCAGTAGCTTATCAGCTCGAGTTGCCATCAGAGTTGAGTCAGATTCACGATGTGTTCCATGTCTCCATGCTTAGACGCTATCGTTCTGATCCATCGCATGTTGTTGCAGTAGAGGAAATAGAGGTAAGTCCAGATTTGACGGTGGAAGAGGAACCTGTGCAAATTCTAGATCGAGATGTGAAAGTTTTGCGTAGGAAGTCAGTTCCTTTAGTGAAAGTCTTATGACGGAATCATGGCGTGGAAGAAGCTACTTGGGAACCGGAGGATGCGATGAGGCAGCAGTATCCTCAACTCTTTTGATCAGGTAATTTCGAGGACGAAATTTTCTTAAGGGGGTAGAATTGTAATATCCTAAAAATATTAGAGCATCATGTTGTTTCTTGTGTTAGCTTGGATATGATTGTTATTCTGTGTTTAGTATATTTGTGTGAAGGCTTGGAAATATTAGCTAAGCTAGAATAATTTTAGTATGGAAAATTTAGTGAAGTGGATTAAGTGAGCTTGACACTTAAGTTAATTTAAGTGTTAAATTAAAGCATATGAGGAGTTAGTGGCATAGTGGATAAGGAACTTGAAAGGTTGCTTGAGGGAAATGGTTCGAGTAGCATGGAAAGCATTTTGAGGATTTTATTTTTTGTACATCCTAGCATTAAGTGTTGGCTAAGTTCAAATTACGGAAGGTTGGACTTTCAAATTTTTGGTAAGTTGAATAGCAAAATAGGAAAGCTTGTATTTTGGGATAAGATTCTTAAGGTTATGGAAGGATGGGGGGACATAAGGCTTGGCTTAAGGAAGATGTTTTGGAAACTATTCCAAGGCCTTTAGTGCATGTATGTGGACGGCATGTATGGCTAGGGGGGTGGCCGAATGTTGTTAGGAGGTTTGGGGGGAGGATAGTTGGCCAACTTGAGCATTTGTGCATCTTTTGGCATTTGTTTTTCTTTCTCTCCAAGAACTCCCCTCCTTGGCCGAATGTGTATTGTGCTTTTGCTGCAAATTTGCTTTTGGTTTTTAGCCTCATTTTGTTTGAACCAAATACCGTTTTCTCTCTTTCATTTTGTCCTTTTGAAACCGAAACTACATTTGAACTTTGTGCATTTTTGTGCACTTTTCTTCTTTGGTAAAATAGGTGTTGGCCGAATCTCTCAATCCCATTTTCTCTCTTTTCTTCTTTTGAATATTGTTCAAAATCACAACATTTCTTTCTTTTGGCCGAATCTCTCTCTTCTCCAAACTCTCTCTTTTCTTTCTTCCATTGTTGATTAAACCGAATTCTCTCTCTCTCATTTTTTATTCTCTTTTCTACTCACATACCTCCTTACATTTTATTCATATATCTTTCTTCTTTCATAACCATATTGCCGAAACTTCCACTCCCTTTTAGTATTGTTATGGTCGAATATCATCAAGGGTAGGCTTTCATTTTGGTTTTCTTCAATCAGTTTTGGAAGATAGGTAAGTGTTCGTGGCCGTATTTCCGTTATTTTCTTTCTCTTTTCTAAATCGTTTTCTTGTGGACAAAGGCTGAATCTTTGGGCAATTTTTTGCAAAGTTCTAACAAATATTAGGAATCGATCATTCTTTTAGGCTCTTTGGGACATTGGAAGCAATCAATCTAAGCCTCGTTTCTTTGCCAATCGTTTTGGGTAAGCTTTTAGGTAAGATTGGTATTTCGAAGGATAACTCATTGGGATTAAGGTGTTATTGGCCGAATGGCCTTTGTTTATAATCTGAGTATTGGCTGATTGTAGGACAAGGTGATCTAGTGCGGTAGATCGGATCTTCCGAAGTTAGTATTTGCATTCGTGAAAGGTGTGTACCTTACACACTTTATAACTCAAATATGTATATGTATTTATAATATTAATTTACTAATCATATTATCAAAGTGGGGAAAAGATGAGATCTTGATATGATACCATGATGGTATGAATGAGGATTCGGGTAAGTCCGTTTCTATATGTTGTTAATATATGAGGATTGAAATCATGATCTACGATTTATGATATTTTTGTTATGTGATTCATAATAAAGTATGTTGACATGATTTGTCTATCTATTGCATTGGTATGGGCAATATGAGAGGAGGGGGAAGATTGATATTGTGTCCTTGGGACACCAGAGGTTTGGCACCTCCAATGATTTGGTATCACATTTGTGTCTTTGGGACACCAGAGGTTTGGCACCTCATAGCGACTCGTCCCTGTGGTTTAATACCACCGTGGGTTGGCCCCACTTTTGAGATATGGGATTGTCGCCAGTGATTTGGTATCACACGTGGGTTGGCCCCACAACTTGAATATTCGTGACTTTGGTCGCCAGTGATTTGGTATCACACGTGGGTTGGCCCCACAGATGGATTATTCGTGACTTTGGTCACCAGTGATTTGGTATCACAATATTGAATATCGTGACTTTGGTCACCAATGGTTTGGCACTACCAGTGGTTTGGTACCACACGGGGTAGAAAAAGGTGTTACGGTTGGCTAGGTTGGGTGCATTACATATATATATATATATATATTGCTTGGTTATAAATTTGTGTAAGTACGTGGCATTTACCCGGGAGAGGGATTATGCACTGAGTCTTGGTGACTCACCTTCTCCCTTACTTTTTCAGGTGATTCGTAAATTCACGGATATGGAGCCGGATGAACTCGAGGAGGCCATGCAATAAAATTTGATTTTATATGAACTTCGAATTGGGGTACTTTAAATTTATTTTAATTTGGTTTTTTTTTATTTTGGGTTTGTAATAAGGCCTCTTTAATTATTTTTGGATTATTTATATGCTTTGGATATGTTTTAATTATTTGGCTAATTTAATAATTGAGCCCAAAGTTTTCTAAAATAATAAAAACGCAAAGGTTTTAAAATCTTACCATCGGGTAATATAAATCGTTTGATAGTAAAATGTAAATTTAGTGTTTTCTACAATTTAAATGATTTTCAAATATTAAGTTTCCACATTCAAATGCAAATGTTTTCATAGTAATAATTCGAGTTTTTCTTAAATGATACAAATGTTTTCTAACCTATGAATTATCAACTAAGCTTTAAAGTTTTATTTATGAAATTTCAAAGTAAATTATCAGTTTAAACTTATTATACATCTATTTTCTTTTTAATATAAAATTTTAAAGAGTTTTTCACTAAAATTAAATTCTTAATTCGATTTTCTCCATAATATTTTCCTACATACCAGATTCGGTCGTGACGTATTGACCGGGTTTGGGGTGTTACATACCCATTAAGGGTATCCATCTCATTATTGCCACTGCATTAGTCATCACACTTATAACACATAATAATATTTATGTAACCTGAAAATTGCGAATTAACCACACACCTGATAACTCGAAGAATCACACTCTCAATATCGACGCTGTCACTAAACGAAACTACCGCTATCTGCCTACGATCCTGCTCTGACGCTGGCCCACACCCCGGTGGCCAATCCCGCACTGCAGAGACTGATCGCTTCTTAAACTTAGGAGTAGGGACTACCCCTTTCCCTCCTTGACTGGTACTCGCATCCATCAATAATATCTTAGTCAGAAAATCCCGTCAAGAAATCGAGTCAGATCCATACGAAACTAAATAACATCTAAATCGAATAATCTTACCAAGGTTGACCAAAACCCAAAGACTCTCACTTGATCTTTGAAGGTTATCGAAATCCCTACATTAACCCTGTTAGAATCGGCTCCTACACGAAAAGCTTATGAAAGTGGCCTTTGGCTGAACACTAACCCCTTACCTTGAGTAGTCGAACCCAAGCGAATCCTTAATGCTCCTTTTCGCTGGCTACATGCAAAAGAAACACGAGACTATGGCCCTATGAATATTCGGCCATCCCTAAAAACCAAGGCCAACCATTTGGTTTCGGCACACCAAATGGAAAAGAAGTAAAACCGATTGCTAAAGAAGAAATTACTTACCACCAACCCACGTTTGAAGAGATTAAGAGAAAGTAGTCGACAGTACTTCCCTTAGAGAATCGGCTTTTGAATATGGTCAAATGAATAGAAGAGAAAGATGAGTGTAGAGGGTTGCGGCTATGGTGTTTCGGCTTTAAGGTTTCAAGAAAAGAAGAGAGAAAGAGGGGACTACAATGTTCGGCTATGGCTCTCAAATGGAGATGGAATATTCGGCCACCAAAAGAATAGGTATGGAGTTGAAGTTGAAAGAAAGAAAAAAAAGAACAGAAGAAGGCTAGAAGAATTCGGTAATCACCCAAAATGCACAAAAATGCCCAAATGGCTACTTCTATTTTCGGCTCTTGCTCCAAAGAAAAGAAAGCAAAAAGAGAGAATTCTTGTGGCTCACAATTTCGGCAAAGAGAACTAAAAAACAAACATAAAGATGGACACTCACACTACTCAAAATTCGGCACTACACCCCCCATACATGACCTAAACTATGCCCCCTCCAAAGTCCCACATTCGGCCAACTCTTCAATCTCACACCACATCCATTGTTTTCCTCCTATTTTTCCTCTTCACCACTCATTCAAACTTGTTTGAATGAGTCAACTCCTCAAAGAGCTCTCCACCTTCTATCCGAATTCCTTGACCAAGTCCACCCTCATCCTTTCTAGAGTTCAAATGCCGTCCAACTCTCCCTCCTCCTTGACGCAAAAAGCAACTTAAAAATGCCAGCTTCGCAGCTCGAACCTCCTCTTCCTTGACACCCCTTGTGATGCACACTCCTCTGCACCTTAGGTAGCGTCCCTTGCCACTCCACCACCCCTTTTCTTGTGTCATGCTCCACACATACTTCCTCTTAAGACCTAGCTCCCCTAGCTCCCCTTTGCTCAGCTCAAAAGAAAAATTTTCCTATGACTTCTACCCAAGCCCAAGGGTTCCCGAAACCCCCAAACACTTCCAAACAGCATATAGAGCACAATAACACACAGATACAAATTAAAATACACGACCCCAAAATCCCGGATATTACACATACAAAAAATGCAATTTATACCATTTATATCTAGTCACATTTATATAATCAAAAATTTATACTGAGATAAATCATCATCATTTCAACGTCACATAACTCTTAAACCATATTCAATCCATTACTAAAAACTCAAAACTAATATACTACCGTTAGGCATTTGTTCTCCAACTAAAATTTTTATATATAAATATATAAAATTACTCCCATAATAAATTCATGATTTAATAAACTCAAACCATCACAACTAAAGAAACATGTACTATCAAGCTTGTAATAAAGGAGTAAGCCATTTTCGTATGGCATACATACCGAATATACAAAATATCAAAAGAGAAACTTAGCTTATACATGTCATAGACTATAAGTAAAAAAAAAAAACAAAAGATACCAAAGTCTTGATGATAATGTGACTGACTTCAAGATGATCCCCGAGCTCAAACTTCCACCTCAACGTCTATGAAACAACCACAACAACACAATAGCACCCAAGTAAGCAAATTAGATTAGTAAGTTCTAAACACTGTAAGATGTGAGAAATATCTTACTTAAACTAATATTAACCACAAAAATTAGCATAAAAATATACTACTCATGGCAACCATTCGAAATATATATATACCACATTATCTCCCACATTTAATATCCAAATACTTTTGTAATATACACCTATCAATGATCATTATCAAATAGAAAGTATTACAACCATAGCATCTAGCTTTGATATGCTTACCATACCAAAACCAAATTATTCAATGGCTAAGCACATCTCTTATATTGTAAGAAGTATAATTCATACCAACTTTATACTCAATTTCCAATTTGATGCAATTATAACATTACCTTCCATTCACATTTCTCATAAACACATACATTTATATGATTATAAGTAAAAAAAATTAGATAATATCATTTGATAGAACTAGCTTACCGAATTACCACCTTTGATATAAAATTTTGATCCCACATTTAGTACCTCTCTGCCAGTTTCGCACACTTAGTGCCCGGAACATTTATTCGTATCTTCCATACTTACCGACCGATCTCGCACACTTAGTGCTCGGTGATTTGATAAACCGCACACTTAGTGCATGGTAACCGATATCGCACACATAGTGCTCGGTGCATTTGTTTGTACTCATGATACATTACCATTCCATATTCGAGTCACAAAGATGTAACACATGTATTCTACTCATTCGACCTACACTCACTATTCCTTATTCGTATAGGAATCAAATCCACATAACCATTCATCGTATCATTTTCAAAGTATTACTACTCTCTATTACATATGAACCAAATCAACCAGCCAAATAAGTTCAATACTACATTCGACTATTACATGGTAAAATTTTCCTCACATTCGGCTAAACATCATTTAACTTACTTAAAACAATTAGCATATGCCAACAATACAACTAAATTTTTAATATACTTTAATAGTTTAGAACTTACCTCGAAAATTGTCGAACTAAGTTTTTCCTCGGCTACTCGTCCAATTTCGATTTCCCCCGATCTAAGCTCTTTTCTTTGTGAACTTGATCTAATGGATTTAAATTTAAGCTCAATCAACACATTTTTCATTCAATTTAATCCAAAATCACATAAATGGGCAAATTACCAATTTACCCCTGACATTTGAAATTTTTACAATTTAGTCCCTAATGCATAAGACACAAATTATACAAAGTTTGGACATAGTCCTTTAGGGCCGAATACTCCCCATGCTTAGCTAAGTCCCTACAAATCATTTATTTAGCATTTAAGTCCCTCAACTATTTATTTACATAATTTAAATCACCATATTCCATCTCATTCACACTTCCTACTCAAAACATATTATTCCTAAACATATATTCAATATTTATCCATCAAGCATAACAATTCATAGCTTATTCAATAATGGCCGAATCTATGGCATGCTTAAAAACTAAAATTTTTAACATGGGTTCGATACTACTCATGGAAATGAACTCGAAAATGCAAAGACTTCCAAAAATTAAGATCAAATGCTAACCTTATTTAAGCATGCAAGAACCGAA